>JANZXV010000002.1:25514212-25528063 GCA_027576455.1 Erythroxylum roigii
TAGGCAAAACTTTGCAACAACTTATGACCTTCTTAATGGATGTTAATTTGACTGAGCTTGAATAAGGAGCATGGGAACAGATTAGTATGAAAATGGACTTAAGATGAATAAGATAAAAATATATATATATTGGGATTTTCGGATTAGTTCAAGGTTTCCAACGCGGATTCGGTTTCCAGTTTGGATTTTCGGATTAGAGGTTGAACATCCGGATACGGATTCCAACACTCCTATTCTGATTTATTCAAACTCTTTGTCACCACTAGTAAGGAACCCTTTTAGGCTCAACAATTACCTAATGAACATACATGTTTTTAAAGATGTAGTGACAAAGGGATCAACTCCTACATTTTAGTTTCTAAATAGTTCCAATGCTCCAGGAAGCTTAGATGCATTGTAGAAGAAATTAAAGTCTTTCAGAAAGCAAATATTGGCAACCTTCGTCACTTAATAAACATTGCTAGGAAACTCTTGATAAAGCTTAAAATGAACTATATCTAGACCCCAGCAACCCCTTACTTCAACAAGTTGAACTACAAGGTTCTTCAAATTTCATTAAGGCGACTGAATTTGATCATTCTCTTTGGAAGCAAAAGTCCATAATAAGATGGTTAACTGAAGGAGATAGGAATACCAATTTCTTTCATAGAGCTTTTCAAGCTAGAAAATCTTCTAACATAATTTTCACTTTGGTTTCTAATGGCATTCAACTTTATACTCAATATGAATCATCTCTAAATAAGTGAATTACTTCACTCAGTTGCTAGGAACCATATCATCAACAGCATTCTCTCCAAGACTTCTTGAATAAATCATTCAATAGAAGCTATCTCTAAGTGAAGTAGATATTCTTTCAACCCTTGTAGCTCCAACTAAAACAAAGCTTGCTATCAAATCTCTAGCTCATTACAAAGCCTATGTTCTAGATGATTTAAATATCCTATTTTTCTTTAAAACTAGAGCATTTTGAGGAAAACTATAATTGGGTAGTTTAAGAAATTTTTAATAAGAGAATCCTACTAAAATAACTTAAAAAAACTTTCATCGCTTTAATCCCTATGTGCAAGGACCATAGATCCCTAAAAAACTTTAGACCAATTTCCTGTTGTTCCTCTATATATAAAATCATCTCCAAGGTAATTACAAAAAGACTCAACAACATTCTCCCAGTTATATTGATCCTTTATTGTGTGCTTATATCCCAAAGAGACACATTGGTGACAACATTGCAATCGCACAAGAGTTGTTCAAACAATTCAATAAAAGGAATGGAAGTAAGAATTATGCTTTCAAAATAAATCTTCAAAAGGCTTATAATTCTGTAGAGTGGAATTTAATACTCAATAATTTGAAGGCCTTTGGATTGCCTAGTATCTTTATTAAATAGATATACCAATGTATCTCCGCAGTCTCTTGCAAAGTCTTAGTGAATGGTTAGGCTTCTACTCCCATTCCTGTAGCTAAGGGCATCGAGCAAAGGGATCCCATTTCTTGTACTTGTTTGCTCTAATCTCTAAAGTTTTAACCAGTTGCTCAAAAGAACTACCTCAAAGAACTCCTATTGGAAGTTTCATGCTAAATTGCAAGAAGCTCAATATTGTTAGTCCATGTTTTGCTGATGATGTATTTATCTTTTCCAAAACAAACATCAAACCTATTACCATCATCTCAAAGGCATGTAAAATGTTTAACTCATTCTTCAATTTGTCCACAAACTCTAATAAATCAAGCCTTTTAGTCTTTGTAAGTGTGTATTACTTGGCTCCAAGTTTCTCTACTGTCACAAGCTTTAAAGCAACTTGATATCTTGTTAAACATCTGGGAGGCCCTATCTACTCTATTAAGTCCACTTTCATAGAACTCAAGACCCTTATTTGCAAAGTTTAAAAAAAAATAGAAAGTTAGAGCACTAAAGCTTTATCATTTGTAGGCAGATGCTAGTTAATCAATTTTATGCTAATCTCACTATCTTGCTATTAGGCCTCGCATATCATTTTTACCATTTCATTTATCGAAGAGTCAGAGAATCTACTCAAGAATTTTCTATAGAAAGCAAATAATGGTGGAAGTTACAAAGTTAAATGGTCAAAATTTTGCTTACCAAAAAGTTATGGTGGACTAGGCATTCTTTCAATCAAATGCCTTTATTCAGTTCTATTCACTAAAAGATTTTGGAGGCTACTTATAGATGAAATCTCCCTATGCAACAAATGGATTCATACTTATTACATCAAAGATTAAAGTTTAAGAAATGTCAAAATGACTTATAACTTTTCATCCCTTTTCAATAATATGCTCAAACTCAGAGAAACCACTAAGAGCTATTGTATGCATACATTATATTATAGAAAAGCCACCTTCTTTTAGTATGATTCGTGGACACCCTTTAGACCTCTTGGCTCTATCTTAGATTCTAATCCCTTTCCTTCCACTCTTCACCCAAACATTAAAGTAGCAATAGCTATATTTTTTTTAAATGGTTATAAGTCTCTTATTTCTTCAATTGTGATAACTTTTCTCTCTTTTATTGTCTTAGATGCCTCTAAACAAGATGAGATCAAATGCTTAGTCAATTCTTAAGGTACATTTTCTAATTCATTTTGTTGGACCCTATTTAAAAGTCCCAACCAAACTATTTCTTGGCACAAACTACTATGGTTTAAGCACAATTCACCCTGCAACTCAATCATTTCCTAGATAGCAATTAAAAACAAACTGTCAATAATGAATAAAATAGCTCACTCAGCCTTTCCTAATTGGTGCATTTTATGCAAATGTTCATTTAAAAGTATAGAGTCAATTCAGTAAATATGCTTAGAAACTTATAGTTCAACTTTGTGACTTAGATTCTCTTCCTCACTCATGGTTTGAGATTATCAAATGATGTAGTAAACTGTAGTTGACATATAAAGGTGATTTATGTGTTTTCAAATTGGCTTTCACTTACCTTATTGTTGCCATATGGGAAGAAACAAACAACAAAAATTTTAGAGATACTACCACCACCAAATAGACTACTTTTCAAGCATTGTGTATCAGGATAAAATATCACATCTTAGCTTTCAAAGATAATGTTAGTTTCAACATTCAATGCCAAATGACCTAGAGAGTTAGATAGTCTTTTATTGCTTAGTCAAGTGCTTCATATCTTATTATTGTGTTGATAATCTAGTATGTATATATTGGTTTTGATCAAACTTATTGTACCCTTATTTCTCCTTATTAATTCAATTTCTATTAAAAAATTATGTAAATATTACATAGTAATTTAAATAACATTAGTCCTATGTTAATATGGAAAGGAAAGTAAACCTTTTTTGGCTACTTTATGCATATGTTTGTTAACTCCTGTTAATATTGTAATCAAGCAGCTTGGAGGAGAATAATGGATTGGTTATTTAAGGTTTATAGTCTAAAGAAAGATTATCTAACTATGGTAAGAATAGATGTTAGCTATATGGATGAAGAGGAACCACATGATCTTTAGAGGCACTAAGCAGGCTAAACGTGATTTTAAAAAAAAAATACGACCTAAATATGAGAGGCTATGATGTTGAAAGTAAAGGAGATGAATATTAATCAACATATAACTAATAAATGGAGGTTGGCAGTTTGAAATTGGTAGACTAAAGAGCTACAAAAGATATAAGATGAATGATTACAAAATATTTTTGTAATGTTATCTAGGTTGCTATTTTGATGCTTTGAGCATAATTTAGTACTCACTTTTGTGCGGGTTGCACGTGAATTCCTTTTGGTTGAGTAATATATCTTTTTAAATTAAAAAAAGAAAAGACAAAAAAAAGATGGTTTTAAAATAGGACATTTAAAGGAGACCTTTTTCAACAAATTGAAACTCCTTCCCTTTTTTATTGAGCTAATTGACTTCTAACCGTATGGATTAAATAACACAATGGCATGCAATTAATAAGCTAATTGCATCCTAGTTTTATTGAAGATTGATTACACTTATATTATCAAATTACTCGGGAACTTAATTTTATCATACAAATATATGATTGAGCTTGTCTTTAGCCTTTCCCAAACTATGCCCTACCAAATAATTTGTGTAGGTCAACTTGTGTAAACTTTCATTATTTTATTTCTTTGTTATTATTAAAAATAGAAAATTTGAATCACATTTAGAAAATTAAAGTAACAAATGATATAATTTGAACCCACAAAATAATGTCTAAGGGGAGTTCTCCGGTCCTAATGTCATAATCCTTAAAATCATGTTAAGTTGTAATTTAAATATGTATGAGTTTTGACTCTTTTATTTTGTTGGATATCAGTGACATTATTTTTTTTTTCATTTCAACATTTTTTAAAAACTTTAACCTCAATGTAAATACGAAAAGAATTAATAAACCTTTTCAATATGTGAGGGAGACAAAGGTCCAACTTTTTGAGATAGTTGTGAATGGAGTCTTTTTATGTTCATTTTATTGATCGAGAAATAGATATGTTTCAACAATCTTTCACCGGACTTAATGAAAGTTTACTCAATAATTATCAATTTTGGTGGATCCAGTATCAGGCTGGTTTGTATTCGTCATAACCCAATATCTTTACTGAATGTATATATTAACTCCTAATATTATCAGAAGTTGGCCTTGACATTAGCTAGCGTGCATGGACACCAAATGAAAGAGACTCGAAGTCAAAAGCAGTCTCGTCTACTTCCGCATGAATCGAAGCTGATATCTTACGAAAGAGGCCCACAAGACGGTAATGACTATAAGCTAATCCGCCCTCTTCCATATTTTCTGTAATGAACATTAACTTAATACTGGGTTGTTGGCCAGCATGCAGTGAGCTAGCTCATCGCTCAAACTTCTGATTAATGGACAAAAGTGACGCCCTTTAAAATGGAGAATCTTTCCTCTCTTTCTATATAAAAATCACAAAACGGATTATTCCGAGCCAAGGTTTGCGCTCTCATTAATCATTCCTCTCTTCAACATAAGTTATGGAGTACGTCAGTGAACCATCCGATCGAATTAAAGCCAGAAATCGAGGGATTGCCTCCGATTGTGCGTTTTGATAACTTTATCCCTCGCGAGCCACAATTATTAGGTGGTATGACTGTGCTATTCTTTAATCTCTTTAAAGATATTCTTTAAAAGCTTACGCCAAAATTATATTTTGAAATTTAGCACCTACTTTAAAGTATAACACGAACTTTAAAGTTTTGAAGAGCTCAATTTGAATATTCATGTCTTCAAAATGTTCATAATAGACTTTAAATAAATGAAAATTTTGACGGAGCTAACCATCTCTTAGTTAAATGTTACATCAACACTTATAGAGTGTTATTTATTATTTTCAATTAAAAAGTGAGTTTTACTGTTGTATGCCAAAGAGAGGCCCACACTCTAAAACCTCTCTTAACCCTCCACCCCTTAAAGCCTCTCTACCTTTCTCAACTCGCTCTCGACTAGCTTTGATGTAATCTGTCGCTCGTGACGTCCCATTAGTTTAGCTAAAACCAATACTAAGATCTTGAGAAATAAGAAATGGGGATTAGAGAAAGAACCTAGTGTGCTATATATAAAGGAGAAATGTTAACTTGTTGAACCAACATAAGAAGCTAGGCTTTACTTCGACATGAGTCAAATTGGGTTCACTGATGAGTTCATGGCAGAGTTAGAGCTAAGGTTTTAAAAGGCATTTTAAAGTCATGGCGGAGTTTGAAAATGACATGATAGGCGATCCTGAAGACCTTGAATTTATCAAATATTTCATGGCATCAAGAAAAGGAGATTCACTAATGGATTAGAGTACCATGTTCTCGTTAGGATGTTCTATCCGTGTGATACTTAATTTTGTCCACATATTTATGTGGACTCCACGTAAACATATGGATGAAATTTAATGGAACATAATAGGAATTGGTTAACTGAAACAGAGGCTATATTTCCTTTATTAATACCTTTTTTAGTGCTGACTATAAAGGAATTCTTGCTATGGTAATGATACCAAACTAGCCTAAACCCCCTGTAACAACATAAAATAGCTCAAAATTCTTCTTTATAAAGCAAGTGGCAAGCTTTAATTTTCCTAATTTGAAGCAAACACAAATCAGAATTGGCTTTTCCAGACTCTTGATCTACCCCTATTTTTCCTTTTTTTGTTTTCTATAAATATCAATAGTGGGCCCTCATAAAGAAAACACTCATACAGAGGCAAAATAGGCGCCCTTTTTTCTTGGCCTAGGACCTATAAAACTTTAGGAATGGCCCTGAGCTTTTCCTATCAGAAGGAACTATGCTAAATGCTAAAGCAGAACCTATGGATGCATACATGTGATAATATCCATTTCATAAACATTGTTGATTTGAGGCCTATAATGAAAGGATTGCCCACTGATTCTTGCACTAGAGAGTGTACCTGCAATAGTCAGGTAAAAGTAATTATTCTAAGAAATTGATGCAAGTCCATGTTTCAATGTCTCATGTAAGATATCGATCTTTAGTTGCTCCCATCCAACATCACCATAAGAACCTAAAGATGGATTCTTTAAGACTCTAATACCCATCCCATTCTTACTTTTCCTGAAACTCATCATGTCCACTATAATGTAATTAAGATGCTGGCTTATCCTTTGAGTGAGTGGTCACTACCATGAGCAGCTATGCTAAAAGGAGTAGAGTAATTGTTGTATGCAAACTTTATTGAGCTAACTATGTCATACATGGAGGAAGGATAAAGAACAATAATTGGCTTTTGATGGATAATATTATTGTAGTCGCTAAAGGCTAATTCTATTGAGAGATAAAAAAACACAACTCTCTAAAAGATCATCAAAAGATTAACAACAAAACACTCCTCAAATTTAACAAGCAAATCAATATAAGAATAAGAAATTTAATAATGAAGCAAACACTAAGATTTACACGAAATACCCTCCAGTGTAGAGGGAAAAATCACAGGTCAAACTGAAAAACAAATTTGTTAAACCTAAATAAGGATTTACAAAGTTTAATATCTCACCCCACAACTACAAATTGTATAAAAAGGTTTTAGGATTGAAACTAAATTTGATACATTAATTAACAAACTCTGAATCCATTCGTAAAAGCAATAAAAAATAATGGGAATACTACGCTACTTGTTCTCTTTGTGTTTTTCCTCGTTTATTCATGTTTTTGCCACTCAAACATACAAAACCTACATATATTCTCTTTTATATCATGAAATAAGTTTTTTTACACTGTACTGGTCACATACATAGTTGTGTTGTAAATGATCGTGTCTCTTCAGCATTGCTTAACTTGTAGATGTACACAATCACAGAGAGCTACATAGTCATCAAACTCGGTCGTGTAAGTCATGAACATAGGCCTGTACACTACTATGGACGTTTTCACCCTTCACACTTTTCTTCACGCGATTCTAGAGACTTACATGATTGATTCAAACGGCCTTATAAGTGAAGGACAAAGGCATGTGTCACTATACACAAGTGAGTCACTTACATGGTTGATACATACAACTGTGTAAGTTAAGGACACAGGTGTATAGCACCCTATACGACCATGTCTCTCCTAGAAGAGCTTCATACATCTTGTCTTCACTTATTCTTCATCCTTACCCTTGAGCCCAAATATGGGGAATACATATTTAGCTTTAACAAATACCTGAGATACGTCCCAATAAGCTTACTACAAAACTTATACTTGTTTCCAAAAATTGCTTTAGTCAACATATTAGCACCATTCAAGTCTGTGTGAACCTTCTTCAACATCAATTATTGCTCATCAATCACAAACCTCAACCAATAATATCTGACATCAAAGTTCTTTGTGCAGGAATGATATATCGCATTCTTGCTTAAGTCAATAGCACTTTAACTATCACAAAATAGTATATAGTCATTTACTTCACATCTAACCCTTGAAGGAACCTTTTTAGCTAGAGCATCTTCGTATAAACTTCAACTACAACTACATACGCTGCTTCAATTGTAGACAAAGTCTCACACTTTTGTAGCTTGGATTTCCATGAGATGACTCCATTTGTAATCTTGAACAAAAACTTGAAGTGAATTTTCTTCCATCAAGATCTCCAGCCATATCTGTATCTGTATAACTTTTAGAGTTGGTTCACATTACCAAAACATAAACTCCACTTCGAAGTACCTCTTAAGTTTAAAAAAAATCTATTTCACTACTTCTCAGTAAACTTCCCCTGGATTTCACAAGAATCTACTCACTAACCTAACAATATGTGCAATATTTGGCCCTATACACACCATTGCATACATTAAAGACCCTATTGCAAATAAGTATGGAATAAAAGACATACCAACTTTCACTGTTTTTGTTGAGGAACATGCATGTTAGTTTGAAGTGAGGTGCCATTGGTGTGCTAACTGGCTTGGAATGCTTCATATTGAGCCTTTCTAACACCCATTCAATATGCCTTTCCTGTGACAACCATAATTTCCTCCTCTTCCTATACCAAGTTATCTCTATGCCCAAAATCTGCCTTTTAGGTCCCAAATCTTTCATATCAAAAGATTTAGACAAATCCTCCTTCAATTTTTGGATACTTCCAACATCTTGACCCATAATCAAAATATCATCAACATATAGAAGAATAATGATAAAGTTCTCACATATGAACTTCTTGAAATACACACATCCCTTGGTATAAGTTTGGTTGTAACCATGATCTGTCATAAAAGAATTGAACTTTTGATACCACTACCTTGGAGCTTATTTTAAGCCATATAAGCTTTTCTTTAATTTATAGACCAGATTATCCTTATCTTTATCTTTGAAACTTTATGTCTATATATATCTTCTTTTCCAAATCTCCATGCAAGAAAGTAATTTTAATATTCAACTACTTAAGTATAAGATCTAACCAGGCAGTTAAACTTAATACTGATTGTATTGAGGTCATCTTGACCAATAGTGAGAAGATTTCATCAAAATCAGTGCCCTTTTTTTTAGTGAACCCTTTCACCACTAGCCTCTATGCTTCACTAGCTTGTCACCATCTTTATTTGGCTTGAAAACCCATTTTTCTTCAAGTCTTTTTTACCTTTTGGAAGCTTCACAAGCTTATATGTATCATTCTTCATTAGAGAGTTCATCTTTTTTTATATATAGTTATAAGCCAAAGATCTTTGTCTTCACAAGATGAAACCTCTCACACATTCCCAGGCTTCTTTTTAGTAGTAACTAATAAATATTCTACACTCAGATATCTAATAGAAGGCATTTCCCCCTTGTCAACCTTCAAAGATGTATTTCACCAATTATTGGATCTAATTGCTCCCTTTACTCGTTATCCTCTAGAATTTCATCTTTAACATTGTTTAGATGTGGTTCATATATAGCTCATCATAACCAGGTTATACCTAATCATTATTAATGTGTGTTTGGTTACATACTTCTTCTCCTTTACCTATTGACTACTCAATAGTAGGAGAAATTTGAGAAGAGTTAACTACATCATAATATGATCAAATTTGAGTAACTTTATCTTCATTAAGAAGATTTGCACCTCTCTCATGCTCCTTGAATACCACATCCTTGCTCCTTACAACTTTTTGTTTCTTTTGATCATATAGTTTGAAGCAAAATTGATTACCACTATAGCCAATAAAGATGTTTGGATGCCTTGGAGCCAAATAATCTCATATGTGATATGTAAGATCTTTGCTAGTCCATGTTATTCCAATGGAACTAAAGAAGCTTGTTTAATTATATAAACAATAGTTTAGACTGCTTCACCTTAAAACGTCTTTGGCAACTTCAACATTCCGATTATACAACAAACCTTCTCCAAAATGGTTCTTTCATTCTCTACTAACATCGTTATGCTATGGAGTCCCTCGTTCGGTCTTATTATATCTAATACCATTTGATATACAGTAGTCTTCAAATACCTTATAAGTATAATCACCTTTAATATCTATTCATAGGCACTTCAACTTCCGTTAAGCTTCCCTTTATACCACAATATAAAACTTCTAGAAAGTTTGAAATATTAAACTCTTTGCTTTCGACATGTACACCTAAGTCTTCCTCAAAGCATCATTAATGAACAAAGTATTTGTTACCTCCTAGTGACCCCTCGTCAAATGGGTCACAGACATTTGAATGCACCAACTTTAATCTCGCTATCTTTCTTATTGATCTTCTCTTGAAAGAGACTTCATACTGCTTTTTAGTCAAATAATGATCATAAGGATTAAGTGGTAGTGTGTTCTAAACAAAGATAAAGGATTTACTAGCCAACAACTGTAATCCCTTCTCACTCATATGCCTCAATCGTCAATGCCATAAATTTTAAAAAAAATTCTTCTTTGGATGTGTATACTTCCCCACCACCACACACCTTTAAGTATGTCTTGTATAATATGCAACATAACTATCTTTAAGAAACAATAATTGCTCCTTTGGACAATTTCCACTTTATTTCCCCAAAAGTGTTTTGAAATCCGTCTTGATGTAACACATTAGTTGATAATAGATTTAGCCTTAAATTAGGATATGTCTTATATTTCTCAAGGTCAATAAACATTCAACATTTATTTAAACTTAGATATCACATATACCAACAATCCTGGGGGGAACTTTGATTACCCAACTTTATGCTCCCAAAGTCTCAACTTTTATAGCTTGAGAAGTACTTTTCTTTTGGAAATAATGATAAGAAGCTCTTGTTTTAATTGACCATTTAGAATTTGAATTACTAATATAGAGACATTACTTGCCTGAAAAACTAGGGACACCTTATCATCCACACTTAAACTTGTTGCAACTATATTTTTATTATCTCTATCATTTTGATGATCTTGTCTTTTCTAATCCCTCTTCCACTTTATTATCAAAACCTTTTAATAGGTCTTGGCTTTTTGCAATAGCGGTATGTCTTCACGTCTTTGTCACCTTTAGACTTTGATCAGTTCTTTGACTTGTCATACCCTTTAGGACCCTTGCTCTTTATCCTTCCTCTGCTTTCTACAATGAAAGCCTGCACATTGTCAACTCCTGTCTCTTTTCTTTTTATGTCTTCATTGAACAAACTCACTTTGATTACATCTAAAGAGAGCACATTTTTAGGAGCTAAATTGCTAATTGTCACCACCAGTGTCTCCTAGCTATCTAGTAATGAACTTAACAAGAACAAGGCTTTAAGATCTTCATCAAGGATGATCTTCATTGTTGTAAGCTTATAAGTTGATTCTATCCTGGAAATCGCTTAGATGTTCTAACATAGATTTCCTAGCTTTCAACTTCAAGTTTACATGCCTCTTAATTAGAAAGGCCTTGTTATGGGTACTTTTCCTTTCAAATAGACCTTTTAGCTTCTTCCACAGTTAAAAAAAATCCTTTTTTTAAGACACTTGGTTGAATGTACTAATATAAATCTATTGTCTAATTGTGCCTAGATTTTTTTTTTTTGCTTCATTTTTTCCAATTCTTTATTTGACATCTTTTCAGGTTTTGAAAGAACATTATCCTTTACACCTTTGCCCACGTCAATAGGATCAAAGAGATCCTTGTAATACAGAAGGTCCTCCATTATGGGCCTTCAGTTTAAAGGGAAAAACCATAGGGTAAATCGAAAAGCAAGTCCATTATACTCAAATATGGATTTACAAAGTTTAATATCTTACCTACAACTACAAGTTGTCTCACAAAGTTTCATAATCAAATCTCAGATAGTCAAATAGTGGTCATCCTATGACCAAAAAGAGGACTATTTAAACATATGCTCCCATGTTACGTCTTATGCATGGGATTCATTTTTGGATAATTTCTAATCTACAAGAGAATACATCCTAGAAAAATTTATTAAAAATTTCATATTTTTTAGTTTCATCATAACTATTCTAATCTCATAGCTCAATTGCTCTAAATTCAAATTATACAAATAATATGTAATTAGGAAGTACTAATGCCCTATTAGTTTATGCCCTATATCTAATCGATTGGTTGTAGTTTAGTGATATATTTATATATATATGATAAAATCCCTAGAATAAATATACATTGCAAATAAAATTATAATGAAATTATAATTATGAGATTCATATTACATTTATGCATTTAAACTAAATTGTTCCTAGTCCTTGTTTTATTAAGACTGAATATTAAAAGAATGTAAAGAAAGGTTAAAAAAATAACACACGTTAAACAAACTTATGCTAGTCTTTTTTACGTTCTTTTAATGTTGAATCTTAAATAAACATATGCTAATGTTTTTATGTTCTTTTAATTTCTAATTTAAACAAAAAAGTAATCAATCTCATAGAATAAAATATAAAGATACTTAATGTCCAAAACCAATTATAGATAAGCTTAAGCTCTAAGGGAACTAACACTTCTTACCTAACCTTCTCTGTAATAGTTATAGAGTTCTCTTAACACATTCTATGGATATCATTAGAGGCAAGACATTTGTGCATCTACAATGGTTGAGATAAGCTAGTTTTGGAAATGGTTTGGGTAGGATGAAAAAAAATCAAGCTTTGGAATAAGTTACAAATTATGATTCATTCTTTGTTATGAATTACGTGTTAATCATGTAGACTTTTAAGTAATTTTGGGTTTAGGAAATTAAATATGAAAAAGTTTCATAATTATTCCATTGCGTATGGGATCATATCCTGCCTCTATTTCCCAACATGGCCTATATTTAAATGAATTAATTTACAAAATTTTTACAATATGAAAAATATTCTCGTACTTGATCTAGTACCACGTGCTATGAATAAAGCTTTGATAATAGCATGAGACAACTACAAAAGTAGGATTTGAGTTACGTATTTTAGACAAGAGGCACATCATACAATTTTAATGTCATTTTAGATCCCGAACCTCTTGAAGCCCTTTCTAAATGTACATTATGAACATATTTGAATCCTCTTTTGAATGTCCATTATGAATATATTCATAAATATTGCACAAATTTTCTTGAGTTTAGGTAGTGCTGAAACTCACTAGTGAAAGGTATTGAGAGGATTTTAGGACAAATTATATCAGGTCCAAGTGAACACATATATAGTTAAGATATTATGCCTCAACTTCATATCTCAGCTCAAAACTTTAAAGTAATAAGTTATGAATCTGAAGCCATTTGAGTCATTCCATGAATTACTATTCATCAAACTTTGTTAACCTAACTTTAATACTAATAAAATTTGAGGAGAGATTAAATAGGTTTAAGTGATTCCATATACGCAATTAGGGTATCAGATCTACACTCAAAACTTAAAAATAATGAGTTATGAGTCTTATCTTTGTTTATAACTCATTTCATCATTATATCTTTTTTCGACATAGGTTTACTCCACTTGTAAATTTCTAAAAGCTGGTAATATATCCACAATTTAAGATCTAAGGTCTTAGGGTGATATCTCTGTTGGTAGGCATCATTACAATCCAATCACACATAGGCAAAAGTTACATCTCTACTGACTACAAAAATTGAGAATGCTTTTACATGAAACATATTAATAGCACCAATGAGTCACTTTGTCAAGTAACTACTATTTTCTCTATAATTTTTTATAAGAAAAAGATTAATTGTAACTTTTGAGGTTCTTTGGTTGCCATAATTAATTGGGATAAAAGTTAGATGACCATTTCTTAGATATTCATACTGCAAATTTAACATAGACTTAACTTACAACTGTAACAGTAATATCTTAGGTGTAAGGATTTTGAATTGGATTTGTTGGAGTTATGTAAATATAGTGCCCTAGAAAGCAAGGGTATTTACAAGTAACTTAATCTTCTTCAGTTACAGTTTTGTAATGAAAATATTTATTATTAATAAAATAAAAGAGTTTGGTTTTAATGAGCATTATATATCTAGTCATAA
>JANZXV010000002.1:25617007-25646790 GCA_027576455.1 Erythroxylum roigii
TATCATATAAATTGGCTACACTTTCATAGCTTTTAATATACTTTTTGACTCTTAATTCTTGATTTTGTGCTTAAATTAGTCCTTTAATGTGATCTTATATTTTATGCAATTTGTTAGTAAAAATTGTTACAAATTGACATTAATTTCATTATAATTTTTCTAAGGGCAATTGATACTGCAAATTGTTATTTTATATTGTAGGAGACACAGGAGTCAAAAGGAGTTAGATGAGTCAACAGGACGTGATCTCCATGACGCACGTCGTGCCGCATCAAGAAGAAAGCACGCCGCGGCATAAACTAATCATCTCGCCGTAGCGCAACATCTCGCCGCGGCAAAGATTAATTACTCCGCCGCAGTGAGTGATCCAGGAAGTACACACCGCGGCGCAGCTCCCCCATTGTCGCGGCAAACGGTCGGGTATCTGGACTTAAATTGGAGAATTCTCTCACTATTTCAGCCCGACCCGGATCCATCCTATAAAAACCTTGCCAAATTAGGTTAAAAGAGATCGACATTCGCCAAAGAGCAGAAGCATATCTGGAGGACCAACACTCGACGACCATTCCACCTCTCATCCGACCATCATTCTGCCATCTCCATCAGTTCATTGATTACTACACCACCGGTCACTATTCCTACCATGGATAACATCTGAGTTCCAGGATTTGCAAAAGGTTCCGGAGTCATGCACGGCTCAGTCTTCATCCCTCTTGAAAATGTAGCAGCGACTTGAGTTCACCAGGGCTTCAAAAGGGAGTTAATCTTACATTGTCAAGTTTAACTGCATTGTTGTAAAATTTTGAGTTAGGGTTTACGGTCTTGTAGTTAAATTAGCTTGGTTAGAGTTTAATCAAGTGTTGAATGATGTCTTGTGTTATAGATTTGATTATATGTAGAACTTTGATGCTTAATATATGAAGTTTCATATATGTCTTTTGGTGATTGTGTTAGTCCTCTTTATCTGCCTAGTTGTGTTTGATATTGAGATTATACTTGATCCAATTGACCACTAGCATTAACTTGTCCATTTCGCACACTAAGATGCATTTAACAAGGTTTTAGGAAATGGAGTTCATTGATTAAAACCTTGGACTTAAAGAGTTTTTTTAAGGTTTGTTAATCGAAAACTTAGTGAATTTCACTCCCTGAAAATTTGTTTTGAACTATGATACCCTAAGCTCGTTTTCAAGAAGACTTTATCATATTCGATTATTGTTTGAATTTTAGACCTCCAACTTCTCAAAAATCCAAAAATACTTTTTATACATTCTTTTCTAATTTAGTTAAGTTTCCTTAGTTCATACCAATGATCCAAACCCCCTTTTTATCAACTTAATTCGCATTTTTTACAATTAGGGTAGCTTAAACCTTTTTCGTTAGGTTCCAATTAAGTGAGACGGCTGAGGTTGCATCCTATATTGCAATCCTTGGAATTTAATTTTTGACTCGGTTTCCAAGGGGCTGATCTTAAGATCGAAGGACGGAGCTGATCAAGTATACATTATTTCCATGTTCTATATCTAGTTAGAACATTGTATGATGAAAGAATTAAATTATACGAAAAAAAATCATATACGAAAAGGTTAGTTAAAGTTGTTTTGGCATTCTTAAATATTTGGGTGGTTATAATGCATTATTAAACGCCAATCTTGATCTATGGATATAAATTGTTTAATTAAATAATTAAAAATAAATTAAAAGAGTTTAATTTATTTGATCCTAAGCATATTTTAAAGTTATAATTTATATCTGGTTCAGCCAGTTCCTGTTGAGGTTGGACGTTGCAACTTGGATCCATAATCTCGATTGACTTCAGCTATAGAGAACCTGCAAAACAGATAAGGCTCGCCGGGGGTTGATTGCCGGCAGGCCCCTCCGACGCTCAAGTTAGTTTAGGAGGAAGGGTTTGGTGTTTTTCGGGAATAGAGGAAGCTAGGGTTGTATTATCATACCTGTATCAGGGCGAAACAATGCCTTATATATGAGATTCCAACTAGGTTTAGGTCTTTACGTGTGCATGGAGAGTTGTCATCTACTAATGGGCCGTGGATGCCTGGGCCTGGTATTGGGCCTTGCCCGGCCAGCCCAACCAGAAGGAATTCTATGATTGCTTGTCCTTCTCCCTTGTCTCCTTCTTAATTTTCATGTTCGAGTTTCTTTTCCTAGGTCTGAGTAATTACCATGATCTGTTCCCTTTTTATTTAGACTCGGTATTACTTGGAAGGGTTCCTACATTCCAAGTAGAAATTTCCTCTGCTAGTTGACCTACTTAGACGTCTAGATTGTGTATTAAAGAGGCATGGTTCTTAGTGACTTGCTCAAATTTGCTTTCAAGCCTCCTATGTGCATCCTCCATGCCTCCAATTTATCTAAAATCTTATCCAACTTGGATTTCATTAAGGTCTGTTTGACTTGTTGGAAGTCTGATTGTCCTTGAGGTCTAAACTGTCTTCCAGCATTGTATGTCCATGAGAAGTTAGGATGATTCTTCCACCCAGGTTTGTAAGTATTGGAGTAGGAATTGTTTCCCACTACTTGTCCATATTGAGCTCTCATATAATTCACTTGGTTTGGACTGCTTTCCTTCATCAAGAAACAATCCACCATATCATGGTCGATTTGTCTACGGAGTTCACACTTTTACAGAAGTTGAGGATGACGCCTTCATGTTATTGACCTATAGAGTTAAGTTATCAATTTTTGCTTTCATTTTTAACATATGATGAACACCTTTTTGTTCTCAGAAAGTAATAGTTTGTCTACTTCGCTCATTTATCCATAGGCAGCCATTACTCGCCATCTCCTCTATCAGCTCTTCTGCTTCATCTACTGTCTTTCTCATCAATGATCCCCCTAAATCTACATCAATCGTGCCTCTCATATATGGGGTGACTGTTATAGAATGTTTGCAACAAGAATTGCTTAGGTAAGTTATGGTGTGGGCATTCCTGTTGCAAATCCTTGTATCTTTCACACGCTTCATAAATCGATTTCTTGTCACTTTGTTGGAAGTTGGTAATCTCCTTAATGATCTTTGCAGTCTTGGTCTAGGAAAAATACTTATCTAAAAAGGCGTGAACTAGCTGACATTGGTTGTGTCTTCGTAGTTTTGACATTGGTTGGGTTGAGGGAATGATACTAAGCCTTTGCTCTATCTTTAAGGGTAAAAGATAAAAGCCTAATTCTGACTGCATTTTCTGACATCTAATGGCACCGAAAGGTATCACAGATTTCAAAGAAGTTCACTATATGTGCGTTAGGATCTTCTTTCGTTAGCCCATAAAATTGCCTTCATTTTATTTCCAAAACTTGACTTCTTCACTTCCATTTGACACACCTCCACCAAAGACCATCAATTTCACTTCAATTCTACCTTATTCATGCTTCAATACCTCATCAAATTCATGACTAAACCAATTCAAAAATCATTCATTAATTAACTTACAAATAAATATCTTCCACACATCAAAACTAAACCAGAAGTTATCATACAAGGATCATTTTTCCATCATTCATTTATCATCATCATAACACATATTTCATGCCAATTCAATTATCATAAAACTTGTATTAATACATGCTATCAAGTTTAGAATTCCCTTACCTAATTACCTTCAAGTTCCTTCTTCAAAGAACTAACCAAACTAGCCCTTCATGCAACCAAAACACTTCTAAAATCTAGGTAGATGTAAGATGATCTTAACACTAAGATGATAACAACAAAAAAGGTAGTATAAAGTAGCTTTCTTGATGCAGTAACTTACAATGATTTCAGGAAAAAATGATCCCAAAAACTCCAGAAGTTGAGAGGAAATGAGAGAGTTTCGATGGTGAGAGAGTGCAAAATAGTGAAGAATGAGCAAAATAGTTACTCCAACAGAAACTTGCCTCATCCATTACTAGGTATCATCAAGTTGTAACAACATATGTTACTATACATGTTCTTCATTTGTCCCACATTAGAGCTGCCAAATGTCACCAACATATTAAACCATTTGTCTCTCACTTATTGCTGCCACTTTTCAATTTACTAACTATGCCATTTGTCAATGCATCAATTATGCCAAATGTCACTACTCATAGGCTTAGTCATTCCAATTTTCATAGACCAACTTATCTTGCCACTTGACAATTTTCCTAATTCAAATGCACATTTTAATATCTCAATTTTCTTATGGTTTTAATTAATTCCAAATCACGAAGTAGGATCCATTAAACAAAAATTCAAGTCGTATGCAATTCTCAACCATATCACAATTTTTAACACCTATCATATATGTACTTTCATGAACATGTAACATTCCAACTAGGGTACAATTTGGGGCCTTACAGATAGAATTTAGTTACATTAACAGTTACAACTGAAAAGAATGGATCTTCATTTTTCAAAATGGTTTGGCCAACTTTAGTAAATAACAAAATTCCCTTGTTGATTCAATCTGAAATAACATTATTGAATCTCCAGCATGAATTCGTTAGGTGGCTTTATGTATTATGGTATTTTTAGTAGTCCTCTCTCTGATTTCCTCCTTTGTGGGAATTTTATTCTTTAAAGGTAAATAAATTTTTCATGCAACAAAAAAATTAAAGAATTTTTCTATTTTAGAGGTATGAAAAATGTATTGAATATAAGTAATTGCTGCTTGTATTTTCCTTTTGACTTCAAGAGATTTTTGCTCTAGAAAGGGGCAAGCATAGGTTTCAAGGATATTCACCTCAGCCACAACCGAATCACGTGAATTTGTTTCCATAAAGTATCAATTGAACTCTTTTTCTAATGTCATTCTTCACTAATAAGTTCTTTGTATTCAAATGTTTTTTATATCAATTCATAAAAATCATGAAATTTCATACCTTGGATTTTTTTTTGAAGTTTAGTATTGAGGCCCCTTTAAGTTGGCTTCATATAGTCAATCTTTAAAAGTACAATCCAACATCGACTTCTCATCTTCTTGAATTGAGTGGTGAAAATATCTACATTCTCCTCACTTTTCTTAGTAACTCCTAATAATTCAACTATAATGACTTCAAGTGTAGTTCAAAAAAAATAAGTATGAAACATTCTTTACATTTTAGTCTACGAAAGGATAGAATTCATGGGCAACAAAGAATACTAGGAGAAATTTGTCCTTATTAATGAATTTGGGAATAGTTTAAGCTTGAAATTATTGAAATTTTTATAATTAGCCAAGTCACCATATTAAATAATAGCGAATCTAGCGATATGCTCAATGGTTGATTCACCATCTTCGCTAAAAAATAAATTAAATTCAAGAATTATATAGTCATGAGAATAAGAATTTTTGTGGATAATACGCTCAAGATAAGGTTTGTGAAATTTTGGGTGGCCAAGCTACCATAAGCCAGGGCCATACAATTCTTGAACAGTTTCTCTAACATCTTTCATATCAACTTGAAGTCTCATTTGTGGACAAAAAATAACAGGATTATGGTTTATAACCAAAAGGTTTTCCCCTAAGCTGTAATTTATTCCATTAGCTTTAGCTTCAAGACCAAGTCCATGTTTGCCAGGACCTTGAGGCCTGACAACCTATCAAACATTTCTAGGAATAATGCACATATATATAATAGGAATGTCCTCTCTTTTATGAGGAGGAACATATCTTTCTTCCATAGAGAAAGAAGCTGGAGAGCGAATAACCTCACCAACTTCCATTGTGTTTAGTGTAGGATGCCCCTTAACCTTTTAGAGATCTATCTTTTGAAGGGGGAGAATTATCCACATCAAACTATACCAGAGCAACAAAAAGTTATCCACCTTCTATATTAGTATTGGATTGCTTTACTCGTAGAGACCAGGTTGGAATTCAATTCTAGAATCTCATGTGTATGAATAATGTTACTTTATGTTGAAAGTTGAGGTGATTTCGAATTATCGTCAGCTGGCGACTTAGCTGAAGGCAATGCTACCTTCTCAAGATTTTCAATCGATTGGGATATAAATCCTTAATTCCCTACTGAAATAAGGACCTTTTTATCTAGGTCTAGAGGCATAGCGATTTATAGTGGTCCCACCAGGCATGCTAAATTATTGGTTGCTTATATGATCAACCTTAGAATTTGATCATGCTAAGGAGAAATTATCCTAGAATTTGTACGTGACTTCTTATTGACGATATAGATGGACTTTGAAAAAGTTAGAGAAAATAATCCTAACCTACCAAAATGCTAAAGATTGTTGGAATAATATTTGAATAAAAGAATATTTAATTTAGGCAAAGAAATGTACCAAATACAAAGAGATTTTGAAATGATGATAGGTTTTTTTGTTGTTTTTGTTACATGATTGCCTGTTTGTGCGTGTTCTTTGATTGTGTAGGCTGTTGGTGTATTTATACTTTTGTCGGATATAACTCCCTCAAGCAGTTCTTTTGTAACTTCCCAACTTTCAATTTTCTCCTATCATGTCCACATTCAAACTATTTGTCCATTATATGTTCACTGTGTCTTAATCATCCTTCTCCACATTCAAACTATTTGTCCATTATATGTTCATTGTGTCTTAATCATCCCGCTTCCCAATTTTTAGATAATTTCTTTGCCACTTCTCGTGTCCAAGAATTTTGTGGCATTTTAGTTAACATTGAAGCACTAGTGTCGAACGTATGGTTAATGTATAATGACGTTTGCATGAACTGCCCTAATCGTGCTTAATTCTTCTTTAAGAACGCAACTTGCTAACATTTTTCCTTCTATGGTCTTAAGTATGATCCTTTTCTTTTAATCTTTTTTCTTCCTTTGTAATACTTTCATCTATCACTGAAACGTTAGCAAGTGAAAGCAACCAACTTTCCAGGAGCTAGTGGGTGCCTTGCAAATAGTATCAAAAGCGAGACATTGACCTTTTTATAGCAAGAGAAAGAGAAGTGTGAACATAACAAAAATTGAGAAACTAATGGAGTGAAAGGAATTTGGTTCTCCACTAGTGCCACCCACAACGCATGGAATTCATATGTTCAGAAATCCAAGACAATACCAGCAAAATCACTCTGGAAACCCACCCATAAATTCTTCCCTGTTCACAGATTTCTTTTTTCTTCAACGTCTTCATATTGCCTCATTACGTGGAAAAGTAAAGCCTTTTCCACAGTTCAGGGATATTACTTCCCTTTGCTTCGGCATCTTCATACTAACACGCATCTGCTACTAAGAAATAGACATACGCACCACCAAAAACAAAAAAAGAATATATATATATATATGTATACATATATATATATATGTTGGACCTTTGCTTAGAAATAGTTGCTTGACTTTAGTGATTGTAACCATTATAAAGTGTGTAAGCCTTGGTGGGGCAAATAGCAGGAACAGTTGGACATACTTGTACCAAATATAGCAAGATAGAAAGATACAAGTGGTGAGATGCTTCCATAATTATATATGTGGGGAGGTTTGCTAACTTTTTGAGTGGGTTTCCCTCGAGTCTTCTTCAGCTATATGTATGTAATACCACCTTCTATTATTTAAGCTTTTCGTTAGTGGGGTATTTCGTCAGGAGTCTTCCTAGATCGAATATTACTTGGTGTCTTTACTTGATCCCTCCTATTGCTCGCACTTCCTTTAGGTTATCGAATTGGTGTCTTGTCGATCAAAATAGTTACAGCACCCATTTTGGGAAGCCACTTACGTCTGCCACCAGCCTTGATTTTTTCTGTTACTACACGTCTTAAACAGAAACAATCAAACAAAACTCTTACTGAGGTTGTTAAGTTATGCATGTCAGGATATAGCAAGTTATCATGCAAATCTTGGATTTATTTTGTTAATTATCTTACTCCTCTCGAGAAGAAGGATAAGGGGTTAGAAAACGCAAAGTACTTCAAATTTGGTCTACCAGTGAATGAAAAGCTTTTGTTAATGGGCCCTATATATGGCTGCATACAAAATAGCAGTGGTTGGCTGATCAAACAACATTTTGTGCTCTCCAACAAGACGCCAAAATTTCCCAGATTTTGTTGTCGGCTGTGAATAAGAACACCAGATCAGCTCCGCTCCCTGAGCGTTGCACTCCGGGACCCAACTTTTCTATCTTCATATATGTACTTATTTACTTTATTTACATTCCATATTTATGTCAGAAACTTGTTAATGATCTGATATATTGTACGATAGTAACACTACAAACTGATGCATCAGTTTTTCTTTGCCTAAAAATTGAAACTCTCTGTATACACCCACATGTATGTGATCACTGTTTAGAAGCTGAAGTACTAGTAAATTACCTTTTGAAAAAATGAGAACATGGAGATCCATAAGGAAAACTATATAAAGTTGACAGGAAATTTTATTTAGAGAAAGCAAAGTATCTGCGCACTAGTGAAACAAGGGAAAGAGAAAAATGAAAGACTGAAACCATATCTCATCACCATTTCAGCGACAAGCAAGTTGTGTCACTGTCCTGATTAGGCAGAATTCAATCTCGAACTGATAAGAACATTGAATAATATTGTTGGAGGTCCCCTTTTGCATTGGAGTACTACTATTACCCTGGTTACTGATCAGGAGTAGCAACCTGCCACTATAGGATATGATACCATATCATCCTTTCATCATTAATTGTGCTCGTCGTTGTTAGTCTCTAAATGGACAGACCCTCGCCTTTTAAAAGCCGACTAATGAGTATTATGTTCTGGGATTTTAGATGTATTTCTTAGGTTTACAACGCGAACATACCCCCTAATAACTTGTTATTGTAAAGTTGCCTTTCACCTAAACATGCCATGGCATCAATCCTCATCGCACCATCGAAGTTTATTGCTGCCTGATACTTGAAGCTTTTGTGAATATAATGCTACGAAAAGCGCAGATTAGGGAATCAAGTGTTCGTTGAGTGACCAAAATTCTCCGGTGCTACATTTATGTCAAAGGAAGCGTACAGATGCTATAATTGACCTCTTTGAAACAGCATAACGCCTTTTCACTGCGAAGTCCTTGTATAGGTCACATTTATCTCCCCTGCAGATGCTTCTTGTTCCTTTTGTTTCATACATAAGCATATCCATAACTTCTGATGGGAACTAAAAGTGAAAAAGGTGACTATAATTAAGTGGATATTATCAGACCTAATGACTCTCTATGAGATTAGAATAACTGAATAGCAATTCTTATTTTCTCAACTTGGCTTATGAATTCTAAATTCATGCTTCAGATTTGGAATTGAATCGTTCTAAATCTAACTAAGTACATATGTAAGAGCTTAATCCAACGATACATAGCTCCTTTAGCATAATTTTATAAAATCCAATTCAATCATAAAAAGTCATTCAAAATTTAAAAAAAATGTTGTTTGTTCTTGGTTAGTTTAAATCTTTTATTCTATTTTAATAATTTATTAATATAATTTATATGAAATATGTAACTTATACAAATTATTTATCTTAAATTAATTAATTCATGAATGAGCGCTTCAGAATTAAATAATAAACTCTATCTAAGTAACACTTGTAAATTCCAACATCTTTTTACTTTTATCCTACCATCAAAATGAGGTAAGTTACATTCTCTCTTATCTCAAGTTAAAACTTCGATTTCATAGATTCAAAGACTTTTTAAAGGGACTTAGATTCGCCATTTCAATTATCTTGAGCGCGGCAAAAGTGATCTTTTACGTACAAGATAAAACAAAAGCAACTGTAGTGCTTTAAAGTATTAAATTACTACAAAAAAATTATCGATTATTGACGGAAAATTATCGATGGAAATAATACCGTTAAAAATTAGCGAGAGAAAATTACAATTCGTTCGTAAAATTGTCGTAATATATGGTAATTTGCAACGGACAAAATATTCGTTGGTAGAGCTGGATGGGAAACTATCCTGCTGATTTTTGCGATGGAATATAGCGACGGAATAGAAATTATCGATGAAAGAGAGGCGCGAACGATAGGCGGCAAAATAAGCGTCGTCATTTACTGACGAAAGTGTATTCCTTCGGTAAAGTTGAAAGTTAAACGTCATCGTTTCCTTCGACTACAACGTTTTTAGTGAAACATAAACGAATCAGGGTTCCGTCCCGTTAAATCAATCTTTTTCAAATAAATTCACAATGCTACAAATTTTTTTATAGAGGTAGAAAAATGTATTATGAATCCAATGCTTCAAGAATCACGTCATTTGGAGGTCCATAGAAGAAGTTATGGCCAAAAGACTATTGGATGTTCATCAGCCTTTCAAAACTTCAAAGTCGCTATGGTGCAATTGCACCGTAGCGACTTTCGCTATTCAACCTCCAAAGTCGCTGTTATGCTTTTGCACTACGGTGCTTTTTGGCTAACTCTCAAAGTCGCTATCGTGCTTTTGCACTACGGTGCTTTTTGGCCTAAAATCTTAAAAGTCGTCGTAGTGCTTTTGCACTACGGTGCTTTTCCACTTCTTCTTCTTCACAGACGTCTCAACTTTTAAATCCCATAACTTTTGATCCAGAACTCCAAAATTTACAAACATTATGTCAATGGAAAGATAAAAGACAGATATACACCTTTTATGAAGAACTTAGAAACAATTTCTGCCTCTATAAGGGTCAAAATTTCAAATCAATGAGGCTGTCCTGAAAGTTCACCCTATTCAGCAACATAAATTTCAAATGATCATAACTTCCAGCCTTGATATCGGAAAATGTCATACTTTATAGCGTTAGAAAGCTAGCAAGATAAGCTATAACCTTCATGAAGACCATTTTATCAAAATCACTTTATATCAGTATAGAAAAATCATGGAAGTTTCGGATCAAAATTTCAACACTGTCACTATTCATTCCCAGAAAATTTTCAGACTTCCATTTTTCCCAAAACCTAACACTTCTATTTTTTTTAAATTCTAGTCTTTCTACTCCATTTCAATCAACTCATTCACCATAATTTCATACTACGCCAAACTATGCAAGTTTAGTCAAAAATCATCAAAAACCAAGAATTCATAATCAACCTATTCATGCTCTATTACTTATCTGCATTTTAAACTTTCATGCTCAATCACTATTCTTCCTCTCAACTTCCATTTAAACTCAATATCATCCACAAACAAATTATAGTCCATGATTGATCGTGAACATTAATAACAGAACATACACACATATACCCACTCATTATCAACTTACTACATTCACTACCTAAATCTTGTATATCATTTCAAATTCAAGAATTCTCCTTTTCTTTACTCATAACTAATCACTAACAATTTCTCATTTAATAGTTCTAACTTTCAAGAAAAGTTCGAGGTCCAATAGTTTAGTAGTATAACTATTAGCCTATGTATAATGGTTTGAGGTTCTAACTCCTAACTTGCACCCATTCTCCAAACTCTATGTAAGAATTTACTATCTTCTTTTTTCAATGGAAAAAGAGAAACTCTCTACACAACTTCTTTTTTTCACACAAGTGAAGAACCCTTACAATTTTCTTGCTTTGGTAAAAATAAAGTGCAACTTTTACACGTCTTCTTCAAAATCAAGAGAAATCCTTATAATATGCATGCTAAGAAATTTTCTTAATTACTATATATTGGTCCCTAATGGAACCTAATAAGTGGATGAACTATGTGTTAGTGACATTTATAAATTTTTATAACTTAATAAAAATTCTTAATAGATTTTAAATTGAATGATGAAATGTGATGGCAATTTAATTAAAGTCAATTAAATCAACCAAGTACTTAGTAAAGAGTATAAGGAAGAAAAGTTTCATATGGATCTATTCTTTCAGCTAGATAAAAAAGAACCTTCTTATAATCATCTTTAATCAACAAAGACAAACCTTTGTATAATCTTCTTTAACGAATGAAGAAGAACCTCAATATTTCTTAGAACACCTAAATATAAGAAAACTAGACTCAATTGATGTTTACAACTTGAAAGACATTGCTTGCTCAGTTTAATTCTGAATGCCTCTCATTCACTTTATAAACAATGAATGAATTCTTGTAATGATCAAAAAATCTTATAAATGTCTTAACATTTACCAAATGTTTTATATGCTTTCACCTCTTAGGAAAATATAAGAGGATCCATTTCACCTAAAGGTCCTCGTTATATGTGCACAGTTTCCAAACTCTCTTGGCCATCAAGACCTTGCCTATATTTTTAGTATAAGTGATTCTCAATCCTCTATTTTTTTTTACATAGATAGACCGTGGACCATTTAAAGTTAGGGATCTTGGTTTTGTTATTTATTCCAAATCATAAAAAGAATCCTTAAGCATCCTATCAATTACTTTCATAATTTCTTTAGGCAAATTTAAAGAATTCTTATATTGAATTAATCACCATTTCACTTATTAAGTTGCATGTATTTTAATAAACCCTTGCATTAAAGCTATATGGTCTAGGGGCCTTTTTAGGGTAAAAAGAGCAAATGGAATTCTTAACCACATCTGTTTTAACATCTCTGGTATAATCAATAGAGAATTGCTTAGGAAAAGTTCCACTAACTGAGATTTTTAACTCATCTGGTAAAAAGCATTATCTCATTGTTTTTCCCTAGCAGCTTCTTGTAATTTGCATGTGCAATCTCCTTGAGGCCTTTTTAGTCAAATATGTACTTAACTTTAACATCTCATAAAGATAAAATCATATTCCTATTTCTTCTTACTTGGATGTTATTGTAAAAAAAATTTTGAATACCTATTTCCATTTTTCAATCATAAAATTTGAGATTTTTACATCAATTTGTGAATTTAAGGTTTCTATTGTAGTTACATACCTCCTCATTTCCATGTAAGCTTCCTCCTTAATGATATAATCTATCAAGTTTAGCACAAACCTATTTGGATATGATATGTGAATCAAACAATATTTTTTCTCCATTAGCATTGGGTTATTCCTCTACATATTTGTAACTTTAGGTTTAATACATTTCATGTTTTAAAAACATTTCAATGTCTCTAAGCCTTTCATTTCAATGCTTAGACCACTGATTACTACCTTCCTAAAGTCTAAATGCTTTATTAAGGAATTGGAGAAATTTAATGGTGCTCTTCTTTTACTAAAAATAACCTTAGTTTGAAAAATAATTGGTGTGTGATTTGAAGTGAGATATTTCCTAAGGTTGTAAAAACTAAATGGTTAAGAAAACTAAGTTGAATTTACTATCAGGCTTGAATTTACTATTAGGCTTCTTTTGAAGGAACCGATCAACAATAAACTTCCCGAGTCACTAAAAATCATGAGATTGATGGAGGATATAATGCCAGAAGAGGACCAAATAAGGGTAACCTATATGTGGAAACCAAAAAATAAGGAGGTGAAGTAGGTATAGAGAAAAAAGGAAAGCATTGAGTGGTCCTATATAAATAAGGAAGGTACTGAAAAGAGGGAGATTGGTACAAAGAATAGTAAGGAGGAATCTGACAAGCAAAATAGTCAAGTGCAAGAAGAAAATAGCAAATGTGCTTCAAAGAAAGGGAAATAGGCTATGGAGGACAAAAATACAATTCAAAAGGAAGTAGAAAAAAGGAGAATCCTTATAAACTAAGTTGAACATAAGAGCTATTTCCCAAGTGCAGGTAGGAAGACCAAAAGAAAGAAATCAAGCAAAAAGAAGAAGTGATGCTTTTTTTTTACTATATATAATATAAGATGCCTCAAAAGCCTAAATAAATAGTTGGCAGTAAAGGAGTTTATAGTCAGCAACAAGCTTGATTTTGTCGGCTTATTGGAAAACAAAATAAAGAAGGGTTAGTTAGAGAAATGCCTATAGTTCCTAAGAAAGGAATGGAAAGTGGTATCAAACCATGAAAAATATGTGAATGGTAGAGTGGATATAAGGTACAACCCCTCTAAACTTGAACTAATCAATTGGAATTGCACTGACAAAGCTATCCATTGAAATATGCTCAAAATCAGCTCCAGGATCCCAATCAAATTATCCATTGTATATGCTTTTAATTTTTAGTTTCAAGGGCAACTTTTATGGGAGGACCTAACTAGAATTAATAGAAATATAGCAATACCTTGGCTAGTAGTAGGGGATTTCAACTACATTCTTAACTCAAGTGAGCCATAGGAAGGGAGGAAATGGTCTTAGCAGAACTATTAGGAGCTTCAGAAATTGGTTCAACTAACAGGGCTAATAGATTTGGAATCACTTTGGACAAGGGCAATCTCTATAATGACATTCACTATGACCCCCTCTTCTACTTCCATTACTGCTTCCAACTTTCCTCTTTGGAGCTCTTCCTCCTCTAAGCTCAATGGTAATTTTTCTCTCATTTTTTCTTTTACCTTTGCTGGCTTTTTCTTTAAAGATTTCACAATTTTTCTTTAGGGTATTTAAATATTTCTATGTTTTTTTAATAATTCAACTCTATAAATTGTTTCTTTTTAGCTGGTGGATTGACAGACTGTTGGCTACGAAATGAGTTTATCTTAAAGACGCAGCCTTGTGAAGCCTATGAATGGGGAGTTTAAATGGAGTGATTCAATTGCCTCTCTCTATTAAGATAATTTCTGGGACATTAAGATCATTTTTGGGACATTGGAAAAGATAAAGAGTAGTGAATGAACACATAAAGAGGAAGAGAGAATACCTAATTTGCTTCATAAATTTCATTACACACTACAATTACTACAACAACTATTAAACAATACTAAACCCATATGATGGCAACACGTGTTTCATTCATTTTTGATTTGTTATAACTATTACAGATGCAAAGCATTTTCATCTTATTTACTAATATTAATTATTCGACATCATTTTCTTCCTCTTCTCGCTCTTCTGCTTCATTATTTGGTGTTGTTCTTTTTCTTCTTTTTGTCTATTATGTACTAAGTTTATTGTTCATAAAATCCCTTTCCCAGTTAAAAAATATCTTATCTATCAGGTTAATACCTGTAAATCTCTTATGTAAATCAAACATTGTTTCCCACTTGGCCCTTTCTTTAGTTTCTTCTTGCCATTACACCAACACTTGTGTTACTGCATGATTATTATGTTTGATCATTCTTCTCCCTCATATTGGATAATGACTATGGTAGTTGTGAAGAATGGGGTCATAAATGAATTTCATTAGCTAGGAAACATAGAAGGTTAGGTGAACTATGGATTCTTTGAGAAGTTCTAACATGTATGCCACCTCGTTGACCTTTGTCAAGATCTGATATAGACCATAATATAGTGGAGCTAGTTTTTGGTTAATTCTTCTTTGCATGGAATGTAGTCTATACAACTAAAGCTTAAACAAAATCCATCGCCCAATTTCAAATTCTCTCTTCATTCTCTTTTTATCTGCATGTTGTTTCATCCTATGTTGTGCTATATTCAGTGAAATTTCACTATTTAAAGTGCTACCTCCTAGTCTTGTGCTTGGTCTATCAGAACATTATGAGAGTCCCCATCTAAGTAATTTACATAAGGAGATGTACAGTAACCATAAATAATTTTGAAGGGACAGGCATTAGTGGAAACATAATGGGTTATACCATAACCAATAAATCCATTTTTATGGGGGCATCGCTGTAAAAAACACTTGAGATAGCTTTCTAGTCCTTCGTTAATGGCTTTTAATTGTCCATCCATTTGAGGGTGATAGGATTAAAGGAACTTCAAGCTGACACCTTAAAATCTGAACTTCTCCTACCAAAATGCTCTTAGGAACAAAGGATCTCGGTCGATTGCTATGGCTTTGAACATTCTGTGTAGCTTGAAGACATGATCTAAAAATACTTGAGCAATGTCTTGGGCCCTATAAGAATGTCCTATAGCCATAAAATTCTAGTATTTGCCTAGTCTATCCACCATTATGTAAATGAAGGACTTTCCTTTTAAAAAGAGTAAACCTTCAATGAAGTCTATGCTTATTTTATGCCAACAACCTTATAGTATTGGAAAAGGGTGGAGTAGCCTTGAGTATACTGCATGGTTGTATTCATTTCGCTAATAAATAACATTATTGGTTACGTAGTTTCGTATGTATTAGATCAATTGTTTCTACTGGAATAGATTTTGCACCTTCATGATCATGGCAGTTACGCCTGAATGACCCCTTTGTGGGTTGTCGTATGCAAGGGATATGAGTCTCTTCTGGAGTCCCTCATTGCAGCCAATGACCATTCTCTCGTTCCATCTTAGTAAGCCATTTTTCCACTAGTAGTTCCCAGATTGCCCTTTTCGGTTCTCTAATTTCCTTATCAGGTCTCAGATGGTGGCATCCCTACTCCATCCTTCTTTAATCTCCTCCATTAAGGATTTCTGGACTTGTGAAATTGTCATCGATAGCGATTCTTAACTTAAGATTTTAGACAAAGTATCCGCTGCGATATTCTCCTTTCCACTCTTATATGTAACTTAAAAATCATATCCTACCCTTCCTTTAGTGTGTGATCAATTGTAAAAAAATGTTCGCATCAATAGATTTAGCTCCTCACCCCTACCCCATCAAATGTAGGAAAGTCTATCTTGTTGAATCTCGTTGGAATTGTATAGTTCCCATTATCTTTGGAGTTTCATGTAACCACTTCAGTGTCTTCCTTTCCCATCTTTTTCATTAATTGTTGAAACATGGATTTGATATCATTGATCTATTTTTCATTTCATATTTGTGCCTTTAGCAAATTCTTCATTCCTTCTTATAAACGACTTAAATATGCCCCTCTTGTATTTTCCGCCATTATCTACCTTCAAGGGTCATTTAAGAGAGAATAGCTAATTCGCTTCAAAATTTTCATTACATACTACCGTTGTTACAATGGCTATTAAACAGTACTAAGACCCATATGATGTTGAGACGTGTTTCATTCATAGTCAGTTTGTTATAACTTTTACAAATGTGACACATTTTTGTCTTATTTACAAACGTTAATTCTTTGGCATTGTTTTCTTCCTCTTCTCTTTCTTTTGCTTCCTTCTTTGACATAGTCCTTCTATTATGTACTATGTTTATTATTCATAACACTCTCGCTACTGCCAGTGAAACTTATGGTTAGTTGCTTTTTTAAAAAAAATCCTTATTTTTGTGTTTTCCTTGTTTTCTATTTTTATGGATTAATTGGTTCAAAGTTCATTCTTTTTAAAAGATTGATTTTGGGGTTAAAGGTTATTGTCTTTTGATTGTGACATAATTGCAGAAATGGTGGATAAAATAGAGTTGGACTATGAGTAGTTACAAAAAGAGCTAAAGAAGGCTCCTCCTTTTACAATTATTTACAAGGCCTTGAAGAAGTTTAACAATGACATTTGTATTATTGTTAGGTACCTATTTCTTCACCAATCAACATATGAGCTTTCTAAAATATATTTACTCAAATATTATGGAGAGGGATCTTTACTATTATGTAATCATGTGAGTTATGGAGTTGAAGTGTCAATATATGCCATTTAATGATTGGTATATTTCTTTGTTGAGTGGTAGGCTAAGTTTCTTTTTTTGGAAAATGAATAATGTATTTACTATAGATGAAACTATTACAACATTACAATAAGTTATAGGCTATTAAACTGTATTCATTTTACTATGATAAACAAAATCTAATAAGAAAAATCAGTACATAAGTCTTTTGGTAAGTTAATAAGTTGAACTACAAACTCCATCTACATTTCATATCCATGGAGAGATTGTGTTGTGCATTCTTAACATAAATGGTGGCTCTAATTAGGTTAACAATTCTGTCTGTAATCTAGTACTTCTCTTTCTTAACAGTGAATCTTCTTTTATTTCTTTCTTTCTAGATGGTGTAGGTGGCGATACTGAAGGCTGCTCTTAAGAGAATAACATTAGTTTTTCTTTGATTTGAGTTTCAGATGACCCAATTCAGTGATTGCAACCAATTGTACCTAGAATCATTATCTGGCAACATATGTAAAATTCTGTTCCAAATGGCTTTGAAGAATATACATATAAAGAAAAGGTGATCTCTATCCTCTACTTCCATGTTATAAAGTATACATATGTCATCCACACTATCGTGCCATTGACTCATGGTTTTAAGCCTATTCTTAATTGCAAGCCATATGATAAAGGTGGCCTTGGGCAGAAAGTATTGATCCATAAGAGATTAAACCAAAGGACTACAATAGAGCTATTTGAAAACAATTGATAACATGAACGGTTAGAGTATTTACCATTCAAATTCAGTCTCCAAGTAATAACATCCTCATTCATTATATCATTTAACCGAGGAAAATATTCAACAAGTGATTGGAATCCCCTAAAATTACCTTGCCATTCTCCATTCACAATCAAAGATGATGCTTTTAGATTAAATGGTATTCTGTTCCTTAGTTGCTATCAAGCAAATTGTCAAACCAAATCCATGTCTTTTCACCATTACCAATTTTATGTTTGATGCAAGGATAAATGATCTCCCTTAACTTCATCATTTGCTTAAGAATCAAAGAGCCATCCTTAGTATAATTAGCCTGCCATAATTTGGTATACTTCAAGTAATATTCATGTATCCATTTAATCCATAATGCGGAAATTGTTAAAAAATTTTGAAAATGGAAATTGTTTTATGAATATTTTGTGATTATTGGAAATGGAAATTGTTAAAAATTGTTGAAAATGAAAATTGTTTATGTTTGTTTTGTGATTGTTGGAAATAGAAATTGTTTTATGAATGTTTTGTGATTATTGGAAATGGAAATTGTTGGAAATTGTTGGAAATGGAAATGGAAATTGTTGAAAATTGTTGGAAATTGAAATTGTTTTATGATTAATGGAAATGGAAATTGTTTATGTATGTTTTGTGATTGTTTGAAATGAAAAGTGTTTATTTATGTTTTGTGTAATTATATGTGTTGAATAATTGAATTGTTAGTTTTTGACTTATATTGAATTGTGTTCCATGAAATTGAATTGTGTGTAATATAATCATACAAAATGAGTTATATTATATAAGATGAATATGCATATTGTGTACTGAAATTATATGTTATTTATTTTGATATATGCATTCATTTATTTTTACAGATAAATGCAAGGAAGTTCAAGTACTTCTGATCAACCCACTTCAGGAAGATACAATGATTCAGCTTGGGCTCATGCTGCATTAGTTCCCGGTACAAGGAACCACACTATTTACTTGTTTTGTAACAAGCATTTAAAAGGTGGAGGAATCACTCGATTAAGAAAAACATTTAGCTGGGGTTAAAGGAGATGTGGAACCCTGTAAAAAAGTAAGTCATGATGTAAAGTGGCAGATGCAAACATTGTTTGATGAATATCAATATGAGAGAGATAGAAGGGAAAGGTTGAATTTTGAAAGTGCTAGTGGAAATTCGTTTTCTAGTTTCCGTTGTGATTTTGGAAATGTTGAAGGTGGAAGTGGTAGTGGTACTAGTACTGGTACTAGTAGTGTTCCATCTTAGGCTCAAGAAAAAGTACCTGAACCTAATGTGAGGAAGAGAAGAAGGCAAGTGACTAGTTTCTTTGCACCATGAACAACTCCTATTGCCCAACCTTTAATTCGTAGTGCAATGCAATCAAGAAATGCGGCTTACAATGTCAATGTGGCAGTAGCTAGATGGTGGTATGATACAGGTTTGTCATTCAATGCTTCTCAGTCTTCTTATTATTAACTTATGATAGATATAATAGCCTCTTATGATCCAGGATACAAAGGTCCTTCGATTGATGACTTAAGAGGTAAACTTTTGACTTGTTTTATTTTTGAAATTAGAAGTTATTTGGCTAAAAGAAGAGTGAATTAGGGTACTTATGGATGTTCAATCATGTGTGATGGTTGGACAAATAGGAAACAAGAACCTATTTATTTTTTGGTTTATTTTACAAATGGCTCTATGTTTTTGAAATATATTGATGCATCTAACCTTATTAGAAATACTGAGACTTTGTTTGTGATATTTGATAAAGCTATGAATGATGTAGGGCCGGAAAATATTGCTCAGTTTATTACTGACAATGATTCCACTTATAAAGCGGAAGGAAAAAGGTTGCAGAATACGTATAATTCATTTTTTTAGACTATTTATGTTGTACATTGCATTGACTTAATGCTGGAGAATAAAGGGGATCCTAAGTATTTTCCTATTATTGATGAGATTACGCAGAAAGCTGAAAAGGTGATAAAGTTCATTCATAATCGTGCATGGGTATTGAATTTGATGAAAAAGAAATTTACCAATGGTAGGAATTTGTGTCGTCTTATTGTGACAAGATTTACAACAAATTTTTTATCGCTTCAGTATTTTGTTTCGATAAAGAAAGAGTTAAGACAAATATTTACAAGTGATAAGTGGATTGCATCTCAGCATGTTAGGTTTAATGCTGGAGTGGAGGCTTGTAATATTATACTAGAAGATAGAGAATTTTGGTCTCAATGCTAATTTGTTATCCGAGTTTGTAAGCCTTTGGTGAGGGCACTTCGCTTGGCTAATAGTGAAGAAAAGCTAACAATGAGTTATATTTTTGATGTCTTAGAGAGAGCGACAGAAGCAATCACGACCAATCTGAAACATAGGCCTTCTTTATATACACCATATCTTTCAACCATTAATGAGAGAAGGGAAAGACAACTTTCTTCTCCATTGTTTACAGCTGGACATTTTTTAATCCTAGTGTCTATTTTAAACTAGATTTTACTAAACAAGTTGTGGTTAATAGAAGAATGCTTTGAACTATTACAACAATTGTTAGCATTGACGTAATGTAAGATCTTTTAAGCTCACAAATGGAGCTTTACAAGTTAACTTATGGAAATTTTGGAATGTCGATTGCTATTCGACAAAGAGGAAAACTTTCTCCAGATATTAATCATTTCCTTTTTCTTATTTTTTGAAAATTAATTATCACTTTATTTTGTTTATAACACTACTTTTATTATCTCATGACTTACAGTTTCTTGGTGGGATCAATTCGGAAATGGTGTTCCAGAATTGAAAATATTTGCAATTCGAATTTTAAGTCAATGTGTGATTGCAACAGGCTGTGAACGAAACTAAATCACATTTGAATTTATCCAATCAAAGAAAAAGAATAGACTGGAGCATAAGAGGTTGAATGACTTGGTTTTTTTTGTTACAATTTAAAGCTTCGGAAAATATATGTTATTATGTTTTGTTAGCTAGATGGTGGTAAGATACAGGTTTGTCATTCAATGCTTCTTAGTCATATTATTATCAACCTATGATGGATGCAATGGCCTCTTATGGTCCAAGATATAAAGGTCCTTCAATTGATGACTTAAAATGTAAACTTTTGAGATGTTCCGTTTATGAAATTAGAAGTTATTTGGCTGAACGAAAAGTGAATTAGGGGTACTTATGGATGTTCAATCATGTGTGATGGTTAAAAAAATAGGAGACAAGAGCCTATTATAAATTTTTTGGTTTATTCTACAAATGCCTCTATATTTTTGAAATATATTGATGCATCTGACCTTATTATAAATACTGAGACTTTGTTTGTGATATATGATAAAGTTGTGAATCATGTAGGGTCAAAAAATATTGTTTGGTTTATTACTGACAATGATTCCGCTTATAAAGTGGTAGAAAAAGGTTACAGAATACGTATAATTCATTTTTTTGGACTCCTGGTGTTGCACATTGCATTGACCTAACGCTGAAGAATATAAGGGATCCTAGGTATTTTCCTGTTGCTGATGAGACTATGCAGAAAACTTAAAAGGTAACAAAGTTCATTTATAATCGTGCATGAGTATTGAATTTGATGAGAAAGGAATTTACTAATGGTAGGAATTTGTGTTATCTTGGTGTGACAAGATTTGCAACACATTTCTTATCAGTTCAGTCTTTTGTTTTGTTGAAGAAAGAGTTAAGACAAATGTTTACAAGTAATAAGTGGATTGCATCTCAACATGTTAGATCTAATGCTGTAATGGAGGTTCGTAATATTATACTGGAAGATAGAGAATTTTGGGTCTCAATGCCAATTTATTATCCGAGTTTGTGAGCCTTTGGTGAGGGTGCTTTGCTTGGCTGATAGTGAAAAAAAGCCAATAATGGGTTATATTTTTGATGTCATGGAGAGAGCGATGGAAGCAATCGCAGCCAATCTGAAACATAGGCCTTCTTTATATACACCATATCTTTCAATCATTAATGAGATTAGGGAAAGACAGATTTCTTCTCCATTGTTTGCAGTTAGGGCATTTTTAAATCTTAGTGTCTATTTTAGACTGGATCTTACTAAGTAAGCTGAAGTTAATAAATGAATGCTTTTAACTATTACAACAATTGTTAGCATTGACGTAATTCAAGATCTTTTAAGCTCACAAATGGAGATTTACAAGTTATCTTATGGAGATTTTGGAATGTCGATTATTATTTGACAAAGAGGAAAACTTTCTTTAGGTACTAATTATTTCCTTTTTCTTATTGGTTGAAAATTAATTATCACTTTATTTTATTTATAACACTACTTTTGTTATATTATGACTTACAGTTTCCTGGTGGGATCAATTCGAAAATGGTGTTCCAGAATTGAAAAAGTTTTGCAATTCAGATTTTAAGTCAATAAGTAAGTGCAACAGGCTGTGAACGAAACTGAAGTACATTTGAATTTATCCACTCAAAGAAAAGGAATAGATTAGAGCGTAAGAGGTTGAATGACTTGATTTTTTCGTTACAATTTAAAGCTTCGGGAAAAGTATGTTATTATCATTATTAATTTTGATATAATTTCTTATAATTTTCTAATAATTAGATTTTATTATTTACTACTCCCTCCGATTCATAATAAGTGTCGTTTTAGAGGAATGCACATTTATTAAGAAAGTTAATGAAATGTCTGATATACCCTTATTAATTACATGTTAAAGTGCCTTGAAAATATAATCTGTGTAATCTGTGTAATTAAGATGTGAGATAAATTAAAGGGTAATTTTGGAAGTAAAATCATAAATGTGCATAAAAAGTCACAAACGGCACTTATTTTGAATAATTAAAATCTCTCTAAAACGACACTTATTTTAAATAGGAGGGAGTATTACCTTAAACAATCTGGAAAGAATTTAATTGATACTTATTATAAATCCTAGTGGGTAAGATAACTGTACTACAATAACCTGTACGTTTACGGTCGGGATCTGAGTGCGTTTCTATTTATAATTCATCACCCCGATCAACATGCACTAAAATTGGGCCTGATCGGGGCCAGGCCAAAATTAACATTCCCAGGGACGGATCTAGGGGGGGGCTAGTAGGGACTATAGCCCCCCCAAGACTAAAAAATTCCTTTGTAAACTAAAACCTAGCCCCCCCCTAAAAAAAGGAAAAAAAATTTGTCCTTGCCTCCTAAGACTAAAAAATTTTATCCTAACCCCCCCAAGATTATGGATCTGGATCCGTCACTGAACATTCCTAATTTTAATGAACTATAGTATGTATTTCCGTAAAAATAATTTGTCGTAGTTATGTTTGAGGTTGAAGATTATAAATACTTTACATGTTTTAAAAGTTAACTTTATGTGTAAATTAAAGGATAATATAACGTTATAGGATGAGGTCCAACTTTATTTTTTATTTTTTAAAAAAGGATGAGGTCCAACTTCCAACAATGTGTATCGCGGGTTACGAAGTAACTTTTGCTTGAGAATATCCATATATTTTTTTTTAAAAAATCAAATTCAATCATTTAGAGAATTCAGTCATATTAAAATTTGATTAAGAAATAGCTTGATGGGGTGATTAAAATGTATTTAAAATTAATTGAAAATCATTCAAGAAATTTGAGTCAACAACGGGGACAGTACCGTAAATTCAACCCTTTCCATATCGGGTAAAAGGATGTGGACTCCATAGCCATCGAAGGAAATAACCTACGTGTCAAAACCCAACAATTCCAAGACCCGTACTCAGCCAAACCCCTAACGCATTTGCATCATCTTACACAAAGACACAGAAACGAACTCCGATTAGAAAGACGGACGGAGATAAAGAGAATTTAGGTGAGTTCTTGGTACTGGTTCAGAACCTTCTTTTCTTTATCTATAAATAAATCCCACCAACTGTGGGCCTTTAGATTCTTCACTTCTCCTCACCCCCTTAAATCCACAAATTCGTTGAAGAGTTAGGGCAAGTTCGTTTCTTTGTTTCTTTCAACTCAAAGTTCAATAAATATGGCATCTCAAGCTAGCCTTCTCCTTCAGAAACAGCTTAAAGGTGGGACCTTTAGTTTTCTTGATTTTGGTGGTGGGTTTGTAATCGAATTTGTTTCTGATAGATCGGTTCTTTGGGCTGTGCAGATCTTTGTAAGAATCCTGTTGATGGGTTCTCAGCAGGTCTGGTAGACGAAAATAATATCTTCGAGTGGAGTGTGACGATTATTGGGCCGCCCGATACGCTTTAGTATGTATTACGTAGCAATCGGCTTGGAAAAGTTTGTGCGTTTCGTATGATTATCGATTTGATTAAGGGTTTCTTTTCCGAATGTTCTATTGGGGGATTTTTGTTCCCCGCTTTTATTGGTTTTTCGATTAATAAGGGAGGTGTTGTTGATCTGGGTTCGTTTCGGTTCTTGTTGCACTGTTGGGTTCTTGAAATTTGATTCATTTGAACTGCGTATTGTCTTTGTGAATGGTGCTTCTTCTTGATGTGCTTCTTTATCGTTGTTCGAGTGTTTTACTGTGATCGCTAAACTGTTACTATTCACTTGAAGAGTTGGGGTCTACCTGAGCGATAAATTTATGGAAAAATAAAGTTTTAGTGCCAATTCAGGGGAATTATTTTCCACCACAGGCTGATATCAACTTCCACTGTCGTATGATAACATTTCGAAGCGGTTTGACTCTTGAAGGGGGTTGTGCTACGTCCTCGCTCTTGGGGCCTTTCTTGTTTGATGCCTGGCACATCTGAGGCATTTTAATTTGCCATTTACCTTGGCTTTTAGCAGTTTTTTTGATTTAATGCCTCAAAATAGTCTTGTTCTTCCCCCTTCATATGTATGCTAAGTTGATTCTTGTCAATATGCGTTGATGGTATCTGTTTCCTTACGTCACTGCTTTTGCAAATGTTGGGTGCAGTGAAGGGGGTTTTTTCAACGCTATCATGAGTTTTCCATCCAATTACCCAAATAGCCCCCCAGCAGTGAAATTTACGTCAGAGATATGGCATCCTAATGGTTGGTTGTTTTTTAAGTAGTGTTATTGGCTATTTTGCCGTCTTTTTCGTCATGCTCATAGAGTTATTTTTAATTAATTGCAGTATATCCTGATGGCCGAGTTTGCATATCCATTCTGCATCCACCTGGTGACGACCCTAATGGTTATGAGCTTGCCAGTGAACGCTGGATGCCTGTTCATACGGTGGGTAGTGTTACTATCGTTAGTGCTTCTTGACTGGGTGCCTTCAATTCTTCCACTCAGATTTAACATAACTAAGGAATTTATTTTTATAGCTTATTGGTTTCGTACTTTGTGCAGTAATGTATTGGTTTGTCATTTTTATTTCTGCTTAGTGGTAGAATGTAAGGATGGCTTGCAAACCAAGAGAGCTGGCAACTGCTTGTTGTTCATATAGAATAATAGGTGAGAGAGACAGGAAGACCAGGATAGGTGGAAACTCAGTAACTTAATTAAGTGGCCTTCTTGAAACAACAGAAGTGAATTGACTTGTTTGTGTGCAAAAGCTCAGAGAGATATGTGTGTGCATGACTTTAATGTCAAAAGTTATTGGGAGAATTGAATGGTCAAAAATACTATGAGAAATGATGTGTTTTGGTCTTTATGATCCATGTTGATGGATAAGCAGTGTTTTTGACTAATAATTTTCTTCAGAAATCTTTAAGATCAGTCCTGAGTATTGTTCCATAACAATTGGGAAAAAAATGGGGCCCTGTGATCTTTTTGTGTATTCTAGTAAAGATAATTTTCATTGGTGACTGGTGAGTTACGATGTTGTATTGGTCAGATCCAAAACCCTCTTCTCGTGACTCTTTAGTTGTTTATATCATATACTTTAGGGTTCACAATCTGTCACTGTTTGAGTGGTTTTGAAAGTGTGGAAGTACCTTATTCAAACATTATTCATGACGAATGTACTTATCGCCAATCGCTATTTGTGACAAATCACTTACAAATGGTTGTGGGTAGTCTATAAAGAGAAATTTATTAGTAATCCATCTTCAATCTCCAACTTCATGATTCATTCAAGTTATGGGGTTGATTTCCTTCTTGTTAGTTCTTTTATGTTTTGGATGCATGTTTGACACATTAAATGTGAACCTAGATGCAGGAGGGTCTGTGTTTCTTCTTTACTTTGATTTGTGAATCAATACAAATCCCTTCCCCATTGATTCCCTCCGGATTTTGAAGCTTAAGACAGGGAAGATTCAATTTTTCTCCTTGTAGATGATGACAGCATGCATGAACTTGATATATCTTTCCCCTTAATGATACAGTTAGGATATAATGATATATCTTTCCCCTTAATGGTGCAGTTAGGATATAATGATATATCTTTCCCCTTAATGGTGCAGTTAGGATATAATGATTTGATATTGGCCTCTGATTTTGAACTAGCATTTTTCTTGTGCAACCATGTCTGATATATCTCCACATGTTAATGCTTTTGGCAGGTTGAAAGTATAGTTTTGAGTATCATATCAATGCTTTCTAGTCCAAATGATGAATCTCCTGCCAACGTTGAAGCTGCTGTAAGTAAATCTTAACTTTTGTGTTAGACACTACTCCTGGTATATGTTCTTTCCTAACTTCAACGTAGTTAATGCACCTTGAGTACTCGTTATCTTGCTTAAGTTTTCTTAAGTGTGTAGAGAAGAATTTCAAGCTGCAGTTCCACTAGTAGAATAATTGTTTGCAATAGGTATTGACTGTTTCACTACATTGCTAGTGGTCATATTGTCATGAGTAGGTATTTTCTTGATTCAACCAAGACTCAGTCATCTGGCTCTTGTGATCTTCTCTGGAGAAAGAATCTCCTCTAGAACATTTACTAATACACAGGTTATAACCAACTGAGTAGCTCAATTCTTTTGTAGTTCCATTTTGATGAATGAAATGATGTACCTGTGCCATGGATGGGGCTTATGTGAGTCTTCTGTTTCGGTGATAGTAATTTTTAACCACTAGTAGAAGTTAAAATGCGCATGATGCTCATATGACAAAAAGTGGAAAAAGTTGATAAGAGAATAAACAACGTGGCGAATGCTGTTTAAACTGCTGAGATGCAATTGATCTGTATCAATTAAGCTGTTTATTTTGTTAATCAGCTTGCTGACCTGATAGTCTGATCAGTATCAAAGCTGTTCATATACTTGCCATATCATTTTCCATTTAGCATGCATATACTACGGTGAGGAAGAGATGTAGTGCTTACTTAATAAAAGGAAAGTTGTAGTAGCTTTATGCGCTGAAGGTGGTATTGACCAGTAAATTTTAATGCAGAAGGAGTGGAGAGATAGTAGAGATGAATTCAAGAAAAAAGTCAGCCGCTGTGTGAGAAAATCACAAGAAATGTTGTGATCCGCAACTGCTCTTATTATCTGTTGGTGTGTGCCGTGGAATAGTATCATTTTTGGTTGTGGGTTGGGGGAGGAGGTGTGATCTTTTGGGGTGGATCAGTGGGACTCTAGCAGCATCAGTGGGGAATTTCTCTTGTAGAATGTCTTGCTAAACACATTGTCATGTCTTTATTCCTTTCTCCTCCTTTCTGCTTTTTGCATGGTCAAGTCAATTGTTGTAACGCCAAATAACATTTGTGTACTTTAAAGGATCTTTTATGGCAAGGTTTCTTTTGAATTCTATACTTAAGAGGTCTTTCGTTCTATATATATATATATCTATATATATGTTTTTTGGTCAGAAGCTGATGTTTCTGACAAAGGCTTTTGTGCCGAAGTGTGATGATATATGATTGCCAAGAAGAAACGATCCCATACATGCTGCACGACCATGCTTCATTAACTCATATAATTCAACCACATTCATAAATACTAAATAATTTTATTACCATTCTCAAATCTTAATGTTTTAAAAACTGAATCAACCATTCTTGAAGATAAACGGATAAGACAAGAGACTTAAAATTTAAAAGGTTTAATTGGTATTATATAGGTATAAAATTTACTAAAAAAATGTAAAATTTGATCGGAAGTGACTGCTTTTATTTATATTTGAAATTTAATTAAAAAAGGGATGTAAAAAAATTTGATTGATTTATTTTGGTTTGTAAGTAGTTAATTTACAAAACTTAACTCGAATATTTTTTTATCATTGTCAAATCTCAATAAAGTATGCACTAACTAAAAAATGATCTCTTCTTTTTCAAATACTATCCCACAAAAATAAAAGATATCCTTTTCGTGAAATAGTTAGATCTAGCATATCCATCTTAAGTAAAGAGTTTAGTATCATGTGTTACAAAAGTCTTTTAAAAACCGAACTTATACTGTAAGTTGCGTCTACTTTTTAGCACAACAATCTTACTTAGATCTATTTAAGCAAGACTCAACCTTTCCATATGATCGTCAACCAATAACTTTGTTTTTGAATGTCTCACGACCTTCGCAAGAAAACTACGAAAATACTAGAATATTCAAATGCAACGATAAAAGCAAGAAAGAGATACAACAAAATGCCAACCTTTATTCAAAGTATACAAAGGATGCTCTCTCAATCTCTATATGTGAGGAGCAAGACTCAAATGAGCTATATATAGGCATTTAGGCTTGAGGGTCAAGTTAGAATCTTAACAGAACTCTACAACCTAAGATCACATCTTATCCTATTAGATTATATCATTATCTAATAAGATGACATCTCCATCTGATAAGGTTTATTTACATCCAAACTAACAAGATAAAAGATTACACATAATCAATTCATATTCACGAAGATGTCCATTATCTTCGGATGATCCTCCCATGTGGTCTTTATCTCTTAGAGCTAATGTTTATCCTCCATTATCTTATCCACCATATCATCGAAGATCTCCCTATAATCTTTATCCATTGATGATGAGTCATCCAAGCCAAAGTCGGTCATAATACACTGGTCCGATCTAATGCTTACTTATGTCAAGTCCATTAGTTATGGTCCGTTCATTTGAGCATACACTAAGTCCTTAGTCCATTAAGAGCTTAACCTTAGATATATCAACTCGGACAAGGTTTGAACTTGTAGCGCCCCCTTACCACAAGGTACACACCGGGACGCCCAGAGGTCATTTCGGTACATTTCTTACGATAAGAGCAAGCTACGTTCGATTCTTACATTCGCTTCACATAGCATCATAACATTTTTCACTTGTAAAGCATCACAAGAAAACACAATATTTTTTAAAACCAACTTTTCCTTATTCCATTTCTCAAAATCAAAAGTCTAAATTGTATCTTTCAACCTTAAATACATGTACATGAACAAAACCTAGTAGAAAAGTACTACATGAAATAGGAAAAGATATCAAATCTATCTAAGCCATCCAAAAATCCCAGCTGACCAACGTTTGAGTCATGACTTCTTTTGCCAAAACACAATCTACATGGTTGGTAGAGCCTCTCAGTAGCTAGAGTCGTCTCTCGGTCCTGAAAAGACAACGTTAAAATTTTTATGAGTTTTGTGAACTCAATGAGGTAACCATCATCGATAGTTCACTCAATCCATGCAACATATCAATTCACAAAACAATCATTTCACAACTTTGCATTTTACATGAATAACACATTTTCACTTAAGCACAAGCAATTTTGCATTTCACTCAATCAAACATACTTAACAAGATACATATGAAATGCTCATTAAACACCTTTCTAATTATTACGTTGTTGTGACCAAGTGCCTGAACTGTCCCATATAGGGCTCATTAAACGTTGAGCCTAAGGCT
>JANZXV010000002.1:25656152-25672550 GCA_027576455.1 Erythroxylum roigii
TCCTTTTTCTTATTTTTTAAAAATTAATTATCACTTTATTTTTTTTATAACGCTACTTTTGTTATCTTACAACTTACAGTTTCTTTGTGGGATCAATTCGGAAGTGGTGTTCTAGAATTACAAAAGTTTACAATTCGAATTTTTAGTCAATGTATGAGTGCAACAGGCTGTGAACAAAATTGAAGTAAATTTGAATTCATCAATTCCAAGAAAAGAAATAAATTGGAGCATAAGAGATTGAATGACTCGGAATTCGTTCATTATAATTTAAAGCTTCAGGAAATGTAAGTTATTATCATTATTAATTTTGATATAATTTCTTATAATTAAATTTTATTGTTTACTAAGACTCTTAAGAACACAAGTAGTTCAACAGATTCAATTTTCATTGATAATATCGATCTTTTGGCAGATTGGTAGATGTGGACGACTTTGAAGATAATTTTGAATGGGAAAGCATTGACATGTCATTTAGTGCATTGAATTTGAATGATGATGGTGATGAGACTTTTCTCAATGATGAGGATTTTGTACCAAATGATAAATGGGGTCAGTGTAGTTATAGCGGGTATCCTCCCGTAGACGAATGAATGAAGTTCTAGGTTTTTATTTTTCCTCTTCTTTTAATTTTACTTATATTTAATGTATATGTTAAATTATATATATGTAATGTAATTGTAAATATTTTTGTTTCAAGTTTTACATCTACTTGATTGTTTCCTTATCACAAACTATTATCGTAAATTGTAATAGTTTAAGAGTCAAGGATATTATTTGTCCTTTTTATTGGATGTTTTGATGTAAGTATTATTTATTATATGATGACATTGTAAGTTTTTCAATACTTTGCATTGTTCTTAATTTTATATTCGTATGATGATGATTGTCTTTTTTCATATTAATTGTGGTTATTATTTATATGTGAAATATCTGAAAACTATTGTTATTTCATATTAATTGTAGTTATTATTTATTATTATGATCTTTAGAGATAGGGTTGATGTAAACTTATAAAGTATACAGTAAAATCATACAATATGACAATGGACTAATTGCAATTTTTTAAGAAAATTCAGACTATTTCTTAAATTTTAAAAATTATCCAAAACGAAACTCAATATTAACCAGCACTAATACAGTACCGTACCAAAACTCAATCCGATACTAGGGCCGGTACGATGTTCACAACATTGCTCCCACTGTGACTTTTTATAAACTTACTTTCTTGGAATAATATACCTTCTTTGCATTATTCAAAATTCTCTTAAAGACTTATTTAAATTTTATTTTAGTATAAACTTATTTAATGAAAATCTATAAAAATCACTCATTTACTATTTCAATTTAACCTAATTATTTTTAAAAAAAATTAATTCATACCACTTTTTCAAAGTAATCAACTCTTGTACATTATTGTGTTATTAATGAGAAGTGAACTTAACTATAAATAAGAAAACATACACCCACAGATATTTTATGCCCTTTGCTAGGCCAAAGTAACAAAAGTAGATCCTTTGATAATAATAAAAGCTTTCCTACATCTGAACGTAACAACGCAACATGATTAGACCAATTATAGAGAACCAAATCCTTTGTTCTTGTTTCCGTGTGTCACCTTGTACCTTCTCTATCATATTTATCCATTAAAGTGACAACACCACATGATTAGACCAATTATAGGGAATCAAATCTTCTGTTCTCGTTTTCGTGTGTCACCTTGTGCCTTTTCCATCTCATCCATCCATTGTTATTATCTAACAATAACAATGGATGGATGAGATGGAGAGGGCACAAGGTGGCACACGGAATCGGAAACTGCCACCTCGTGCCCCAATTATAGCTGTTGCTTTTCCTCATTTGGATCAGATTCCTTAGTTATCAAAATTTTCTTCAACATAGCTACTGAAATTACAAATTAAAAGACGAAACCCAGCCATTTCTTATAGATTTTCAAGCAGTAAATAATTAGTAAAGCATTTAGCTTTTTTCATCACCAAACAGACAATTGAGGTCCCATGAAACCATTTCCAGCAGTGATATGAACAGTGCAACCGCTTGCCCCTAGACAATTTGGCAAGGACTCCAGTGGATGAAGTGTGAAGTATCTAGACAATTTGGCAAGGACTCCAGTGGTCGGATGAAGTGTGAAGTATCTTCTAAGCAATAAGATCTTTGCTTACTGATTGCAATACTCAGACGCGCTTAGATACTCACCATGCTCCTCAAAATATTCGACCAGTCGCCTCAAGAAACCATCAGAAGTCACCGTCTCAGTGTCACAAACAAGGCAACATTGTCTTCTTGCTCGTGTCACAGCTACATTCATTCGCCTGCGGTCACTCAAAAATCCCACCTGAAATATTGGAGGAATCCACCTATTAACTACCCACAGTTATAACAGTCACAAATAGAGAAGCAATAGAAACAAGGGGGCTCAGAAAAAGTTAAACCTCTTTTTTTGAATTTGATCGAACCATTGAAATAATGATTGCCTCCTTCTCCCGACCTTGGAAACCATCAACAGTTGAGATTTCCATATCTTTCAATTCATCATTCTTGTTTTTCAAAATCTTCAGTAACACAACCTACAGCATTAGTACCCGGGTATAAGGAAAAACTATATAACTTAATAGGAGAATTTGATATTTAAGTAGATTCTTGCCACATCTGCTCTGTCTGGAGCTCTTATAATCAGAAAATTGCAAAAGCCGGAGTTCATACCTGTGCAGCGTAAGGGGTAATAATTCCAATTTCGGAAGGCTTGACTCCACTCTGAATAAGCCTCTTTGCATGAGCCACAGCGACCTCAGCTTCCCCCTCATTGAGGGTGCTATCTTCTTCATCCTTCTTTTCTTCCATGTCACAACTGAGGCACATTAGCATGAACCAGTGGAAACTTTATCAAAATGGACAATATCTCAAATAAGTAGTCTCCAGATTGATCTCAGTTACAAATACACCTCAGTTTGACTACTAAAAATATTTCACTGCTCATTTCTTCACAGTCTGATCTGATTATTTTTACACAGCAACAGACAATCCCAATTGATAATTTCAAGCAAAAATTGATTTCAATTTATAAAACAATATTCAAGATAGGAGCTATACCATGAAAATGCATTATTAAAGCAAGATGAGAGATTAATTAAGATGACTAAATAAACAGCATACCCATTAATGTCAATAAGAAGAAGCGTTGCTTCCGTAGCAGATGACCTTTTTACACCCTCGAGATCAAAAAGCATATGGGTAGCAACATTAGGATGTGCTTTGACCTGTAAAGGATGTTCGACAAAAATTGTTAGCACAAAATAGATTGAAATAGTTTCCAAGAAATTCAATTATAGTCTTATCTTTGAGATGATCTATATCACCTTATTATCATAAAGCTCCTTAGATGACCAATTCATAATATGTTCATGCATTCGATATTGGACAGTAAGCATAGATGTAATCTCATCCCCATACAGGTCAGCAAGTCTTTCAAAGAGGGTTCTACCTAAACCCCTCTTCTCAGCTTCAACACTTTGAATGGTTGGAGGAAGTTGAAGATGGTCTCCTGCAAGTATACATCTTGAGCCCTGAAGAGAGGATTGAAGATCATTAAGTGGCATTTGGTAAATGAGAATAATGAATAACTTCAGGAACTGGTAACTCTGTTACTTCAATCATGGGGGTCTTGAATTTCACCAAAACAACTTTATATGGACAAATATGACAAAGAAAACATCCCAACCATTACAGGAATAAGATCCTCACAAGTTAGGAGCCACTTGACGAATCATTCCGATTTTATTGACATAAAAGAAGGATTTTATCAAGCAGAAGAAGAACAATTTTATTTAGCAGTTACTAGATATCTCAGATGAACCTGCAACAAAGAAATTTCCATTCCACGGTGGACACAAATTTGACAGAGGATAAAGTAAATCAGAGCCTTCCCTTTACAAACTGAACTAAAACAAATGCTGTATTAACACGGCCAACTATCAACTTGGAATTTAAGCACTTCCATATGAAGATGGATTTAAAGAAAGAGTATAAAGCATGTACTTTTGAATCTTATATGCATGATAAGTGATAAACATCCTCCATTGCATCTAATACCACTCGGATGTCTCAATTTCTTCTAACTGCAACTTGTTAGATCACTTATATTATGCTCAGGAACAGTTCTTGTCATAAAATTACCTTTAACAACGCAATCCAGCAAGCAATCTCAAGAGCCTGTGCAGCTTCATCTATGATCACCAAATCAAATGAAGTATTGTCCAGCTTATGAGAAAATGCTCCAGTCAAAGTCGTCAATATCACATCTGCATTTTTTAAAACATCTGCTACCGCAAGCTGCTGCCTTTTACGTTCTTCTTTTGAAAGAGCCCTTAGCTCCTTCTGAATGTGTCTTCTAATGCTTTTATCTTTGGTTTTCAACAACTTCCCATTTAATGCCTGAGAGGTTGCATTTAGAAAAAAGTTGGAAGAATTTAGGCAGATTTATAATACTCAGCATAAATTTCCTCTTTAATACCTGCTGATTGTTTCTAGTTAACTCCAAGAAGAAGCTGACACAAAATATTTATAGGACTTACGAAATGGGTCATTCCCTTGTATTCTCCCTATTTTAAGCAACCTACGGTTTCTTCATGGCACATTGATTTTTTCAAGGATGAACAACTTACTCCAAAACTGAGGTTAACTAAATGTGTTGCAGCAAATAGATACTTGCATCTTTGACATATTATTTAAACAATTAAACTTAATCTTCCATGTCCATATCAGTAGGTGTTGCATTCTTAAAGATTGTTTTCCTTCTTATCACAGTGTTATACGTGTGAGTGTGGATGTATCAACACAAGGTTGCTGAGGGTAATATCTAGCCTTTTTATTTCCAGCAGAGGACTAGGTCCTCTTCTTTCTTCTGATAACCACTCGATCATAAACAATGCATAACCTGTTCAAACCCCAACCTTCAGCAGTAATAATGTTCTACTTAGTCTGATAGAGAGCATAATGTTCTACTTCAGCCGTAATAACCATAAAATGTTCAAAGTCCAAGCCTGAACTCTCATGCCATCCAAGGAATTCAGAATTAAACTAGGGTGATACCCTTGACACCAGATAAAACTGAAGCTTTTTATCATTATTACTTTACATATTTGAATAAATTGAGAAGATATCCAGTTGCTGAGATGAGATGTTTCATCAGCCTCTGATAACAGAGGGAGCAGCGGTAAGTCATTCACAGAAGAATTGAAACAGAAGGAAGATAAGGCAAGTGTTGTCTCTACTGACAGAGGAGCATAGCAGTATTGAGAAAGACAAAAGAAAGAAAAGGGACACGGTGATAAATTCTAGTAGTGATGGTGAGGAAAGAGAAAAGAAGAAAAGGAACTGGCTCCAGCAATGTCACCTGGCTGTAAATACCAGCAACATCAGTGGAAAAAAAGGGGAAAATAACACACTGGTGATGATTTCAATAACATTGTTTGACAACAATAGATTTCTGGAATGCTGGTGACACAAATAGGAGAAGGAAGATAACACCGAAGATAATTACAACAGGGGTGTTTGTCAGAAGGTAGAGTCCAAAAGCGACGTTAAGACAAAAACAAGAAAGAAGATAAGACACTGACAATGATTCCAGCAGTTGTGTTTGGCAGAGAAGATTCCAGCATCAGTAGTTAGAATTAGACTCAATTTTTGAATCAGGAGAAGAAAGAGAGTTTTGAGTTTCAGAATTGAAAATTTGGCTCTAAAATTTAATTAGGGATTCAGAATGGGAATCTAATTATGGTTTTAGGATAGGAACCTATCTCCAATATCCTTTGGAAGTAAGCTTTGACATCATGTAAGAAAGTAAAACAAAGAAGAAAAGATAGCGAGAAAATAAACAAGGTTAGTGTGGTCCGACCACATAATTTATATCTATATACAAATACTTAGATGTATGTTATGTATCATGTTTAACTCATCTATGTATAGTAGTAGAACAATACAGAATTTGATAATAGGGTGGTATAATTCATAAATATATTATTATAGGATAAACAAAACATTCCTACACAGGATACATAATAATAATGCTAAATAAAAAATCTTCAACACTAACCAAATAACTAAATATGTTTGTCAACAACCATGATGCTAATAACACTTGCAAATAGCCACAAGGTCCAAATACAATACCAGGCAGAGTTTAGGTTGTTCCACTTCTGAAAATTCATTAACCTTGAATTGTCAAATTTTCAATGGCATTCCTTTCTATGGTATTTAGATCAATAAGATTACTTGTTCTATGTTTCCTTCAATAATAAATGAACAGAGACATGATATACCTTCTATTGGAGAGAAAAACAATGGATAAATATATCAGCAAAATGAAGCTTTAAAGAATTTCTACCTTCATTTCCTTCCGGATATCATTTGCTAGACTGCTATTATCACCTCGTAGAACCTAACATCAAAAGATTGAATTAAAACTCATAAGCTCAAGCTAAAGGAACAAAGCACATGGAGATAGCATCATGGAAACAAACCATAATCCATTTTGAAATGTAAAATTGAAGAAACTGATTTCATGTATCATTAACAAACACGAGATACAATGCATCCTCGCATATTGGCAAAATAGGAGAGAGGTGTTCATTAGGCCAGCATGCGCTGATATTGCCATATTTGAATTAATTCATATGCTTAGGATATGAAACATATAGAGAAACAAGTTTTAGGGGTTAAAGTTGACAGTGGTTAAACGTTTCACAATTACATCAAAAATCTTTAATTGCTCCATCTGCATTTAATTACATCTGCATTTAATTAACATGCAATTTAATTGCTCCATCAAGCAAGGAAAACAAGAAATTAGAGAAGTAAAGGATTGCTGTGTCCATAAGTTTGCATTAACATCCGTGAGTCTCAAGAAAAAACTAAAATTGGCAAGCACTCAAAAACACCAAACTAACACCATAAACCTTACTTTGATGTTTAAAAATTTCCAAGTCGTGGCGTACCTGTGCATCAAGTGCGGTGTCTAGTATTTGAGGTAGCAAACGTGCAGGATGCCCCAACCTCACCAACTTTACTCTATAAACAGGGAAATAATAGTTTAGGGAACCCGTATATACTTCCCCATTAGATGAAATCAAAATGTTGATTGTCTAGAAAGTATAATTGCAATACTGAGAATGAGGGAATCACAAGCAAACAATCAGCACTTATGTCCAACCTGCTTTAGAAAGGTCACAGTGTTAATCATTCTCACTATGATGATCCTTGCAGATGTATCCCTAAAAGAAACCTACGCCTCCCCTAAAAATAGACATTTTCAACGAGGTTAAAAGCCCAAATTTGGAGCTATTATTTTTTTACCATAATCTAGGTTCTACCTAAAGAAATTATGCAAAATTGAACAAAAAATTAAAGACAAGAGATAGGAATTTAATCACTTAAAGGGGAATCTGATGGGGAAGACGAATTTGTGAGAAGGAAATATGCAAGATGATCAACTGAAGGGAAGGAAGTGATCAAAAGTTAACAGATTAGGAGTTTGTTTTACAAGTACTTCTCATTTCCACGCTACCATTTAGGAAAAGTATTATTTCAAAAGTTAAGTTTTAATAGAAGACTAAATTAGAGGGATTCTATTCTAGTTAGAATAATTCCTAAATTAGAGAGATCCTATATAATAATTCATAATAACTCTATTGTTGTGACGCCTATTTAAAGGGCATATTTTTATTGAATAAAATGTCAAAAATTTTGGCAGAAAAGCTACAGAACTGTCTAGGACAACTCTCTTTATTTTCATTTAGCACAGGCAAGTTTAGGAAGGAAGCGAAAATCAATAAAGGGGAAGCAAAGGACTTTCCTTTGAGTCAGCCCATGACTAAATCCTATGCTAAGACAGATATTGAAGGAGGGATTGATCTATTCTACATTTCTACTCATGAGCAAGTAGCAGACATCTTGACTAAGAGTCTATTCAGGTCAAGACATGAAGATCTTCTTCGCAAGCTTGGAATGAGAAACATCTATTCCTAAGCTTGAGGAGGAGTGTAGTGGCTTCTTATTATCTTAGTGTAAATATTTAGAAGTCAAACTTTTTTTTTATTAGTTACACTAGTTGTCATTCTTTTATTATGCAGAGGGATGTGATTAGGATAGTTTCCATTTTATGATTATTACTTTATTTGTATATACAAGGGTGCAAAAATTCAATAAAAGATTCATTCAAGAACTAAAAACAAAATATTCTTATTTCAGAGTATTGTCTTTATTTGAATACATATCATGGGTTGCTTCCTAGATTTCTTTCATCGTTTTGTAATACATGAAAAATTCACCCATCTCACTGGTTATGGAGTTTAGCAGCCAAAACATCACTAGATTATTTTCCATCCTCTAGATTTGGTAGGCAGGGTTGTTTTCCTCTAGTTGGACGGTAACAACAGTATGATAGTCTTTGTTTCCTTTCCTGACCACGAAAATCATTCCTAATTGATCATAAGCTGAAATTTTGGCCATTTAAGCTTAAGGCTAATAATCGACATCAAGTTATTTTTAGAAATATTGGTAGAATGGGTAGGTATGGACATTTGGTCAAAGTTTGGGTTGGATGTGCCACTTTCGAATTCACTTACAATGGTTTATTTGATGAATTTTGTCATCAACGTACGATAACAAGAATGGAATAGGGATTGGTTCATATCTGCTCTAACACCGTGAAAGAAATTTATTGAGACTTTTATTTTTATAAAATTTAATCAAACAGTAACTCTAATTGAGTATTTAAGCAGAATCTTAAGGCATACCTTATAGTTCCTCATTAGAAAATAAACCTAAATCAGTCAAGATTATCTCCATGATTAAAGGAAGATTTTCTTGAACTAAATCAAGACAACATGCCTTTAACTAAGGAGGTTAAAAAAAAAAAGATATTCCTAAGAATTTGCTCCTAATTAACAGAAGGATACCTTAAAGATCCAGACTCATTATGTCCAGCTTTTCCACGACCATATTTCATTAGCCATAGGAAAACGCTTTATGCTAATTGCTCAATTTGCAATAAAATCGTAGAGATCATAGCTTACATTCACTATGATATCGTTAAAAAAATTTGGTGAATAGGTGCCAAAATATTGACTCAAGATAGTTTCAATTGTCAAGAATATAAAATAATGCTACAACAACCACAACAACAACACCCAATGAGAGGAACAACAATGAATGGAAAAAGAAAGTACTCCTTAAGAAAACATCTTAGTTCGTAAATCGATAAATGCATTCGCTTGTCAATTACATAATTGATATCCCTTCATACCATAGTAGTAAATTTGGGTTTATCTTGTAAATAATACCAGTAGTACCAAAATAGAACATTTTGATTGCAATTATACCAAAGTTCTTAAATTATATACAAGTCCATTGAACATTTTAGTTCCAATATTATTAATATCACCATACCTGTGCAGAGCGAGCCGTTCAACAATATTGTCCACAGCAATATTTGATGCAGCACAAGCAAGAATTTTGGATCCACGTTTTACTTCTTGTAAGATGATTTCTACCACAGTTGTTGTTTTCCCAGTTCCAGGAGGACCATGCAATAAAAATAAATTCCTTGATGACAAAGCTTTTGAAATTGCATTTTTCTTGAACAAAAATAAAGGTACATCAGATAATTGAGGGAAGAATAAATTAAAATAATAACTCTTTAGTTAATTTATACCTAAATGACGGTGAAACCAGACTCTCATTCAAGCCAAAACACTAAAGATGAGGCATTCCTATTCAAAGCCAACGACATTAAGGAAAATTTTATCTTGTATAACATTAAGTATTTGGTCACCAAAAATTCAAGCACATATCCCTTGGCATGTTCGACAACAAAAGTTATTTCTTAAAAAATCCACCAAGGAATATAATCAAATAAATGACAAGAGAAGTAGTATACTGATATATTTGAACAACCAAACAATAATACAAAATAAAGTACACATGGAACATTTAAGTTAATGATTAATTCAAGCGAACCATAATGTTCTAGCACAAAAAATTTTGAATAATTAAACTTAATTTCCTAAACATGGCTGCAAGATATGAGTTGTCTGAACGACAAGGCAAGCAATATAACTTAGTTCACAGGAACAAGTAGACACACCTGAGAATGATCAAGGTTGGCATTAATGGGAGAAAATGTAATTTCCTTCTTTGAAACTATTGGCGGTCTATCCCCAAATAATACAGGAACTAGATCAGCAGCAGGGCCCTGTTGTACACCTTTGCTCAGTTGAATCAAGGCATCTTTCATCCTGCGATATGTCACCTACAAAAGATTTCAAAATCTATTGATGAAACCTTTCAGAAGCATAATGTTACAAAATATAGCAATTGTAAATAGCTATTAAAGATTGTACAGCTAATGTAAATATCATATTCATAGGGATCATAGCATAATCATAGGAATTACTTTCCTAGTTTAGCTTATGTGTTCTTGGATAAATACCTATATCATTCTAATAGAAAGAGATATAAATTATTCTTCTCATTTTCTCTGTTTTCTCATGGCATCAAAGCCTAGTTGATTTTCTAGGTTTCTTTCTTGATTTTTTTTTTTCGTTTTCTGCCTTATAGTGAGGCAGTGCTCTGTTTGTGGGTGACACATTTTGGGAGAATTCTTTTTGTCTCACCTCCTCCCTCACAAGGTTCTACAGGTGCCAATCAGTCATCCTTTCAAATCCAGTCTTCAGATTTCCAGTGTGACTCAAACGTGCTGCCACATTCCCAAACGTCCTTCCCACGCGTCAGTGGGTGAGGGCTCGTGAACCGTCATCTGCCAAACTGACTTCTTTCTCCAGCATCATCTCCTCCATCCCTGTCTAAATATCCAATCAGTTTCTCCCGAGTACTGCTAATTCATGTTGGTGTGAGTTGACAATACTTCGTCGCTCTCTTCCCTGGCGTGATTGATTATGAATTTTAGTTTTCTGCATTAAGGTTAGCTTCTCATTTTCGTCCTTTATTTTTAATCTACTGTTCATCAGTTGCTCAAATTTGATTGATATTGTCATTGGGGACTGATTTAAATAGCTAAGGGTAGTGATATGGGAGGTGATAAGAAGACTATTACTGAAATTATGTTGGGTTCATCCAAATTACTGATAGAAAATTGACTGGTAGAAAAAATTATGCACGATGGAAAAGGATTATTATTTGTGACTAGTGTAGATTTGGAGATCATTTAACTAGTAATCTGCCTCCTAACACTGATGCTGATGTTCGAAAGAAACGGTTAATAGAGGATTATAAATTATTTAATCAAATACAGAATACTCTAGACCCAACTGCTGATGATGTTGTGAATCATTGTAATAGTGTAAAAAAATTATGGGAATATCTAGAATTTCTATATGCTTGCAAACAAAATATGTCTCGTGTTCATGACTTATTGTTAAAGATTTATCGAGTGGAACAAAAAAGGTCACTCCCTGTTTCAGTATTATACTGAAGTGAAACAAGCCTTTGAAGAAAAGCGAGCTATGTTTCCTATTGTTGCTGACATAAAGCAAATGCAACAACAAGAGGAGCAGATTCTAGTACAGTGTTTCTTAGCAGGGTTGGGTTCCAAATATGACGTGGCACGCACACAATTGTTAACTAGTCAGACACTTCCTTTACGGAACTATATGCCCGTTTGCTTTGAGTTTGTAAAGATGGTGGCATGACTTCTGATATAATGTCTAATGACATAGTGGTGTTGGATAGTAACGTTTCAAATGCTAATCGCAATGGCAAAGGCAGAAACAGTAGTGGTTCTATTGCTGGGTAGCAACTCTCATACCCATAATTATTGTAGAGGCGAGGGGCATATCAAGAAAATTTGTTTGAAATTGCAGGATAAGCCTCCCAAGTACTCAGGTCAGAATAATAACAGAAAATTTGCAAATGTGGCTACTCAAGATGGCATCCTACCACTTCCTCAATCATCCTCACCTTCTATCACAATTTTAGCGGATGAGTATGCTCGTTTAACCAATGCTCAGCGGTAAATTTCAGCCACTTATGATTCACAGAAGCCATCCTCTGCGACATTAGCTTTGGCTAATACAAGTAATCCTGCTGCTTGTCTCTCCAACTCATCTCATAGTGGGGTTTTTAACTCAGGTGCTACTAATCATATGACTGGTAACATAGCTATCTTCTCTTCCTTCGAGTCTAATATTATATTCTGTAACACATAAATTGAAAATACAAGTGGGGATTTGGGATATGACAATGACGGCACCTTATGGAACTAATTATATGTCTTTACCTAATAGCTACGGTTATAGCATATTTATATGAGGCAAAATGCAACATCAATGCAAAACAACTTAAAATTTATAAAAAGAAATAAAAGAGGGCAAATCACATGTTAGATTAGGAAATGTTCTTTTGGAATGTTCTAGATGAAATGTGGAAAAGTTTTTTTTGGAATGTTGTAGATGAAATGTTCCTTCGGAATACTACAGATTTGTTCTAGGTTGTAAATAGAAGAATTCAGGCTTTAATCAAGACTGTAAATATAAAGAAGATTTATAGCTATAATATTCTAGTTACATTTTGTGAATCAGAGCTAATTTGCTCTATATCTCTTTATTAGAGACTGCAGTATATATATACACGAATAGGGTTTACAGAATAAGGTAGAAAATCTGTATAGATATAGAAATATAATCTTATGATACTGTATATCTATAAGATACTGCTATCTAATCTAAAAGATCTTATTATGATCAGATCATAATATTATGAGATATACATATCTTGACCACACTCCCCCTCAAGTTGGATCATAGATATCTATCATGTTCAACTTTCTAATACACTCTTCAAATGCTTGTGGTTGAAGTCCTTTGGTAAACACATCAGCTATCTGCTTCTTTGTTGGAACATAAGTTAGGCATACTGTCCCATCTTCTATCTTCTCTTTGATGAAATGTCGATCAACCTCAACATGTTTTGTTCTCTCATGATGGACTGGATTGTGTGCCATGCTTAAGGCTGCCTTATTATCACAATAGTGTTTTATAGGTATCTCAAATCCGATTCCCAATTCTATCAACACTCTCTTTACCAAAGAATTTCACACATCTCTTGTGCAACAACTCTTAGTTCAACTTCAGCACTACTCTTGGCTACCACCTTTTGCTTCTTACTTTGCCAAGTAACCAAATTTCCCCACACAAAAGTACAATATCCAGCGGTTGATCGTCTATCCTCTTCCGAACTTGCCCAATCTGAATCAGTATATATTTCAATTGTTCTTTGATCTCCTTTCTTGAATAGCAGCCCTTTCCCTAGAGTACCTTTTAGATACCGTAAGATCTTATAAACTGCCTCCAAATTCTTTCTCCTTGGTGCATGCATATAGCGACTAACAACACTCACGGCAAAAGTAATATCTGGTCTAGTATGAGACAAATAAATTAGTCTTCCCACTAGTGTTTGATACTCTTCACAATTGACAAGTTTATCATCTTCATCCCCAAATTTTGTACTGTCAATAAGAGTAGTGCTTGGTTTGCATCCTAACATTCCAGTCTCCCTTAAGAGATCAAGAATGTACTTTCTTTGTGAGATGTAAACTCCCTTCTTTGATCTTGCTACTTCCATGCCCAGAAAATACTTCATGTCTCCCAAGTCTTTAACTTCAAATTCTTTCTTCAACGCTGTCTTAAGTCTTGTGATTTCCTCTGCATCATCACCAATTCAGATACCATCAACATACACAATCAAAATTGTCTTCTTACCTTCTCTAATTCTGGAAAACATTGTATGATCTGACTATGCTAAGGACTTTGGCAAATCTCTCAAACCAAGCTCGTGGTGATTGCTTCAGTCCATATAGAGATTTCCTTAGTCTACATACTCTATTTCCTCCTTTCTCATCAAACCCTGGAGGAAGTTTCATATACACTTTTTCCTTTGGTTGTCCATTCAAGAAGGCATTTTTTATATCAAGTTGCTGAAGTGGCCAGTCAAGGTTAATAGCTATTGATAACAATATAGTATTTAGTTTGGCCACAAGTGCAAATGTTTCCTTATAGTCCATCCCACAGGTCTGAGTATAGCCTTTAGTTATCAATCTCGCCTTATACCTCTCAATGGTGCCATTAGCCCTATATTTGACTGTAAATATCCACCTACACCCCACGGGTTTCTTTCCTTTTGGCAGATCAACTTTTTCCCATGTTTCATTCTTTCCATGTGCCCTTATTTCTTCGAAAACAGCTTCTCTCCATTCTGGAACTTTAAGAGCTTCTTGAACATTTTTTGGAATATCAATTCTATCCAGATTAGCAATAAAAGCTTTATATTGAGGATATAGAGCTTCATAAGAGACAAACCTCTCAATCGGATACATAGTACATGATCTAGATTTCTTCCTTAAGACAATTGGCCACTCTAAATCTGTGTTGTCTCCTGGATCCTCACTGCTCTGAATTTCTTCAGTAGGGATATGCATTGGTTCAGAAATTGGCATAGCTTCAGGGATAGGAAGAGTACTACTTGCTTTCTTCCTCCGAGAATACACCTTGAGTGTATGATCAAGTATAGTTGTTTCTGTATCAAGTATAGGGGATGGCATAGGCACTGGGATGGGTTCAGGAACAGATATAGGCTCAGGCTCAGGCTGAGATTCATCACCCCCAAACTCACTCCAATACTACCCCTGAATCGAAGACTTAGGATAGAAGAAATTTGTCTCCGAAAAAGATACATCACAGCTAACAAACAACCTTTTTGAGATAGGATCATAGCATTTATACCTCTTTTATGTAGCAGAATATCCTAGAAACAAACATTTTTTGGCTCTTGGATCAAGTTTATTGTGTGAAAAACTGTGAAGGAAGGTTGAGCACCTAAAACCCTTAAAGGACGGTTAGTTTCACAATGAGTGGTAGTGTAGGTTTCTTGAAATTTCTGAAGTGGTGTTTTGAAGGAAAGAACACAACTAGACATTTTATTGATAAGATAGGTAGCAGTAAGAAGAGCATCCCCCCAAAAATATTTTGGAACATTACTAGTGAACGTCAAGGCGCTAGCTACTTCAAGAAGATGTCTATTTTTCCTTTCCGCAATCCCATTTTGTTGAGGACTATTGACACAAGTATTTTTGTGGACAATTCCATGTTTTATGGAGATGTTGATTAAAGTATTCATTACCATTGTCAGTGTGAAGGATTTGAATGCTAGTTTGGAATTGATTTTTTATCATTTGATAAAAATTGATGAATACGGTAGAGGTTTTAGCTTTGTCTTTTAAAAGAAACACCCAACACAAATGAGTATGGTCATCAATGAATGTAATGAACCATTGGGAATTGGTTCTATTAGGAACACGAGATGGACCCCAAAGATCACCATGAATAAGTGAAAACGGTTTTGTGGGTTTGTATTTGGACCTTGTAAAAGAACTTCTTTGATGTTTAGCAAATTCACAAGCGTCACAATGAACACAAAGATCTTTATTTATTGAGATATTTGGAAATAACCGTAACATATATTGAAAGTTTGGATGCCCTAACCTCTTATGCCATAACAATAGTTCATCAGTCTTAGGAACAATCACACTATTACCGAAGCTATAAGGAGTAGACTGACTTTCTTCATCTTCAAAGTAGTACACTCCATCTACCTCTTTGGCACTGCCAATCATCTTCCCTGATGACAAGTCCTGTATAACAAAATGAGTAGGGAAAAAATGAGCACTACAATTAGCCTCTTTTGTCAATTTACTGACTGACAAAAGATTGCGTTCTAAATTAGGAACATGTAGAACAGAATTTAGTTCCATAAAATTTGTTACTTTGATATCTCCTTTTCCTGCAACTGAAGAGGAATCACCATTTGCTACTTTAACTTTTTCGTGTCCAGCACACGGAACATATGAATGAAACAGATTAAAATCATCTGTCATATGATCCGAAGCTCCAGAATCAACTATCCACTTCTTCCTACCGCACGAGGATAAAAAAGCTTTTATGACATTACCTCTCATAGTAGCATTAGCAATTGTGCTTGCCTTCTATTGGTTGCTGTCATTTTGAAGGTTTTGTAGTACTTCCAATAGTTTCCCTAGTGAAATATTCAGCTCACTTCCTTGTTGTTTCTGACTATCTTCAGATTTTTCTGTTCCTCCCTCACTAGATACTTGATAGCCTCGATTTTTTCCCTTTTTGGGTTTCTAGTCTAGAGGCTTTCCATGAATGTCCCAACATGAGTCTTTGGTGTGGCCACTTTGTTTACAATGCTCACACCACTTCTTATGATTTTTCTTATGGAGCATGGAACAACAGTTGAAGGCCAGCAAAAAAATCAAAATCGTGACAACTTATGGTGCTCTTACTGCAAAAA
>JANZXV010000002.1:25672650-25688520 GCA_027576455.1 Erythroxylum roigii
TGAACTAGAGGAAGAAATTTATATGCAAATTCCACCAGGTTATGAAAAGAACTTGGGTGCTGAATTTGTGTGTAAATTAGAAAAGGCATTGTATGGCCTTAAGCAATCACCAAGAGCATGGTTTGGGAGATTTGCTAGAGTTATGATGACTTTAGGATACAAACAGAGCCAAGGAGATCATACCCTGTTTATCAAACAATCTTCTTCTGGAAAAATTACAGTTCTTCTAGTGTATGTTGATGATATAATAGTGACAGGAGATGATGTTATGGAGAAAGAAGTTTTGAGCCAACATTTGGCTAAGGAGTTTGAGATTAAAACACTAGGGAGACTGAAATATTTTCTAGGAATTGAGGTAGCTCATTCTAAACAGGGAATTTTTATCTCTCAACAGAAGTATGTAACAGACCTTCTGAAGGATACTGGTAAGCTTGCATGTGCACCAGCAAGTACACCCATAGATCCTAATCTTAAACTTGGAAAAGCAGAAGAGGATGTCCCAATAAACAGAGAAATGTATCAGCGCCTTGTGGGAAGACTCATTTATCTGTCTCACACACGACCAGATATCGCATATGCTGTAAGTGTGATTAGTCAGTTCATGCATAGCCCGAAGGAAGTTCATTTGCAAGCAGCCCACAGGGTATTACATTATCTTAAAGGAGCACCAGGAAAAGGTATTTTGTTTAGAAGAAGTAGAAGTATGATGATTGAGGCATATACTGATGCTGATTATGCTGGATCAATCGTTGATAGAAGATCAACATCAGGATACTGCACATTTCTTGGTGGGAATTTGGTAACTTGGAGAAGTAAAAAGCAAAATGTGGTAGCTCGATCTAGTGCAGAGGCAGAATTCAGAGCAATGGCTCAAGGTGTTTGTGAGTTACTTTGGTTGAAGATTATTCTTGAAGATTTGAAGATAAAGTGGGATGGCCCAATGAGACTCTATTGTGACAACAAATCTGCAATCAGCATCGCCCACAACCCAGTACAACATGATAGGACAAAACATATTGAGGTTGACAGGCACTTCATCAAAGAAAAGTTAGAGAGTGGGCTGATTTGTACACCTTATGTTCCTACACATGATCAACTTGCTGATGTTCTAACTAAAGGGTTGAATAGTTCTACATTTCAGACCATTGTATCCAAGCTGGGAATGGAGAATACCTATTCACCAGCTTGAGGGGGAGTGTGGTCAAACATCACCTAAAGTCAGTAATGGCAGAATTGTCTGACTAAGTATAGCTGCTATGGTTGACATAATTATAGGAGTAAATTGAGGCATAATTTTAGGAGTAGACTAAGGCATAATTTTAGGGACAGTATTACCTTATTTTGCCCTCTCTTCTTTGTATAAATATGTATGCACAGCTAGTGTATTAAAATATAACACAGAATCAATAAAACACAACTCATTTCAAATCTCCACAGAAATCATTTCTTGACTTTCTGGGGTTGTCTCCTCGGTTTCACTCTCTCTATCACGTGGCTCTGACACCATGTGAATCAGAGCGAATTTGCTCTATATCTCTTTATTAGAGACTGCAGTATATATATACACAAATAGGGTTTACAGAATAAGGTAAAAAATCTGTACAGATATAGAAATATAATCCTAGGATACTATATATCTATAAGATACTGCTATCTAATCTAAAAGATCTTATTATGATCAGATCATAATATTATGAGATACACATATCTTGACCACACATTTTCCTAATTTTGATACCTTATGTAGCTATATATATGCAAAGTAGAATACATGTAAAAGTATCAACAATATAACAAATTTTCTTATTCATATTAGTTTATATCACACCACCACAAACTTTTATTTGGTTGGATAAAGAGTGGAGTTCATGTGATACTGTTAACATTACTGTTTCTATAAATAGAGCCAACAAGGACTATTATGTCATATTTCTTAATTTCACCTACGCTAAGTTTCTATTATCATAAAGGAATTAAAACTCAATTAAGTATGTTGCCCTAATTTTGTTTAGGATTCAAGTTTATTTAAGAACAGAGAATAGTTAGACTCGACTATATTTTGGAAATCTTAGTTGAAATCCCTTTGATTCTAGGATTGGGGTTCCAAGAATTGTTCTATATATATTTCTTCAACCTTCAAATAAAAGAAGGTCGATTATCTCTGCAAATTCTTAGTTCCTACATGATAGCTTCTTCTAAGGGTAATTCCTCAACTTTAGGTGTAATTCTGAAAACTATACATTATTTTGTTTTTTAATGAAAATTTCAACTATCCTAATTTGAATTTGTAGCAACTCTAACCTGACTTTCAGCATCCTATACTGAAATTCTAAACCTGAAATCCCAACTCCAATAGACCTAAAAAAAATTCAGCAACCCAAATTTTTTTATATTTGCAAGCTTTTGTTAACTAGTTGGCATATTTCCTATTCATCTTACAATACGCACATTAAAATATGAAAATATTCTAGCATGTGATTTTGACGAGTATATGTTTCACATATATGTAAAAGCGAACCACTATGCAACCATGAATTAGAGCTCACTTGAATATGTTTGGGACATCAAAGCATGCACATGCTAGAGTGAATGTGTAAGCAACTAGAAAATTTGAATTGTGTACCTCATTTGCCACTTTCTCCAAACGCAGGGGACTATTTAAACCCTCTTCTGGAACATCATCAAAAGCAATGGTGATTGACGAGTCCTGCATGACAAGAAACCAAGGAAGCACACATGATTAAACTTCCATAGTTCAAAACTAAAACCATCATGATCTTCAGTCATTCAATACTCCGCTTTAAATGAAAAATTACCTTTAGCCGATAAACTACACCTTGTCCAAGGGCAGGAGATCCTAAATCAGCCTTGTTTGGTTTCAAAACAACCACATCATGGATGCCAAACTAAAACTCAAAAGACAAATTGATGCAAAAGAGCTTAGAGTTTATAAATGGAATAAAAGAGGACAAATTAGTCAACTGCAAGCTTTTATTTTGGTGGAATAAAGAATGGGAATTGAAGTGATATCAAGAGCAACAACGGCCAAAAATTGGCTAAAAGTTACTTTATGCTAAGTTTCCCTTATTAGATAGGGGCAAAAAATTATTTAGATATGTTGTCCCAATTTGTTTAGGACTTCAAAATTTAGTTATTAATAAAGAATCATTACTAGAATAGGATTCAATTATGATATTTTAGCTAGGAACCCTTTCCTGGTAAAATAAGAATTCTAAGTACTTCTATAGATTTGTGTTTACTCAACCCTTCGATACAAGATATTCTAAATTTTTCATACAAACTTGAGTTTTCAATTGGAAGGTGTGATGCTTTCTTCTAAAAGTGATTCTTTGACCCTATGAGTGATTCCTAATCCTTACCCTCCATTACTTGGTTACCTCATTAAAATTCTAGCAGTCAAAATCTTAAATTCTTGCCATATCAAACCTAAATTCCAGTCATATTAAACCTGAAAATCCTAACCTAAATTTCCAACAATCAAACCCTAAAAACCTAGCTATATTAACTTTGAAATTTCTGCATTCCAAGTTAAAATCCAAGTAGCCTAATATCAATCATATTTCCTAATTTTTGTGAGCTTTAACTACTAATTAATATTTCTTTTATTTGCCCTACCTACGTCAATTTGGTATTAGCGTTTGCTTCACAATGGTGACACGTAGTGGAAGGAATGTATAGAAGAATACTTAACGACCAAGAGTGAGACGAAATACTTTTGAGAATTATAGAAAGATCAAACTTTAATGACCCTCAATCATAAGGTGCTCCAAAAACTAGTCCATAAAACAACATCACATAGCAAACTACAGTTGGTGTTGAAGGTGGAGAAAGTGAAATCCTAGATGAAGAGACTGAAACTAATCAACCGCAAGTGAGGTTAGGAAATCAACGCCTATCAAGAGATCCAAGGAAAGAAACCAAGCGGCAGCACTTGGACAGTACATGTGAGACTTTAGAGGCCATGATAGAATTGAAACACATAATGCACTTAAGGATATCACTAAGAGAGTTTGTGTTAAAGCCCTTGATTTTGTAGGAAATACAGACCCACACTTGTTATTGGAGTGGACAGCAGCATTGGAGGACTTTTGTGAGTGCTACATATCAAAAGATCAAAAAGTCCAATTTGCAAAGATGAAGTTGGATGGATATACTATAATTTTATGGAGATTGATTAAGGATAGATTTCAAAAATAGGCTAACCACCAAAAACTTGGAAGAGATGATGTTGAAGTTATTGGAACAACAACCTATATCTCACTACCAAAATGACTTAAGAGCATAAATTTGCAAGAGTTGACAATGCAAAGTATTTACAACCTTGAAGATGCATACCAATTGGCTTTAAGAGCAAAACAATACCTAGAAAAAGAAGTAACTAAAAAGTAAGCAAGGGAGTTCAGCATGAGGTGCAAAACTTTAAGCCAACGCCTAATGCATCAAAATTTGCACATAACAACTACAAAGCTTCTCACAGAGCTAAACCTTACGGCAAAGTCATAGTTAAGACTAGGACAAAAGGAGTTAGTAATGACAAGAAATGTTTTTGATGCTATGGAAGGGGCCACTTTGCTTATGAATGCACTATTAGGAGCTTTCACATGATGGGAGAAGAAGATGAGAAAGAATTTGATGAGTATGTGTGTAAACACGAAGCTGAAGATTTGGAAGGACACTTTAGTCATGAACTAGCTAGTATTATAAATCTTAATATAGTAGGATGCATACTTACGACTCCTAAGGCGAAAGATCAAGAAGAATGACTTCATATTGCTATTTTCTTTTCTCAAGTCAAATGCAAAAATAAAGCATGTAAACTTATTATTGATGGAGGAAGTAGTATGAATGTGATATTAGAGAATACGGTAAAGCGATTGAATTTACTTACGGAGAAACTTCCATGTGACGATAAAGTTTCTTGGGTAGATGAAAAATACTATATCAATTACTTGAAAGCACTTGATATCTTTCAAAATAGGAATATATAAAGACCATTGGGTGTGATATTATTCCTATGAAATTATCTCACATTTTACTTGGTCAACCGTGGCTTTATGGTCGAGATATGCACTTTAGAAAAGCTAACATCTACTAGTTTATATTTAGTGGAAAAAAAAAACTTTTGAAGCCTATGATGGTAGACAAGGTAAAAAAGCAAAAAGGAAGTAACAAGACAACCTTAAATGCCAAGAAAATACCTCTTAATATAGTTATGGAGAGAGAATCTGAAGCTTTAGCAAAGAGAAGGAGATTGTGTTTGCAATGGTAATAAGGGAAGTAACAAAATAGCCCTTGACGCACCCATTATCTTACCAAAAGAGGAGGGTGAACTACTAGCTGATTTCTCAGACATTACACCAAATGATTTACTAGATGAATAACCTCCTTTATAAGATATTCAACATGCTATTGACTTGGTACCTAGATCTACTCTATCGAATCTTCCAACCTATCACTTAAATCCCATTGAGAATGAAGAGTTGAAGAGAAAAGTAGAGGAGTTGTTAAAAAAGGATTTATTCAAGAAAGTCTTATTTCATGTGCAGTTCTAGCATTATTAACTCTTAAAAAATATAGAATTTGGTGATGTACATTGATTGTCAGCAATAAACAAGATCACAATAACGTTTAGGGTTCCAATCCTTTGCCTTAGCCACTACCTTTACCAAGATAGATTTACGAAGTGGGTACCATCAAATGAGAATCAGACCTAAAATGAATAGAAACAACTTTCAAGACTAAAGAGGGACTTTATAAATGGTCAGTGATGTCATTTGGACTATCAAATGCACCTAGCATTTTTTTAAAAAAAGTAATTGATTCATTAAATGAAAACTATGTAATATAATGTCCATTGTGCAAACGTATCAATCGAAGTGACCTAGATAGCCAATAGCAAAATGCTAATCACTAAGTCTACTAGAAGAGTTTTAGTTTTACAATGGATGCAGTTATGTCCCTCATGACATTTGCTATTAACAGTACCATCAATCTCATCTTGTGGAGAAATTTGTCTTTAGCTTCTTCTATTGACCTCTGAGACTTCTGTTTGAATATCAAATTGTTCTTGATCCTCCATATTAGTTGAATGATTGTTCCTATCCTAGAATGAACACCTTCTTGTCCCAACTGGAGCTTAGTTTTAGTGCATTAACCCATGATGATGTGTGGCTAGTCTGTTGATGTTGTAGGAATATTAAACATATCCAAGTGAGTTAGCCATAACCCTTTAGAATAAAACATCCAAAGAATAGATGGTTATGACTTTCTTGTGATAGTCTGCACAACACACATTTTAGCTGCTACATTAAACTTGATCTTGTCTCTGGTGTTAAGTTTTTGGAGCACTACTGGCCATAGGAGGAATAAATTGATGGTGGAACTGTTGAATCCCAAATTAGCTTCGTCCAGGTAAATCATGACTAGAATCCTATAGAAGTCTCCTACAAGAAGAGATGGTGAATGATCTGGTGGAGTCCTTTAACCATAATATATGATCATTCACGCTTGTTTGAAGTATACACTCATTCAACAATTGCATAATTGCAATTGAGCCTCGAGAGCTATGGATCGGCCAGTGCCATTTCTCATTGACTATCATTTAAGCTACTTTAGTTAAGGGGGGAATGATGGATTGTTATGGGTTGAGGTTGTGCAGTTTGTATAATGGACCAATTGAGAGCCAATTGTCATACCAAAAGCTTGTTCCCAAACCATCTCCTATGATGAGCTTCACACGGTCCTGCATGAAGCTTCTAGTTGTTAGGATTCCTTGCATTGTGTAAGACATGTTGGTTTTCACCTTGAGGGTTCAAATGCTTCATTCCTTTTGTAAAATTCATTAATCCACTTCACCATCGAGCTGTCTTTAGCTATGCAAATGAGCCAAAGTCTCGTAGCTAGTAATGCTTTAGATCTTATTCTGGTTGAAATTAGAGCTATGCCCCCTTCATTCTTGGGAAGACGCAATGTGCTCCACTTTACATTAGGGACCATAAAGGAGTTTGTTAGGCCCTTCCATAAGAAGTCTTTTATGATCTTATTTATTCTTCTCAGCACTCCTCGATATAGCACCATATGTGATAACCTGTATGTACTTAAGCTATTTAGCACACTAATTGATAGTTGGATTCTTCCTCTGTAGGAGAGCCATCTGTTACTCCATGCATTGATCCTTCTTTCCATTGAATTGATTAGAGGCTTGTAGTCCTTCGAGGTGTTTTTCAAGGAGGATATGAGAACTCCTAGATACTAAAAAAGGAGTGATTCTAGTTTCAATCTTTCAGTTCCAAAAATCTAAGATCATGTATTGTAGGAGAGGTACATTTATCTTTTGTTATAGTTGTACTCCAATCGAGAGATCTTTTTGATAAGGAATTTTTCAAAATGTCGATTGACTTTTTATCTGCTCCACACGACATTAACAAGTCATTAGTGAAGGCAAGTTATGAGATTCTTAATTTCTTAGATCTATAGTGGAACTTAAAACCTGGATTCTTGTTGATGTTCAGATTGGTAATTCTTTTCAATATCTCCATTGCAATAGTGAATATGAATGAGGATAGGGGGTTCCCTTGTCCTAATCCCCTTCCTACCTTGAACAAATTAGAGGGTTCACCATTAACTATCACTGTATAAGAGATCGTTGTGAGGCATTGAGTGATCCATTCAATAAACCTTTGAGAGTATCCAAGAGTTTGAAGTGAATCCAGTATGAATTCCCAGATTCCTATATCAAATGCTTTGGTGAAATCTATTTTCAATGCCCAACTCTTGATGTGTTTATTGCTGGAGTAACCCCTGAAGAGTTATTGAGCTATGCAAATGTTATCGCCAATGTTCCTGCCTTTGACGTAAGCTCCCTAGCCTGGATTGATGAAATATTGTAAAGTTTCCTAAAGTCTATTAGCTAAACCTTTTATATCACCTTATAGATGACATTGCAACACAATATTGGTAAGTATTCCTTCAGGTATTCTGGATTAGAGACTTTGGGAATCAAATTGATGTATGTTTTGTTTAGCTCATGAGACATGTAGTTGTTGTCAAAGACATCCTGAACTGTTTTAATGAATAAGGGGCCCGTGGTGCTCTAGGAGGATTGAAAGAATCTTGCATTAAAACTGTCTGGACCTAGGCTTTGTCAGGGTTGAGTACAAATAGAGTGGATTTGATCTCTTCAAGTGTGACTCCTTTGGATAGTTCTTCAAGTTGTTGAATCGTGATTGTACCCCTCAAGGTATCTCTGATTTTCAGTGGAATTAAGTTGACATTGCGCCTTCTTCAAGTAGCTCAGCCTAATCTTACAAATCAAAAGAAAATCTTAAACCACGTATGAGTTTGAAACATCGTGTTCAACACCCTGCCTCTAGCAACAATCTTGTCCATACCAATTTAAGAAAGTAGTTTATGTATGAGTTTGAAAAATCATATTCAACACCCTGCCTCTAGCAACAATCTTGTCCATACCAATTTAAGAAAGTAGTTTCTTATAGGTTGGTTATTGAGCTTTTCTATTGCAAGATGATTTCCCTTTCTTCTTTTATACACCCTTTTATAGTAGAGAGAAAAATGAGAGAAATTGGGAAATTAGGGATTCGATCCTTAATTGCCCAATTTGGGGGTTGAAGAGAGTACGGGAGCTAGTTGGCACGCCATGGTAATCATGGTGGATCTCCTCCACCCAAAATAAGTTCATGTCAATATAGATTCATAGAATCTTGATGAAAATTTGTGGTTCCATCAATTTGATGTTGGATAAACATGGTTTTTGTAATTTTAAGGTTTTTCAATAATTTAGAAAGTGTAAACATTAAGGTTTAAAATGATCTTACTTAATATGAAAAAAAAAAAGTACTCTTTAAAACATCAAAAATGGTGATTGAACAAACTATTCCATGAGCAGTAGTTCTAGTATTTTCAAATTTTTAGTGTTCGATAGCCATATATTGTTGCATTTATTTTACTCATTTTATACATTCATTTCTCAGTCATATTTATTTTTTATAAACTTATTTAACACAATTCTCTAAAGCATTTCAAAGAAAGAGATTGATAGATTTCAAGTGTCAGCAAAAATCTTAAGGTATTACAAAGACTTTTACCTCTAGAATAGCATACTGACTCCATATTTAGACCAACATACAAGACTTTAGATTTATACCAACATATAAGAATTTCGATTTAGACCAACATACAAGACTTTAATTTAGAGCAATATTTCATCTATCAAAAATCTTGTAGGCACGCATGCTTCAAAGTTAGGTTAATTCCTTCAACTCCCTTGCTTAATGAAATGCCTCAAATCCAAGTAAAGCACATAAATTCACTAGTTCCAAGATAAACTTATATGTCCAAAATGATCCTTGAGCTCTTTGTGTTTACATAGCTCTATGTATTAGCTTTAAAGTCACTTCTTTAGCTCCCGATATTTTTTTTAAAGTTATAAAGCTTAAACACATCAAGTGGTCATTCCCACCCTCTAACTATTTTTATATTATTTTTACTATTTCTAGAAAGAAGATTCCTAATCATGAACCTGATTCATAATAGAGAGCAAAGGTCCAATGATACATAAGATATAAAATCATATAACTGATTTAAAAGCCCTTATAATTTATATACAGATAAGATCATTATTCTATCAAATTTTATTTGACCATAGTATTATTAAAATAGTCTGGTCAAAAAAAGTTTCATAAAATATCTATGGAACCCTAATTTTATGTTCTATATGAGAGGTATGACTCGAGTGTCAAAGCACATCCCAATATAACTCAACATGGTTTTGATTGTCTTTTCTAATTTTACAGATTTATAATAACGTTAAAAAGACAAATTTTTAGTGTTATCACATATGCATACGAATAGAAAAATAGGTAAAAATCAGAAATAGAAATCATAATTTGCCATGGTCAAATGAAGTCCCCTCCTCACCTTGTGAGCAGGAAGGACATCTCCTTTATTAGATTGGAAGTCAAGAAGAGTTTTTCCCATTAAACCTGTCTATTGCCACAACAACAGAATAAATAAAAGATCAAATGAAGATATATTTAAGAAAATAAAAACTGAAAAGAACATTCAACTGCTATAAAATAAAATAAAAAATGAGCCAAATTTATGGAAAACAGCAAATCATCTTATTAAGATGACAACTACTACAGCCAACTCTGAGCAAGTCAACTGTCGTTTCATTCGTTTTTCCTTTTTTTATCTTCGGTTTAATTTCTTCTTCCCTATCCTTAAATATTTCGATCCACGTTTCAATTTCAAAAACAATGCAATGGTTTTTTTTTTTTTTTTTGCAGTTTCACCTCATTTTCCCAGAAACCCAATAAAAAAGTGAATGGAGTTTAAATTTCGAAAGGGAAATTAATGAGAAAATCAAAATGCAAACCTGAGCATCAACACACTTCAAGTTAAGAATGGTAGAACCTCTCTTCTGAGCAACATCCAAGTTTCTAGACGCACCCGAGCTGATGGATGTCGATATTTCAGCTTCCTAAAACACCAACCAAAATTTCCAAAAATAAAAAATCCTAATAACTCAAACCAGATGCTTTGGAGTCGTAAAAGCAAAACAATACAGATGATATAAATTGTTGCTGACAAGCTAAATAATGAAGAGAAAATAAATAAATAGATAGATAGATAAAATTCTTGAGAGGGAGAGAGAAGAAAACCTTTTCCAAATCAATTAAAGGGGACATGATAGAGACGAATTGTTCCAGGGAAAGTCTAGAGGGTTTATTCTGCTTCTTCTCTCCAGCCATTGCCATTCTCTGTGCGTCTTTCACTGACCTCTCTCATCAGTTAGAATGCACTAATCTGTATATAACTCGGAATTTCTTTTTTTTTACGAATTTTTGTAAAAAGTCGAAACACGTTTTTTTAAAAAAATAAATGAATTTAATTAACATAGGCCAAAACACGTATCATTAGTAAATAAACAAATGTAAAAAATTTTGTTCTCCATCATTTTTTATAAATACATTTATAAAATAGATTATAATATTATTTTCCAAAACAAATATATTTTGATTAAAGTTATCTCATCTTTCCTTGGATCTTTTTAATGTATACACACAAAAAAAAGATTTGTAATGTGCTAATCAATGCAACAGTTTAGTGCATTATCTAGACTAGGAATTAACCTAGATAAAGGCTCCCTATTTATATCATGTAACAATTATAACTAGGCTAAAACTTTGGCTTCTTTTGCTACTTTAAAACTTGAAAATCCCCTTTCAAATACCTTAAGAGTGTCAATCACAACCACTAGACTAATAAACAAGGACTGCAAACCTTTGCCCGTACGGGTAGCTTGGGTAGCAAACTAGCAGGGTCAATTGGTCCAAGATCCTAGGTTCGACTCCTGGTAATGGGAGGAAGTGACCGCTCTGCTAGGGGGCTGCTCAAGATCAAACCGTGGTTCAATCCTCCAGCAGTGATCGGGCCTGCGACTGGGGGCCCTTAGGGTTGGGGATCAACCTTTGGTCCAAGGACTGCAAACCTCTCCTTGATGTTGTCCGTAGAAGACTTTGGGTACTGGAATAACAAAAGTCTCTGTTATGCTAGAAGACTTTAACTAGTCATCTCTATTATGAACAACATCCACGTGTATTAGAGCTCTCATTTAAACCTAACCCAAAGCATAATCAAGGCCATATAGAGGTGTATTAAAAACTTCTTACGGACTAGTGACCCAAATAACCATGCTTATGATAAGTAAAGTGGAATGAGGTATTGATAAGTGTAAATTGCATAATGTTTTAATGCTTGTTTTGATATGTATTTAATTGTTAATTCAATTGTTTAGTACGTGTTTAAGTTAGAATTGTGTTAGTTTGTTAATTATTTATATTTTAAGTGTTTTATGGGTTAGTACATGTCCTGGAGCTTAGTTATTATGTTTTTTAGGTACCTTGATATGTTTGTTAGTATTTCAAGGTCAATATCAAAGAACGAAGAAGTTTTGGAGACATTCGGGTCGAAACAACGACCCACGATCATGACAAAAGCACTGGAGTTGGCCATGATTATGACAGAAGCCCAAAACATGGCCTACAATCGTGGCCTACAAGGCCATGATAATCGCCTGCGTTAAGCAAACACACAGACACTAAAAAACGTCAAATTTCGAGGAATTTTTAGACCTTTTGGATCCGGAAAAGCCTTAGGGTTGCTCAGAACATAAAAGGTATTTAAAAAATAAGACAAAGAGGCAGGGGGAGCTTTTGCATCAGCCACTTTTAGAGAAACCCTGGAGAGAATTATCGAAAGATAGAGAAAGAGAAGAAGGAAGGGAGAAGAGGAGAAGAAGCCAACTCGACATACTTCTCAGATCAGGAGTTTCTCGACGTCGTTGTCTCTCGTTGTCTGTTCAATTCGTATTTACTGTTATTTTCAGTTTTATTATTGTATGGAATTGGAATAACAGTTGATGATAGGATTTTTGGATGTTAATGATGTTCTAAACTCACCTTTGGGGTTTTATCTTTGATTTAATGAAATCTAATAATTTATGTGTTATTTGGATTTATTATGATTTAATTATGGACGTGCATAATTGGATAATAAACTGAGAGGGTGAATCGAATGAAAAATAATTAAATTGGGCTAACGAGAGTTAGGTGATTTAATAAAATAAGAATTAAATCAAATCGGTAAATTATGCGACGAGAGATCTCGCATAAGTTTCTAATAGTTTATTAGACAACTTCAAATCTTATTAGAGTTTTGGATAGGTTGTTAATTGAGAAATTGCAACTTCCATAATATGATTAGGGTTTATAATTTAGGATTAATGGTTATAACTCGAGAGAGAGTAATCAACCCTACGACTATCTAGAACCAATAATCCAGTAATTCATAATCGATTAAGTTAGCATTAAAGATAGGTAAAATTCACTTTCTCTCAATTGGTAATTTCTTTAGGTTGATTCTTGAGTGCATGTTGCAACTGCTAAATTATTAATATTTTCGTTATTAATTTTTGAATTGATTTGCTTGATTGAACTGAATTTTAATTTTAGTTTCGTTACATTTTGAATTTTGCGAATTATTCTGGCCTTCGATTTTAGGATTAGATTATCTCTCCTCGTGAGATCGACACCTTAGTTACTACACGAACAAACTGTGCGCTTGCAGATGATCAAGGTTAATTAATTAAAACTTACACACATCGAAAAAAAACCCGATCAAGTTTTTAGCTTGTTGCTTGGGAGGCGATTAGTTTAATTCTATAGTTTAAGGCGTTTTTGTTAGTTTTTGTTTTTTTGTTCTTTCTTTCTATTTGTAAAATTGTGCTCTTGCATGAACACAAGAGTCACAAGAAGATTGAGTCGTGCAGCTGAAACATTAGAATTAGACATCACTCGACTAGAATAATCTATTAGGAAAGCCAGGTGTGAAGAAGAAGAGGAAATCGGGAAAGCAATAATGGTCGAGGAATTTTAGCAAGATTTGGACCACGGAGGGAACCAAAGAATTCAACAATGGACCCTTATGGATTTCATGAGACTAGGTGATGTGAGCAGGAGTAAGGATCTTAAGAAGATGACGAACTCCAAGCCTATTGGAGGAGAGTTTAATGGAATTGAGCCCAAACTAATCCATTTAACTCAAATCCTTGGACTAGATACACTTGGAGCTTGAAGACACGAAGACTTGGGCTATTTAATGCTTCATCACTTAAGCTCAAGAGCATATCAGACTTATTTATTTAGTTTTTGGACTTTGTTTTATTTTAGGCTTCAATGTATTTTAGCCCAACCTTTTATTATTTAACCTAGGTATAAATATGTACCTTTAGGTCAACTTTTAGATTAGATTTGATGGATTAATAAAATTTCAGAGTGAGTTCTTTACGGGAGGCGTGAACGTCTTCATGGTTACTTCAAGAATTAATAACTTTTCATTCAAAACTCCAAAAATTGCAAATTTTGTATCATTGGAAAGATAAAAGGAAGCCCTACAACTTCCATGAAGGACTTGAAAACAAATTTTGCCTCTAAGGGAGTTAAAAACCACTTCAAAGATCCTGTCCACTAACACTCTTCCCAAACAGTAACAACAACTTATAAAAATCATAACTCGACATTACATGGTCCACAATTTCCATACTTTACATCAATAGAAAGATAAAAACATAATCTAAAACTTTCATGAAGCAGTTAAAGGCAATTTCAACCTCTAACTAGGTCAATTTTTCAATCAAAGTTTCTTCCAGAAATGTATCATCCTAAAACAACATCCAAATTTCCAAAATTCATATCTTCCAATTTCCAAAAAAAAAAACATACTTTATAGCATTGGAAAGATTGAAAGACAAGCTACCACTTTCATGTAGACCACTTACTCCAATTCAGACCACATCAGTATAGAAATTGGCCTCAAAGCAGTACACACAAACTTACCCTTAATAGCAATTTTCAAAAACAAAGCAAAAATAACGTTAACTTCGAAAGATCATAACTTTCAAATCCGACATTGAAAAAATATCATACTTTATGCCGATAGAAAGCTCTCAACAGAAGCTACAAGTTTCATGAAGATCATTTTATCAAATTCTGCCTAAATTAAGCCAGAAAAATTCACAAAGATTTCATCTCAAAAAGTCAACTCTACTACTATTCATCCCAAAAGTTAAACTTTCTTAATTCTGCAAATTCTCACACTTTCATTATTCATTTCTTAATTTTCAACTCCATTCACATCAAATTAATCACTATAATTGCCATAGTAACCTTACACACACAAATTTATTCAAAATTTCCAAATCAACAAAAACCAAAATCCATTTCTTTTCACATTAATTTCATTTAACTCTAAAACACCCACAACACATACATACTCAAAAACACCCATTTAATTTCATTTAATAATTTCTAATTTCCAAGAAAAGTTCGAGGTCTAACATGAACCATCTTATTATTATTTGAATCATATATAACATTAATGCACAAACTAATTGGCAACTAGTAAATGAAACAAATAAGCCATGTTTGAGTAGAAACAAACAAGAATCTCGTTAAGAATGATGTAACTAGCAATGATTAGTCTACTTTGTGATCACAAGATAACTTATGCTTGATTGTACACTTTGTTATTCTATGTAATAGTTATGGCTAAATATAATGAAATGAAGAGCCCATATTACCTTACAATGGCACTCTATGAATTTCATTAATGTATTTGTATAAACTATTAAAAGAACTTATGTGACATTTGCATAATTACATTAAATCAGTAATATATTGAATTTGCGTATATTTGATACTATAATTGCATATTGTGATATTTTTCTTAGTTATAGTTTCTATTTGAGGAATGACAAGTAATTCAGACCCCATAATTATGTTTGGGTTCTTTTATGATGGATAATTCAAATTTAAACTAGAAACGATATATGAAGGTGGAGAGAAAGATTGTTTTTGATACGAGGTAGATGAGATTTTGTGGTTTGATTTTATACTTAATGCTACTAAGAGGTTAGAGCATAGAGAAGCATGGGATTTTACCTATAAATTCCCACATGAGTCTATTGATGATGGTTTAAGGCCACTAGAAAATGAAAATGATGTAAGGAGCTTGATAGGTGTATTTAAGTCAAGAAAAATGAAGATAGTAGAGGTATTTATATATAGGAAGAAGTACAACAAGTTAAGAAAACTTAATAAACCTGAGGTTGATATTCCAATTAAGGTAATTAAGGATGATGATGAGGATGTAGGTTTAGTTGAAGCTATAAATCGTCTGATTCCTATACCTGCAGGTGCACTACTTCTAACTGTAACATCCCACCCTTAATTGGAAGGGTAGAATGGTAAATTGGCATAGGATGGGATA
>JANZXV010000002.1:25704360-25726915 GCA_027576455.1 Erythroxylum roigii
AAGTTGTTTAGTTGTTAGATTAGGTTTTGTTTTCTTACATAAAATGACGTCGTTTTTTTTAATATGTGAAAAGTTTGAGTTTTGGGTTAGGATAAACTGGGTTTGCGTTTTTTAATAATTTGAATTAGATTTTAAACTCAGTCACATATATTAATTTTAGATTGACTTGATTGTTTTTGCTAGGCTTAACGTAGGTCACTAGACTGGCAATGCTTGATTTGTTTGATAAGAGCAAAAAGACTTAGTGAAATTTATCAGTTACATCAAAAGAGTTGTAAATTACTTTGAATTATTTAATCAATATTTTACATTGATCCAAATTAAATTGCTTAACTTTCAACCCATTGCTATGTCCAAGGCTATATGACATTTTCTTCTACAAGACTATGTGAATCATTTTTTATTTTAAGCCTCAAACTTTTTGGTATTTTCCTAAATTACATAAGATTTTTATTATATCATTTAGTTGATCTAATTAAAATGATTTTTCATATGCTATTATTTAAGGTATAGTTTTAAAAACTGGATTTAACCACTAATTGATTTATTCTATTAATTTAACTTGGTCTAATTATGCATTAAAAAAATAATCATAAAGCCTACAGACAAGAATCAAGCCTTTGAGGATTAAAGTCATTTCTTCGTACTTAAAAACAAAAACAAAAATTAAGTCTAGGTCTTTAATGATTGAGATTTAAATCCAAATTTTTTTTATTAATTTAGAAAACATGATTCTAAAGAAACTAATTCCCTTTAAAATACCTATAATACACAAATAATTTTGGACCTAACTTTTTCTACAAAACATAATTTTGAGGCTTTGTTTCTAACCCCTTGTCAAACTTGATCTTATATTGAGTTTCTTGTTGGGTCTCTCTTTTAGGCTTGCTTTGACGAATCCTCTGATTATGCATTAATGCAACGTTATGATCATGAAGATCCTCCCACCCATGTATGACTAGAAATGGGTTAAGATAAAATAGACAAAATTAAGACATGAGTTTGAAATAAAGCATAAACTAAATAAACCGAAGAACACTATCTAAACAAGTATTACATGTTAAAAATAACATAATGCACTATAGGTCGAGGTGTAAACAAAATAAGAACGAGCCTAATTAACAATCTAACGGCTCTTTTGGACTTGACCAACCAAATAACAAAAGTTATGTTACGTAGCTTGGTTAGGGTTTTTTTTTTCAATTTCTATTAAAATTAAATACCTTAACTATGATTAAATTCAAACTCTAATTATAATTATTTTTATTTTAATAAAATCAAATATCTCATATTTGATCCCTAAAGTTTCTCAAACTTTATAATTAAGTCCAACTTAATTTAAATTGATTTTTCTCATAAATTGCTCTTTATGTGTGAATCATTAGGTTTCTAATATATCGATAATGTTATAGATTACTATTCTAATTCATAATTAGTATCGAATCTTAATTCTCCAATTAAATAATTTATAATCATAGAGCAAGAGTAACATCTAGCAACATGCCATGACCAAACAAATATTAGGAATGTCAAAGTGGTTTGACTTAACCTATCTATACGTGGTAATGATGTATAATTAAATCTTTTCATCATCTAATGTTCCAATTAGACAGAGTATGGATATAGTCTCCACTCTTTTATATCCAATCATGCTCATTCTTGCTAATTAGTAATTGCTTTATAATTAATATTTGAAAACACTTTTTCAAATGTCAATTCATTATGGCCAGAGAATTCAATAAATCACTACTAATCAAGAATAATATAACACTCTCTCTAATTACTTTAGAGTGATAAATCCTTTGTTGACTTACTTAACTATCTTTATATGGTTTGTACTACATCCAAGTATTAATGACTGAATTATCATAGGACAGATCATAAGTAACATCAAAACACAGTAATTCCCACATAGGATACCTTGGTAATCTTAAGTGTAAAGATCAATTATACAACTATCATTATGAAGAAATTCACAGACACATAAGCAAAATTCCATTTGGGATCCTCACAGTCGAGTCAGTTCAGTGAACTTATGCTCTAATAAGCGTCATTAGTTTAAATATCTCCATACTTCAATTTTTAAGATCAATTACTTTCTTCATAACAAAGAAAGTATTCTTTATCTGCTATCTTAGCCTCTCCAGACTCTAACCTTTCTTTCTCTCTAGGAAAGATATTTTTGAGCTTCACATTATAGTAGTATCCGTTCTCTTTCTTTTGCACTTTGAATACAAAACTTCTCTAAGTATTGTACAATCAAAATTTTCTCTTATAAAAGCGTTCTTTAGTCTTCGACTAGAACTAGTATTTATAGCCTAAGTCTCCAACTGTCTTCTTTGATAAACTACTTCTTGAATCTTCTAACAACCGTTATTAGTTGAGTCTTGTAACTAACTCCAACTAACTGACTAACGTTATAAAATGTCTTCCTTTTGTATCGTTTAGGATAATACTTCTTCTGTTATCATGTTTCGTCTTATATTGTGCTTCGTCTGGTGTTGCGCTTCGTCTGGTGTTGCGCCTTGTCTGGTGTTGCGCTTCGTCTGATGTTGCGCTTCGTCTGATGTTGCGCTTCGTCTGGTATCATGTATCGTCTGTTGCTGACATATCGTCTGTGACGACGTGTATTGTCTGTTGCTGACATATCGTCTGGGATGACTAAATGTTACTTTCATTTTTCTGCACACTTAATAGAAGTGAAGTCTTCTTAACTTAACAGTTATTGGAACAATAGTAGTAGCTTTTAATGATGATCAAGAGCTAGAAGCAGCTAGATAGTGGCATATGCGCTTGGGACATGCAGGTGAAAAATCCTTGAAGATATTAGTAAATCAAGAATTGTTGAAAGGTGTTCGGGCCTGCAAATTAGACTTTTATGAACATTGTGCCAAAAGGAAGCAAATAAGAGTGAAATTCAGCACTGCAATCCATGATACAAAGGGTATCTTAGATTATGTTCACTCTGATCTGTGGAGACCTTCCAAAATAGCTTCTTTGGGAGGAAAACACTATTATGTGACCTTTGTTGATGATTTTTTCCGAAGGGTATGGGTGTATACTATAAAGACTAAGGATAAAGTGCTGAGAGTTTTCCTCAAATGGAAGAAGATGGTGGAAACTCAAACAGGCAGAAGGATCAAACGTCTCCATACAGATAATGATGGGGAGTACAGGAGTGATCCATTTTTAAAAGTCTGCGAAGATGAAGGTATTGTCAGACACTTTACAGTCAGAAATATACTACAAAAAAATGGGGTGACAGAACGTATGAACCAAACAATGCTGAAGAAACTTCAGTGTATGTTGTCTAATGCTGGGTTGGGTTGAGAATTTTGGGCTGAAGCTGTTACGTACGCTTGTCATCTCATCAATTGCCTTTCGTCAATTGCTATTGGTAGTAAAACACCATTGAAAAAATGGTTTGGAAAACCTACTACAAATTATGATTTCTTACATGTGTTTGGTTCCACTGCATACTATCATGTTAAGGAGTCAAAGTTGGATCCACGAGCAAAGAAAGCAATTTTCATGGGGATCACCTTTGATGTGAAAGGATATCGTCTTTGGTGCCCAGAGTCAAAGAAAATAATTTTCAGCAGGAATGTTACCTTTGACGAATCTACCATGTTAAGAAAGGTGACAGTTGAAAATGTTAAGCAGACAGGTGGTACTCCAAAATAGGTAGAGTTTGAAGGAAGAATTATTACCCCGGCAAATGATGAAGCAGATGTAGAAAGTCCTATGGTAGAAGAGGAGCCAAATAAAGAAGAGGTTCTAACCCAAGAACCTCCACAGCAACAATTACCAATTGCATTGAGAAAGCCATAAAGGAACATTCAAGTACCTGCTCGTTATGTTAATATGGTGGCTTATGCATCTCCAATTGAAATTGATGACATTCCTACCACTTATAAAAAAGCAGTCCAAAGTTCAGAAGAAGATAAGTGGAGGATAGCCATGAATGAAAAAATACATTCCCTTCATAAGAATCAGACGTGGAAGCTAACCAGTCTCCCAAAAGGAAAGAAGGCAATTAGATGCAAATGGGTATATGCAAAGAAAGTTGGATTTCCTGATAAGGATAATGTTCGCTACAAAGCAAGGTTGGTGACCAAAGGCTATTCTCAAACAGATGGAATTGATTATAATGAAGTTTTCTCTCCAGTTGTAAAACATTCCTGTATTCGAATTTTGTTGGCTTTGGTAGTACAATTTGATATGCAACTAGTTCAATTGGATGTAAAAACTGTGTTTTTACATAGAGACTTAGAAGAGGAAATCTATATGAGTCAGCCCAAAGGTTTTAAATTTGCTGGAAAAGAAAATATGGTGTGCAAGCTTGAAAAATTATTATACGGATTGAAGCAATCTCAAAGACAGTGGTACAAGCGATTTGACAAGTTTATGATGGGGCAAAAGTACACAAGAAGCAAATATGATCACTGTGTGTATTTTCGCAAGCTACAAGATAGATCCTACATCTATCTTCTCTTGTATGTTGATAATATGTTGATAGCTTCAAAGAATCAAAGTGAAATTGAGAGATTGAAGATTCAGTTGAATCAGGAGATTGAAATAAAGGATCTTGGTGAAGCCAAGAAAATTCTCGCCGTAGAGATAAGTAGAGACAGAAAGTTGGGAAGACTACGTTTGACTCAAAAGAAATATTTGAAAAAGGTACTATAATGTTTTGACATAAATGAGAAGTCAATACATATTAGTTCTCCACTCGCTCCTCATATAAAGCTCAGTGCATCTCTACCTCCAAAGAAAGATGCAGAACGAGAGTACATGGCTGAAGTACCGTATGCACATGTGGTTGGTAGCTTGATGTATACTATGGTGTGTACAAGGCCTGACATTTCATAGGCAGTTGGGGTTGTGAGTAGGTATATGCATGATCCTGGAACATTGGCAAGCTATGAAATGGATTCTGCGGTGCATTCTAAACAACGTAGATGTTGGTTTGGTATTTTAGGGGGATAAGCAAGGCGGTCAATGTGTAGTTTGATATTGTGTTTCCGACTGTGCCGGTGATTTAGATAAGCGTCGATCAACTATTGGCTATGTGTTTACTCTTGCAAAGGAACTAATTAGTAAGAGGTCTTCCTTACAGTCAACAGTTGCTTTGTCTATTACAGAGACAGAATATATAGCAATTACAGAGGTTGTGAAAGAGGCAATTTGGCTTCAAAGATTGCTTGATGAATTGGGAATTGGACAAAAACATGTCAAAGTGCATTGTGATAGTCAAAGTGCCATTTATTTAGCAAAAAATCACTTTGTACGAGAGGTTTTGGAAGAAGGTGAAATAATAATCCAGAAGATTAAGACCACTAAAAATCCTGCTGATATGTTAACAAAGGTGTTAACTGGGGTCAAGTTCCAACATTGTTTGGACTTGATCAATATTGCTAAAAATAAGCGCATTTGAAGACACTATTAAAGATGAGTTTTGTGAGAGATTTGAAAATGCGAAATATGTCAAGGTGAAGAATTGTTGACTTATGACATATTCTTTATCCCATATTGAAGAATTACAAGGTGAAAGGAGTCTTCTTAAGTTATAAAAAGAAGACTCCTTCGCCAAAAGAAGCCTCCTTCACCTATCTTAAGTATCCCATTTTGTAGTATCTCCTTTTATAATATTTCCAAAAAATAGTGAAATACAAATTTAGTAGTGTCCAATGAAATAGGCATAATTGGCTGAACCTCGTTAAATTCTAGTGTTCTTTATTTATCTATTTAATGGCTATTGTCAGATATAGTTGTAGTGAATTATTGTGCTATTAAATTATGTCTTAAAAAATTCTGTTTAGGAGATTGGTATTTACGTGGATCCGTATATGACCCTTCAATATTTTCTGGAAATTTACCTGGTGTGATTTTTCAGTATAATCGTTCACACTCTATTCACCTAGGCAATAATGGTCAAGGTGAATTTGTCACTATAGGTGGAAATTAACCCGGAGTTCCACAGCAAAGGGTGAACACGAGGCTGATATCTATATACAAGAACATAAAGAATTAAGAAATTCTGAAGAAATAACAAAAATAAAAACCGATAATTAGTCCACATTACCTCAGGTTTTTCCAATCAAATCATTGTGTTCTCGAGGTAAATCAATCAGACTGGCAGAGTGGTTCAATTTTCAGGTCGACAGTTAACCATTTCAAGTATTTTACAACCAGATTCACAGAAGGAAGGCCGTTGCCTGAATACCACTTCTCGAAAATATTAGAATTTGTAAACTGCTTAGGCAACGAGTAAGTCATCTCCAAGAAAAAGAAGGCGTCAAGCTCAAGCTGCAACAGAAAAAAGTGAGAAGTCATCTCCTGACACCAAATCCAGCGAGCTTAAACTTCATCTGCTTCCCATGATTGCTTTAGCCAACCGCATGAAAGTGAATATAAATTGCGGTAACTTCAAATATTTCTATAAATGAGGTAATACCATTGACACAGCATAAAATTAGACATTTCATGTCTTCTTCAGAATTAAACTTTCCACCACTGATATTTGACCTATATGTCCAATCAGGAAAATGGTATTACCACAAATATTTGCGCATCAATGATGACACTTAACTCTAACAGAAGCTACAAAGAATTATCAGTTGCTAACTATTTAAGCAAGGATTTGTTATTGAGACATTCGATGTGCCAGTTGCGTTTATTGCTGCTGGGATCTGCAGTGGATATGTGTAGAACTTTGTTGTGATAGTCATAAAGAGTTCTTCTATGACCAATGCTAATATATGTGATGCCTGCTTCTTCAATCTGCTTGTATAAATGTGCCTGCAAAAGTATAGACATGAATGTGAAATTTAAAACTGAAGCCTTCTGGTCCACAAAATAATTCAAGGCACCTCGTTATGTTTCAATTATGATAGGGTTGTAAGACTATGATTAGCGAAAAGGAAAAATTCTATATGCAACTCATAGAAAATTCACAGGTTAAGAATCATTGACTGCAGGTCCAACGTACTGAATACCAACTCAAACTAAATACCCCACATGTTGTTTCCTCCGAATATGTCAATGCACCAATCAAGCAACAGGCTCATTTTAGTTTGGGGTTTTTTTTTAAAAAGTGACATCTGATTACTATTCATGGCTATGGTATTTTGTTTTATCATAGTAATTCATCACATCTCAGAGCAGTCCAGGAGGGGCAAAACTGTGTGATGGGACCAAATGTATCATCGATTGGGATAAGGACTAGAGAATCAAAAGGTGATGAGCTTTCTTTTGTCAAGCACCATTGTTCTCGCTATGAAATTGTAAGAATAACAGTCTAAAATGTTTTGGAGTCCTTAGAATTGGCACATTCCTGCTGAAAGAACAACATAAAAGATGAATCTACGAACACAATTACCTCATTGGCTTCATCCAGAGCACTAGTAGATTCATCCAATAGAACAAGCTTGGGTTTTGAAAGCAGCAAACGAGCGAATGCAAGACGTTGCTGCTCTCCAAGGGAAAGAACACTGGACCACTCATGCATGGAATCTAGACCGCTGAAACGGGATAGGATATAACCCAGACGGACATTCTCTAAAACCTGTATTAGATCACTATTTGTTGGCTTACTAAGCTTTCCAGTCACATTTTCTGCATAGGCCCTCCGCATTAAGAATTGAATTGAACCTGCAGAGTAGAAATATTAGCTTTTACTTCTGCGTAAAGTTTTCACTTTCATGTATCCGTGAAGAGACCCAATAAATAAGCAACCACCTATGAGCAACCAGGATCATTAACTTCGTTACACAAGCCAGTAAAAGATAAATAAATAAAAGCACACATTCAAGTTATAATCTGCCAACTTAAGATCACGTACAGATAATCAACCTCGAGAAGTCCAGGCTTTCCATATTTGGTAGCTTGGCATATATCAAAAGCAAAGACAATTCCTTAGAATTCATCTCAACAAGACAATTACTGAAACCAGGTCTTTTTAAGGGAAACAGAGGACACACTCACATGGGTAGCTTGCTTTTGATATCAACTAACAGAAACAGCCACAGGGGTTGCATCTTTGTTGGATTTGTCTTACATAGTATAAAAAGTCCTTATATAGAGGGATAACAAATATTTAATTACTAGAACAATTTTTAATAGATTATTTATGATATTCTATTCTAGAAGGATATACATAATACTCTATACATCAACTATCAAATGTCATCTCTAACACTCTCTTTCTATTTCATATTATATATGAATTTTGCAAACAGTCCAGAACGGTCCTTTTGGATCACACATACTTGTTTTGATTATCTTTTGTTCTTTCCAGTTTTGTTTGTCTGTTACTTGTCTGTTTTTGACTTTTTTTTTCCTTCTTTTTCACTAAAGACAAGAAATAAAACCATAATTTACAAATAGTGGCTGATGACCCAATTATCCATAGAAGAGTGGTCTTCATGAAAATGGCATTGTCAACAGAGACGTGTGTAAGTTGTGGAAAAATGCTATATGAAACATAGGAGATAGAGTGCATTGTTAATAAGCTTAAGGCTTTCGTCTTTCATCACAACTGTAGAATTGGATCTGACAGGACAGACACCGCTCATCCAAAGATGTAGAAATTTTAATGCAAATTTAGTTCACTTTCGTAGGGTTAAAAAGTCTATATAAGAAATAAAAGAAGAAAGATTAGTCAACCACAAGCTTTAATTTGGTGAGATGAAAACTGGAAATTGAGCTGACATCAAAGATAAGGGCTGAAATTTAGATTGTATTAGGATTCCTTATTAGATAGGAAGTAGTATATGTTAGTTTATTTTAGATATGCTATCCTAGTTGTATAGGACTAATAGAATTTCTATTATAATAAGATTTAAATTAGGAACCTTTTCCTACTAGAATAAGGGTTCTAAGAACTATATAAATGTGTGTATTCAACTTTTCATGAAGAATATACAATCTGAAATTTTTCTACAAATGTGAGTTTTCAACTAGAAAGTGTGATGCTTTTTCCTAAGAGTAATTCCTAAACCCAAGGAGTGACTCCTAGTTTCCTACTCTTTACTGTTTGTGTTTCTTACTAAATTCCACCTATCTTAAACCTAAATTCCAGTCATATTAAACCTTGAAATTCTAAGCCTAAATTTCTAGCAATCAAACTTTAAAATTCCAAATATGCAAATTTTGAAATTTCGGCATTCCTAGCCAAAATCTAACCCTGAAACATTATATCCCAGTAACCTAATATCAGTCATATTTCCTAATTTTGTGATTTTTGGCTACTAGTTAATAATTCTTCTTTTTTACCTACATCATACTGTTTGCTAGAAACCATCAATCCTGGAATATTAGCACTAAAAGTGGCAACTAGAATGAAAAAAAGTCATATTTGGATAACTTACTTGCCGATTCAGAACCGCCTGACTCAGAATCTTCATCAACAACCCATGTAGGATAAAGCAATTGTTGGCGAAGAGTTCCTAAAACCATATACGGCTTTTGAGGCAGGAAAAATACACCCATGGGCTTTCTACTGGTGGGTGTTTCAAGTTCTTCTGCTTTAGAACTCTCACCACTGACCTCATGACCATTCATTTGTGCAGATAGTGATGGCTGAGGATCAGCTCCATGATTCACATAGAAAGTTACTTTTCCTTTCCCAAAATTCCAAAGACCAGCTAGGGCCCTTAATAAAGAAGTCTTACCGCTCCCACTAGGTCCCGTTACCTGTTAGACAACAGTATGAACATCATCTTCACCCATCACAAGCATACCACCTCACTATGTAAAAAACAATAAGATTCAATTATAAGCAACATATTAAGCATTGCAAAAACGATAGCAACAACAATAGTATACTAACCAGCAAATGATCTTGCTTATTGATCACCAATGACAAATCCTTAATCAATGACGACTTACTTGGTGTCAGTAGAGTTAAGTTCTCTATATCCAGCAATTTCTTATAGTTGTCCATCAGGATGGACCCATTAGTGGAATCCAACAAAAGTGCACTTTTTCCGTTGCAATATGTAAGGTTAATTTTTTCTGATGAGTTAGAGAGACATTCAGAACTGCCACTATCAAGAATATCATCAAATTCACCTGCACATATGAAGTGATAAAGTCAAAAGAAAAGTTCACATGCAAAGGCATCTTACCTCATTAAGGATCTTCTTGTTTAATTTCCTTAAGATGTGCAAAGAAAACACAAATAGAAAGCATAGTAAGGATCAAAGACAGGCATAAATCTACAAAAAAAAAACACAACAGGCAAAAAAAATGGACAAATAAAGAAACAACATAGCCACATTGCTCTTATAATGAAGGTTTAAAAATTGGGAATCTTCATTTCTGATATCATAACGACCAATAGAACTTGAAATGTTGACATTGAAGATTCTATTATATATTATTTTAGTATTAAATTTTTCTCCTAAAAAGAGATATTAAAAATAAAATGTCTTGTATAACTTGAGTAAGGTAGCAGCAACAAGACAGGCTAGAAAATCATATTTCTCAAGTAGTTGTATGAGAATCATGAGGACATAATATCAAACATTGCAATGATTGATGAACCATCTTGAAATAAGTGAGTGCAGCTCCTTGCCAGAATTATTAATTCACTATTAAAAAATAAATTAATCAATTGCAAGGAAGACATCCTGCATATTTGTTGCAAATACATACGAAATTTCTATATGGACTGTACTTAGTCAAAGTATCTCCTCTAATGTTAACATCAATTCAAAGAAAACTCAGAATTTACCTAATCGATCAATGACAGCTGAAAAGGCACTGATGGCTTGAAATTGGTACACAATGAGGGAAAAATCTCCAAGAATATGGTTAAAAGCTGAAACTGATTGATTGATAACACCAAACTCTATCTTTCCAGAGAAATACATAGGAGCAACAACAGCGGCAGGAAGAATCTGAATTAGGTACCGATAGCCACTGGTGAAGAACTCCAAATTTCTGGAAGAAATCAATAATTGCTGAAGAAGAACAAACATGAGTAAGCATCAGATGATAGAACATAAAAGTTAAATTGTAATAAAGTACATTTGCAGATGCTTCTTCTTCTTGAGTATCACTGCACATCAATCATTAAACAAATTAAAGTTATTAATAAATCCCTCTGACTTGATAGCCAATTATGACAGAAAAATCAATCCAAGAGTGTTGGTGGTTAAATACAAAGCAGAAGCTATGGTGTTCTGAAGATTATGTTTCATCAGTTACAACTTACAAGGGATAGTCTGCCTAAAACCTATGATACAAAAGACTTCCCTCCTTTATAAGAGCAATTTCAGTTTATTTTCAACTAAAAAAGGATAGGAAATAAACTGACTAAATCAAGCAGGGAAGTCAACTTAAATTCAAGTTGTTCATAGGGAAAAGATCTTACAGTCAAATTTTCAAAAGCATTTTTGAAGCGCTGCAGTAGAAGATGCATTTCACTTTCTTCACCACTGTAGAAAGCAATGGACTCCGCATTTTCCCTCACTCGGACAAGCCCATAACGGAAATCTGCTTCTTTCTTCTCTTGCAAGAAATTGAGACTGACCAAACCCTGAAATCAAAGGCATAGAAGTGACCATTGATAAAACTGCGCAAGTTCACCGAGAAACAAAGAAAAAAGACAAATATAAGTGGAGAAAAAGAAATCTACCCGTCCAAGAAAAACACTAATAGCAGTTCCACCAAGAGAGTAAGCAAGAAGAACCACAAAAAGGGGAGGATAGATACCATACAAGATGCTACTAAAAGAGATCAAGTCAACAGCAGCATTAAAAAGAGTCAAAGAGAAGGCAAGTGCAGTGGAAGTGAAAGAACTTAGATCATCAACAATGCGCTGATCAGGGTTATCAATAATAGATTGGGACTGAATTTTGTAAAAGGTCCGGTTGTTGAGATAGCGTTCCATGTAGTACTTGGTCATCCAAGACCTCCACCTCAAGGAAAGAGTGTCTTTAGCATAGTCTCTTAGAACAAAGACCTGAAAAACAATAAATGACAACAACAAAAGCGGTTATATAGAAAGTTTGAGAAATAAGCATACATATATATAAGCGTGTGCGTGTGTGTTTTCTTACTGGAATTCCTCCGGCAAAGCCTCCGAGGTAGTACAAAAGTTGCTTTGTGAACTGATCTTGGTCCTTGTCTTCGATGGAACAACACAAAGACATAACAAAAAGCATAAAACTACGAAAAATAAAAAGAAAAAAGAAAAAGAAGAGAGGTTAGTTAAAGTTAAAAATTACTGGCAAGAGCATTGTAGAAGTCGCGGCCAAGGTAATTGAAGCCAACACTGATGGCGGTGGTGGACAAAGTGAGGGCAAAGACTGCTGCCAAACGGAGTCTGGCCTGGAGCTTGTCATCTGAAGAGAACCAATAGGGTGCTGCTACTTTCCAGAATCTGCTATACAATTCTCTAATTCTGATATTTCTTCTTTCTCCGTCCTTTTCATCTTCTTTTCCATTTCTATTATTATTATTATCTTCTTCAGCCTCCTCCTACTCATTTTGGGAAAAGGAAAGGCCAAATTTAAGTATCAGAGGGAGTATGAACATATAAAAGAGGGGAAAGAAAGAGCAAAACCTGACTTTGGAAAGATGATGACGAAGAAGAAGAAGAAGAATTAGCAGCAGCCCAGTATTTGAAGAGGAATTTAGTGTTAGTACTAAGATTGTTGTTGTTGGTGGTATTGATGAGAAGAGGATTAGTTAATTTATTTCTCCTTCTTGGCCCAACACTTGACATAGCTGCTGCTGATGCAGTTGGGGACGGAGCATGAAGAAAACTGGGATTGGAGGTCGCAGGATAGCATTTCCAGTGATGATAAGTTGCATTTGCTAATGCAACTGATGAAACGCAAGGAATAGTTTCTACCCTCATTCCTCTTTTCTTTTTGTTTTACTTTTGTGTACGATACGAAACAAACACTTTCAATCACTCAATAAAGCCATCTATGGAAAAATATGAAATAAACATTTTTTCTGCTCTCTTGAACGGCTACCAGTTTCCTTGTTCCAGCCATACAAGTATACTCTTAATAGTCTTATTAGTCAACTCTCTTAAGCAATCCACCACCGTATTGCTGTTTCTTTTTGGGCGATCCACATCGTGCCACGCCCCCTGCCTCGGTTAGCTGCCTGTTTATAATAAATACTAGGCCATGCTATTGGAAATTTAACGTGACCTTGGATCCTTTTTGCGTTAGGACATAGTAAAATGTGTTCTCCGTACACATTCACAGTTCGATGACTATGCAATCCATGTCCACGTCCACCTCGTCAGTGAATACCATCAGCCTCCCTTGCATAAAATTCCCCTTATAATTTAAACCGTCACCCCCCCAGGCCGCTACACATTTTGGGAAAAGGAAAGGCTAAATTTAAGTAACAGATTCAAAACATTTTGCACATCCGACAACATTTAGTAGCTAAACTTACAAAGCATGCGTACAGACAAGTCCTTTCTAAACAACTCAACCACTTCATTGCATTCATTTTGCTATTTAGTCATATTATACGATGCATTCACCAGAAAGTTTTTTAGAAGGGAACGCTGAAGCTTTCATCCATTGTACAAATAACACTATTTGGATATTTCAAGCATCGCCTTCGTCGTCGTCGTCATCACTAGACATGGATGTTACTTGTGATGCTGCAATAGCCATGACCTCTCCTGGGGGAGGGTGGTCGAATTTGCATGTTGCACCGTACTTGCAAGCACCAGTCTTCATATAATATGGACAATGAACAGCACCCTGCAAAACAATTTAATTTGTATAGGGCTTGTCCAAGGAAAAAATGCACAGACAAAATGGTGTAGAACTAAAAAAACAACACGTTGTTGTGAATAGCAGAAGCAACATAAATAGTTAGAAAATGATAGTTACATGCTTTATTTACAGACCAAATTAAGACTTCGGTGGCTGTAGCTTTCATTCTTCAACAAAAAAGCAATGAGGTGCTGCAGAAACAAAAGAACTACTGGCAGTCGCACACTTTTTGAAAATCAAGTCAATAAGATGATTTTCGAAGTTTCCATTATGACCGAAGGAGGAAATGCCATCAATGCAATGATGACCAGTAGGTTATAAGGTACAAGCTTCTAAGCTACCAATCTTCTTCTTGGCCACATATTACTCTCATTTATGGAAGCCTTTATGTTCCCTAACAATTAAAGAGGGAGGGATGTAGTGGCCTCCACACAAACCTTACCACAAATCCCAGTCAAACCTATAACATGTGCCTTAGCTCTTGATTAAGGAAACTAAACCTCGCAAACAACAGCTTAAAGTTCAAGAAGATGGTAAAGCAACAACCCAGAATAGAAACAGCTAGGAAAAACCATTACTTCTGATTTAAAGGATTTGTATATTTATATGCAAGCGACAGTTCTTACCTCTCTCCTCGGTAATCCAGCAAGGGTTAGCTTCACATTTTGATGTTGAGGTGGCTTTGCAATCGGTTCTGACCTATCAATAGGATGATGAAACTTGCACCGTTCCCCAAACTTACAAACACCAGTCTTCATGTAGTACTAAACATGAAAGCAGATCAACAAAGGCACATGTCACTACAGATGCCATGGTAAAAATTAATGAGGGGGGGAAAAAAGCTTTCCTAACAGACTGGAAATTAAAAGCACATCCCATAAATCGGCAGAATAAGTTGTTTTATTGCCACTAAGAACCAACAATTATATTGCATAATCACTAGAAGTTCGAATTACTAGGAAAAGATATTTTGCAAAACTTGTATTCACAAAATTCAAGTCATAATAAGAGCAATGCAAAGAACAAATTTTGAAACAAGATTTAACATGATACACATACTTCACATTCTGTACGTCCAGGTCGTTGGGGATAAATTGTAGCTCCTAGGCCTAGCTGGACACAAGAAATAAATAAAAAGCATTAGAAATAGATAAGAATGGTTTATTAAAATGATAGCCACCTGAATAAGCTCTAGTGTAAGATAAAAACTTGCCAGTCATGTTGAAGTTCCAATTCAATAGAAATAAGATTCAATGCTGACAAAAAATAAACTTACAAATTATGAAGGAAAGCAAAAACTCATTCAGAAATCACTTTAAAACTAGGAGTTATGAACTGTCAACAATACAAGACACAGACAATACACATTTGAAAATAACACAATTAGACATATAACCATAGAAGAATGAAATTGAAATCATAATGTCGAATTTCGATCTAGATCTCTTTCCCCAACTAACTCACACTTTAGGCTTCCATTCTACCAAATATTAGGAGGCAAGTCAAAGACATACCATACTCATGGTTAATAAGTTTCATGTCAGAAATCTCCAAAAGTTCAATAAAACAAAAACAACTGACGAAGAAACAAATAAATGATTCACAGTTTACCATTGGTTGAGACAATCTGGGGTCAATTTGCTGATACATAGTTACAGCTGGGTTAATTCCAATGCTTAAACTAGTACCAGCGGGGGCAAGAATGGGATTGCTTATTGCTGCAACAGGAGGATTGATTGCTGTATAGAAAATACCAGAAATGTTTTATATAAAAGCACCTGAGTTTCAAGGACCTGATAAAAAGAGACCATTATAATGAGGCATTTTAAGATGAAAATAGAAGTCTATGCATACCAAGTCTATCAGGATGATTGTATCGGCAAGTGGCCCCATACTTGCAACTGGTTATGAGAAAGGGAAGGATCGTGAATAACTTATGATTTTCAATTTAGTCATAAATTTTCTGAACAAGAAAATCTCACCTGCCCGTTTTCAGGTAGAAAGGACAATCCAGTTCGCCCTGTTTGGAATTAAGACTTGTTATCAAAAGAAGTATGGGTACAGGAACATATTAATACTTACTACCTTGACCACGTAAAAGGGACAAAATAACAGGAGACTATCCAGCGAAATAGATGAAACAAGAAAAAAAATACTTAAATACAGATGAAAAAAAGAACTATTTTATTGAAGAATCATCCAGAGTCCACTCTTAAAAAGAATCTATTGCTCCTCTCATCACAAAACAATATCCGCCAGTTCATAACTTCAGAAGCAGTACATCAACACAGCATGATTCAAAAGCAAATGAATAGCAGAACTTACAGCACTACACAATCAAGCGCTAGGCTATTTCCATATAGTACATACTGAAAGAAACTCCATTCATTGAATTTCAAAATCTAATTAATATTAACCATTTCATAAAGCTCATAATTTTAGAAACATATGAATCCAGCTACGACATAAGACCGTCAGAAAAAACCTGATTTCAGAATGAAGTAAGAAGCTACTACTAGATTTTCCACAAATCTGGCCTAACCAACAAGTAATAAAACTGCTTCTCACACATCCCCATCTACAAGGCTCAAATTTGAATCACATTATTGAAGGAAAATAGAAGCAAAGGCAAGAGTGCACACTAACATTTTCTTCAAAACTCTTCATGATATGGTGATTACACACATCTTCCCTTCTTTACTTATATTTCGTATACAGTTACTCTATTTTGGACTTCTAACATTTTCAACTAACTTGTAACTAAATTTAAGCTTCAACGACCTACGACAACCACCATTTATCAATCCAGTTACTAACTACTTTTGAAACAAAAAGTTTTGATGGACTGAAATAATGCATAACTAAGGAAATCAATGGCTGATAGTAAATTTTATCAATCAATTCAGTAAAACTACATCACCAATCTTATAGGAACTCCTTTGGAATTATAATATACAGCTGTTGACAATGAAGCAGAATCTTATAGTAAAGTTTATCAATCAATTCAGTAAAACTACATCACCATTCTTATAGGAAGTCCTTTGGAATTATAATACAGAGCTGTTGACAATGAAGCAGAATCTTTGACCATATTAACATCTCCAAATGATACTAAACTCTCGACTTCTGATCCAGTCCACTCTTGGCTACCATTCTCTTGTCCGGCTGATGGAATCCATATATCTTTTGGGTGATGGAATTTGCACGTGGAACCAAATTTGCATTTCCCAGTCTTCACGTAAAACTATTTAACATAATATATGAATGAAAAACAATTCACAAAATAGTATTGCTTCCTTGGATAATAGAAGAGCAGTATCTTACAGCACATGGGGGCTCGGAGAGCCTCTCAGGAAAAACTGAAACATCCTTACTTTCTGAGGCACCCTGAAACCACGCAAATCACAAATAACCTTCTTGAGAGTGATAGCTAACAAACAAAGATCTGTATGAAGTAATTGATGAAATTGGAACATACCAAAGTCAAATTCTCTTTCGGATGATTAAACTTGCATTTCAAACCATACTTGCATCTTTGAGTTTTCAAGAAGTACTGCACCGATGATTGTGCCCTGACTTAGAATGGTTTTAAACATGGAAAAGTAGCAAAAGTCAAAAAGTTACTTACTGGACAATCAGGTTCTCCTGGTCTCTCAGGAAGATTGTCACTAGTAGAAAAAACTGGAACCTATATAAGCGACACAATACGAAACTTAAGCCATAAAAAAGAGTCCTCAATATTCATATAGAAATCATGGAAGAACTTTGATATGCATAAACATCTTCTAACAGCAAAAACAGAATGAATAATGCTGCATAGACTTGTGAGCAAAAGCATCAGTAGTAATTCTCAAATGTCTCAACAGTGTTGGAATCAAGGGAATAGAAAAGGCCAGTGAACCAATTCCAATCTACCTGTATTGAAACAAGTCTATGTTTGTGAGAATCCAAAATGAGGAAAGTACTGATGATCTTCAAGCGAACAGCTCGGTAATACATGTTAGATGGGACATTCAAGCCAACTACCAGATAATTTCTTAGAATGATATTGAGAATGTCATTTCCAGTAAACAAATATGCAAGATATGTCACATTACATGGATAAACATACAAACACAGATACAGAGCATTTCCATCAAATTTAAAACATTAAGCAATAGACAAACCAAACAGAACTCTCTTTCAAGCAAGCAATGCAAGAGCACTTAATTGGTACCTTGACCTAATCTAATCCTCGCTGCTACCAGTTGCAACTTGAATAGCTTAGAAATCAGATATACTACACAAAGAACTAACTGAAGAACAATCTAGGTAAGCCATAATCTGATTCTATGTCCAAAAATAAGTTATCAGTATATACTTGATTCATGAAATACAAACTCTTCAGATTCCGTTGATAGAAATGGCCATAAAACAACAAAGCAGTATACCATATAGCACAACTTGTATTAGATAAAACCATTATCATTTCAAATACACTACGGACTTTGACCATGTTGGATAATTTCCATAAGATTCAGCACACAAGTAGCTTCTCTTCTCTGATCCACATTAACATCATACCAAAAGGTTTTATTAGAGTAAGTTATTGGAAAGATGTTGAGGAGACAAATAAAAAAATGCATACAGAATAGTCATATATGCATAAATAAAATAATTATAAGCTAAGCAAACAATTAGGCATTGTTGTTAACTTAATATTATACACAAGAACCACAAAGTAATAAAACAGTCATCAAGTTCTCAAAATAGGACCCTTTGGAACTCTAAAATTATGTTAAATTGTTATATCAACATAGACACAGAAACTTCTTACACAAGCTAATCTGCAGTACCATGTGTGTTCCTTATACCATAGTGTAAAGAAAAGCACGGCATGTACCTTCTAATAGTTTCACGACAAAATTAAATTGGTTTGTTATAGACAACCCATTTAGTAGAGGACACCTTATGTGAAAATATCCAAAACAACTAACAAGAACAACTACTGACATATTTAACTTCGATGGGAATAATCTTGTTGATGATCACGAGAGGAAAGTACATTAAAAAAATAGCAGAAACCAGCCACAAGCTAAAGATAGAAGATCTAAAATGAAAAACAGGAAAATAAATGAAGGTAATATAATTATTTCCAGTAAATAAGCATAACTTATTTTATAAAGGCTAAAGTATGTTTTGCAAAGATTAACTGAATAGTGTAGAAAGATCAAGTGTATTGTGGGCAGGACTCTATGGCCTTGATACCATTATGGACTTGTTGGAAGGCGTAGAACAGGCTTCGAAAATATAAGTAAATTTTGTATAATTCATAGTTTAATATCTATTAAGAAATGTTCTCATTTATCACACCAAACCTACATCCATGGAGATATATAAAATAAGAAACTATTTTATCATGTAATAGGATCTATTATATCATATCTTTAATATCAGTATGATATAAACGAAAAGTGGCAGCAAAAGGTCACCTCTTTCCAATCAGGTATTCCACCTTCAGGAACCCAAACAGGATGGTCAAACTTGCAGATATCTCCAAACTTACAGGTTCGGGTAAGCATATAGTGAGCACAGTCCTTCTCTCCAGGCCTCTGGGGATATATAGGCAAATTGCTTGCACTCTCCAATCTAGGACGCTTGGTTAAAGGGTTGGTAGAATACCAAGCTTCAGTTTGCCCAATGGTGTTATGGGCACCCAAAATACTCTGAAGATAGAATGCTATAGTACATAGTAGAAAGCATATACAAAGGGACAAGAAAAGATATAGTTATTATAAAACATTAGTTTAGAACTGCCTTTTATAAGATAATACAAAGGAGAGAAGTAAAACGGGCCACTTAAAATAGATACCATATTCCTATGTACTACTTATATACATTTTTGTTGAGCTTATTTAAATATGAAAACATGAGGATTGCTGTTAGGTAATTTGAAAGAAATATGTTGGCGAATCAGTTGGGTTATATAGGATAGGAAGCTGAAGATAAGCAGATGAATTTGGATCTTATCACATAGAAATATGAATTTGGATTTCCTATCCCTGGCAGAGTTCACATCTGAACTATAATGCATTCCTGAAGAGTTGAATTGAACCACATTTCCAAGCATGCTTACAGCAGGAAAAAATAATGCATGGGTTATAAACATCATAACAATAGACTTGTTGTGCAGTACAACAAGTATTGGCCATATAGTGTAGAAATATTACAAGAAGCTTTATAACTAGAATGATTCCTTGTATTACTTGTTATAGGAGTAACCGTAACATAATCTTGTTGTATATAAATACAAATGAACAATTCCTACCCACCCTTATATACAACAATATAAATATCATAACAAAGAAGTAAAAACAGTTTGCTACCACAAGTAATATCACACTGCTTCAGGATATAGCATTTTGAAAAATATCAGTCAGACGTGTAAACAGAAGATCGCAAACATCTTAATTAAGCTTGATTACATTTGTCCATATGCGTCCATCATTTGGCGGAATGTTGGTAAGATATAAGCCACAGCTCGTAGTTACAGATACTCCTAAACTATAAATGCTCGCCAACTCTCTCTCTCTCTCTCTCTATTTATATATATCTCGCAAACTCAAAACCCACACTCAGATGGACTCGCATATCAGATTCTTGAATGCATATCAATCAAAACCCTAAAGCTTACAGTCTTTAATGCCTTAACACATATAATAACCTAAAATTGATGCCTTTCCAAAGTAGCCATAGAGCAGAGCTTCCAAACTTTTAGAAGGCAACATAACTAACAGTATTAACACGCTGATAACAACTACGGCTAGTAAAACAGACATTTGTACTAATGTTATTCTTCAATCCATTGACAAATAAATAAAAGAAAAGGTCAAACGTTTGTGAGAAATAAGAGAAAAAAGAAAAAGAAAAGCTAACCTTCAGAAGAGCGTTTGAGAGCGGGAAGGAAGGAGTCAACGACGGGAGCGATGTCGACACCAGGAGGTGGAGGCGGAGGCAGAGGCCAAGAGGAGGAGGGGGTGGTGGTGGAGGCGACAATGCGTCTGTCGAATCTAAGAGAATCGTACATGGATGAAGAAGGAGAGTATTTTGAAAAGTAATCAACGGACGCGACGGAAGAACCTTTCAGACTTGCTAAATAGCGGCTGAAGGCGGTGGTGGAGTCGGGCAATGGAGAAGTAGCAGCAGGGGTTGACGATGAGGATGGTTGTTGTGGTGCATAGCTGTTTGAGGTGTAGGCCATTGAAGAATTGAAAAACCCTAGCCCCTCACACTACAGTCTACACACTCCCTAGTCCCTCCCCGTGTCTCTCATTTCAAGTTTGCTTTGCCTTTTTTACTCTCTTTCTTTTTTGCTTGGTGTGTTAATTACTTTCACGCAGCCTCTAACGTCAGTAAAGAGGTCGTGGTGTACATATAATAAATATTAATATCACTCAAATTCATCTAACCCCAAATGTACAATAGACAGGTCGTTGCGGGATAACTGCACGGCGGAGGAGAGGAAGGAAGAACTTATTATGGTTATGTTTCACCAGGCCGATGAAAGACAACTCTCAAAAGGGACATCTCAGGAACATTGTCATCTCGAGTAGACTACGTAGGGAAAGTAGGCCAAGATCCCAGTCTCAGTTGCAGCAAAAACTTTTTTATAACAATTGATTTCATAAAAATCAAAATATCTTTAATTTTATAAAATAATTAACACAAATCGTAATAAAATAAGTATTTACAAAATAAGTTGAGAAAACTCTATAATTCTATGTTTAAGCAAAAAGTGCTAGTTTTATAGAGCTTGAGCATATTTATAATAAATTTTGGACATTTTAGTAATTTAATTAAATTTTAATTTCAATTAAACTTTAATTAAAATTACAAATAATTCTAATTAAATATTAATTATGACCAAATAAGATCCAATATATCATATTGATCATTATTTATTAAATACCTCATATTTAATTATAAAGTTTCTAAAACTTTACAATCAAGTCTAATATGATTAAAATATCTTTGCTATCTTCAACTTATTTTTTATGTGAAACCCATTAGGTTTCGAAATATGGGAACAATGATTAGAAATTATAATTCTAATTAATAATTAAAATTAGGCAAATTGAAACTCCTTCTAATTTATTTTTAATTCTTCAATTAAATAATTTATAATCATAGATCAAAATTGATGTCTAGCAACACATCAAAACCATCCAAATATTTAGAAATGTCAGTCAAATCATATTAGTTTTTCGTCATTAGCTATTGATTCAATTAATAACATTTGTAAACTATTTACAAATCATCATTCCACCTTGACCAAGGATTTCTTTAATCAATATTAATCGAGAACAATTGAACATTTTCCACAATTACTTTAGAGTGATGAATCATATATTGATCACACAACTACTTCTATATAGTTCATGCTACATCCAATGACTATCAATTGAACAACTCAATGATTAAATATGTCACAATTAGTATCAAAATATATCAATTCATATATAAGATAACTTTGGAGATATCAAATTAAATGATCACTTATAGAATTATCACAGTGAGAATTCTATAGAAATACAAACAATGTTCCAAATGGATTTCTTATACTAAGTCAGCTCAATGAACTTGTTCTCTAACAAGCATCCACACATTAATTTAAGTATCTCCATATTTTAGTCTACAAGATTGGCTACTTCCTTCATAAGGGAAAACATAACGTGTGCTGTGTAGCGCCCCCTCATCGTAGGGTACACAACGGGAAACCCGGAGGTCGCTCCGACGTGTATCCCACGATAAAGGTG
>JANZXV010000002.1:25733294-25743913 GCA_027576455.1 Erythroxylum roigii
ATCCCAAAAAGTCAAACTTTCTTAATTCTCCAAATTCTCACACTTTCACTATTTATTTCTTACTTTTCAACTCCATTCACATCAAATTAATCACTATAATTGTCATGGTAACCTTACACACACAAATTTATTCAAAATTTCCAAGTCAACAAAAACTAAAATCCACTTCTTTTCACGTCACTTTCATTTAACTCTAAACTATCACTACACATACATACTCAAAAATACCCATTTAATTTCATTTAATAATTTCTAATTTTCAAGAAGAGTTCGGGTCCAACAATTAAATTCTTACTCTATATAGAAATTTATTTATTAGAATTGAGATAATTTGACAAAAAATTAAGGATTTAGAATATTCAAGGCTTTATTTAAAAATTGAACTTAAAGTCTGTAATATAAAGCCTCTTTAGAAAAATGAATGAGTTATAACTATTTCTGCTGTCTGACGATTTCACTGCAGAGATTGTTAAAAGCGAGAATGGGAAGCGACAAGAAATTCACGGACGAAGAAGAGAAAAGGAGGAAGAAGAAGAGCCGGAAGAGAAGCTCATCTTCTGATACCGAAGGTACTTACTTTCCTTTTCTTCTTCTTTTCGGTTCCCCCTTATTTTCTGTTTGTATTATTTCCTTTATTTTCTGCATCTATTTTTAAGAGCTTTCACAAATAATTCTATTATTAGCACTTGAAGCTTCTTCCCGCTGCTCTCTTCTTGCTTGCTAATCCTGAGGAATATTGCAATATAGACAACGAGGAGGAAGCTTTTTATTTTTCCTTTTCGCGTTTTGGAGCAAACCTCTTTAGCATATATGTACTGTAGAGTTAGCTGAAATAGGGAGCTTTTTATTGACTAATCAAAAATATCTTAACTTGGATGAACCTGGACTTTGTATGCCTTATCTTGTTCGCTGGATATCACAGCAAAATTGGGAGTGGTATTGGTTTTGTTTATGCTTCTGTTTATTCCGGTACTGATTTTTCTTAGGCTTCTGTTTATTTTGAATTTCATTTTGACGGTGATAAATGTACAGATGAAGGCAAAAGTAGAACCAGGAGGAAAAGGGATGATGAGAGAGAAAGGCGAAGCAGAAAGAATGATAAGGCAGAGAAGAGGAAGGGAAAGAAGTCTCATAAGCATCATTATGGTGAAGGTACTTTTGAATTGATTTAATGGAACATAGAGAATTTGCTTTTCGTACTTGCTTTAACTCTTAATCATTGCATTTGCATTTTTCAAATATGATTCAAAATATATTAAAATTGAAATCATTCAAGTTTGTAGTACATAAGGTGGTTTGAAGGAGTTCTAATAAAAGGTTAAATTTATGAATTGGATATTTTTATAGGGTTGGGGTGAAATAAATAATGTCTTAACCCTTGTGTATAATGTTGAAACTCTACAAAATTAAAATATCATAAAAGAGAACAGAGAAGACATGGGGAGAGTAGTCAGCTGTATAATTAGAGTTGTGGAATAGAACCTTTGAGCAAGATAAATCATCATAATCATCCTAATAGACAATTAAACTCCTTATCATACTAATCAATTTATACATTCTTTAAAAACATGATTTACTAAAATAAAGAGGTAGCCATCTCAACTTACCAAAAAAATTATTCAACTAAAAAATTATACCAAAAGATGCAATTGAAAAGGAATAAAAAACTAATAGATATACCAAGACCAGCCAATAAAAGGTTGGGGACTTGCAAACATCAAAACAATGGATTAGAAAGTTGACTTGCAAAGCTATAACTATTTACTATTGGAAGACAACTATTTGTTAACAAAAACCATCATTTAAATAGTTAGTTTTTAATTATGTTTGGGGATTTGATTAAAAGAAAACATATGCTAATGGGAAATCGATGTGGTGTATTGCCCTGCATGTTCAATTTGATGGAAAGTAATGTGTTAAGCTAAGAAAGTATTTCTAAGAAAGAACTTATACATCCTTATGCATAAATAACTCTTTGCTTTGGTAATAGAAAGCATTAAAAAAATGTATAACTTGCATTATGTGTTACCTTGTATGCATGTCCGACAAGTTTTTTCCTAACCTTTTGTTCTTAAAATCTTGCTAAACTTATTATAATAGAACAATCTTTTAAATTGTTTTCTGGGTTTCTTCTGCCTAGGAATGACCAAAAGGACAACTTCTTGAGTATCTGCTTAACAAATTCTACTTTTGAGTGTCTGCTTAACAAGTTCTTCTAAGTTATTTTATTGATCCTAAATGTTGTCCTAACCAAATTGCTAGTTCTCGTTCATTACTTTTCCTTTTAAGATATTGGATTTCTATTAAATGGTTCTAATGTATAGTCATGCTTCTATTGCCTCAGAAAAGAAATCGAAGGATAAGCGCAAGATTAAACACCACAGTGGTGGCCATCAATTGGTTTGTTTTCTTTACCATGGATTGCTCCTTCATACTTTGTCTTGCTAATGTAAATGAAGGTTTTAAGTTTACCATTTTGTTGATTATGAGCCTTCCATGTTTGCCTATATTATTAGCAACCTATCAACCACCTTCAAACCCTATGGAGCTAAAATTGCTAGAAAGTTGGATTCATGAGATGTATATTTTTCTTTTCAATATTGAAATTTATGTGATTATTGTGGATATTATATGGATACATAGTTCTACGTTATGATTTAACATTTGCTTAGACCCACATTGAACTTTTTACAGCTTGTTCAGTTTCACTTTATTTTTGGTTTTCTGTTTCGAAACTTGTCTAGTTAATTTTTTATTTTAAGTTTTTGTTTTTGGTCTCTTCCTCTTTTTACAACTTATAAAAATAGTTGTTTTGGTTTTCTATTTTATCTTTTTAGAATATGATTTCATTATTAGTTATATAAAAATTTATTTCTTATTTAACTTTAATGGTAATTACCTAATTATAGAAAGGCATAGAGGAGGATATAATAAGCATCTAAATTGTGAGATCAATTTTTTTACAAATTAAAATTTTAATAGAAAATGACTTTAAAATAACATATTTTCAAAGTTTAACATTTATTTCATAATAAATATAAAGTTTAAATACTTTTAAAAATGCAAAAAAAAAAAAATTTAGAAACAAAATTGAATCATTTAATAAATAAGTTTTGTAGATTATTTTTTTGAAAAATTTCTTATTATTTTTTAATTTAAAGGTGTTATAAGATTTAAAATATTGTATAAATAAAGATATTGTTTAATAAATAAAACATTTTTTTGCTAAATTGTTTTTATTATTATGTTAATGTCAAATAATTTTATTGGGGTAATCTTGTAATTCTAAACGATTTAATGCAATCCCTAATTTTTAGGGATTGTGGTGAGTTGTATATATTGGTTAGGAAGTTATATTTGATAGAGATTAACCTAGTAATTTTGGGTTGTTCCACCAGTTTATATATTCCCATGTATATATACCATTTGGAAAAATGAGAATTATTTTTAGAGAGTTCACAAATTGTAACATGGTTTCAGAGCCTTTGGTTACTTTCTTCAAACCCAAATTCTTTTCATTTTGTTCTCTTCTATTCATCAAACCTTTCTTATCCATTATATGCTTTCTTTATTCTTAATTTTTCCAAGTAATCATGCTATAATCCACAATCTAGCCTTGTCTTAAATGCTCTCCCACAACTCTTAATATAGTTCCTGGTACAATTGTGGACTTATAGAACATTTAGCTAGCATATCAAGGAATGGAAAGAATTATTTAAAGTGGTTACAATCGGTTTGCACCTTCTTAAAAGGTAGAAAAGAATTAAGCCATTCATTGGGCACGAGTTCTTTAAAAGAAGATCTTACATTTTAGACATGGGAGTGATCAAAATTCCTTGGTGATATCCTAGTTATGGAATTTAATTATTCTATAGATAAGTAACACATGTATGTAACTAGAAACACTAAGGAAAATTGAGATGCTATTAGGTAGACATATTCCAAAGTCCATAATGTTGCTCGTTACGAAATTAAAACAGAGATTTTAGCAACCAAACAAGGGAATCGATATACCACCAAATACTAGAGTCTCCTGCAAGGTTTATGGTATAGGAAATGGATCAGTGTCAATGTATTCAAATGTGTTGCAATTTTGAACGATTTATAGAAAAGAATCATATTTGTGATTTTTTAGTTGGTCTCAATGTTGAGAACGTTGTGAGGATGTAGATATTGAGAAAAGAAGACCTCCCCTCTTTCAATGAGACAATGTCAATCATTGAGACTAAAGAAGCGTTATGCTCAAGAATCAAATGGAAAACAAATCTACTCTTGTGGCCAAAACAACCATAATGAAATAATATGGTGTTTTACAACCTGATAAAGGTGCTAGTAAACAAGCATTCGAAGTCCTTCGTCTACTCCTTGCTTCAGTCACAGAAAGATAAATATAGCTAATTGGTCCATTATCACAGTAGTAGGCCAAGGGGACATTTACATAAACAATGCCCTTACATTAATAGATGTTCTTTATGTTCCTCAATTATTTCCAAACCTTTTTTCTATTAAAAACTCTTACCAATTGTTGAGTCATCTAAGTCATATTAAGTAATGAAGGATGAAGTAGAACAAGTTCGATGACTACTGGTTTATTGTAGGAGGCAAACGCAAATCCCTCAACTTGTGCACATACATCTCTTCCTCAAATAATTGTTTAAACATCTTAAACATATTTTAGGACTATTGAAAATATCATACCACAAACTATCCATTCTCAACCAGCTAATAAACTTGACCAATCAAGTGATATTGACACTAGAACTTGCTCAAAATGTTCATTGTATCTATTCATGACCTACCAAAACCTATCCCAAAGTCAAAGCCTGTTGGTTGAATTGCTGAAAGGGAAGAAGGTAGTTGGATGTAGATAGGTTTTCATTGTGAAGAACAAGTCCGATGGTTTTATGGAAAGATACAAAGCAAGGCTAGTTGCTACAAGGGTGTCTACGGAGAGAATTTGATATCAAGGAACTTGGGAAGTTAAAATACTTTCTAGACATTGAACTTGTATATTCCAAGCAAGGAATCTTTATTTAACAAGTTTGTGCTTGACTTGTTAAAGGTAATGGGGAAATTGGGTAAGTTAGTTGATACACCCATTGATTCAACCATAGACTATGGAATGCTTCGGATGACTCCATAGTAGATAGAAGTTTTTTTATCAAAGACTTATAGGTAAATTAATTTATTTGGTGTATAAAAGTGCATTTGATATGTTAAGCAATTTATGCATAATTTGAAAGAAATGCATCTCAAAGCTATACATTGAATTTTACCATACTTGAAGGGTAGCCCTAAGAAAGGAATATTGTTCAGGACAGGAGAAAGCATAACTTTAAAGGCCTACACTGATGCTGATTATGTTGGTTCATTAGTTGACAAAAGTTTAATTTTTGGTTGTTATACGATCTTAGGTGGTAACCTTGTAACACGGAAGAGTAAAAAGTAAAATGTGGTAGCCTAGTCAAGTCCAAAATCGAAGTTTAGGTTGATGGATTTGAGAATAGGTGAGTTACTATGGTTAAAAATAGTTCTTGATGATTTGAAGATAAATCGAAAGGCTTAATAAGATTGTACTTTGACAACAAATCAACAACCAGTATTGCAATATGATTGAACATAACACATTGATGACGACAGGCTTTTCATTAAAGAGAAATTAGACAAAGGCCTAATTTGCACTCCATTTGTTTAGCAAAAAAATCAACTAGCAAACGTACTCACAAAGTGGCTACCAAGTACTATGTTTCAACATTGTTACCAATGGAAGATATCCATTAACCAACTTGAGAGGAGTGTCAAATAACATGTTTTTATTAAGGAAAGTGATTTAAAGGATTTTACGTAATCCCTAATTTTTAATGAATAATCCTTGATCTTTAGGGATGTCAGTGAGTTTTATATACTAGTTAGGTAATTAATTACTTAATACATATTAAACTCATAATTTAATGTTGTTCAGTTATTGTATGTATTCCTATTGTGAAACTCAGAGAAATCTTATTATAATTGTATATACTTTGATGAAAAATACATGCATAAATAGTTGATACCTAGCCCTAGAATAGGAAACACAATCAATAACAATAAATAACTTCCTATTTTATCACTATACAGCTATATACAACTCAGCACTCCCCCTTAAGTTGGAGCATATAACTCATATGCACCAAGCTTGTTACATATAAATTCAATACGAGAACCTTTGAGAGATTTGGTCCATATGTTTGCTAACTGATTGGTTGCATTGACATGACTAGTAGTGACACAACCAGACAAAATTTTCTCTCGAATAAAGTGAATCAATTTCTATATGTTTGGTTATTTCATACTGGGTTAGAAGCAATATGGAGAGTAGCTTGATTATCATACAATAACTTCATCTGTAATACTTTTGCAAATTTTAACTCTTGAACTAATTGCTTCAACCAAATAAACTCACAAGTTGCTAGAGCCATTGCACGATATTCTGCTTCTGCACTCGATCAGGCAACACTTTTCCAAGATACAAAATCTCCTCCAACAAGAACACAAAATCTTGAAGTAGAACGCTTATCAGATGGAGACCTTGCCCAATAGCATCAAAATATCCAATAATTTGTGAATGACCCTGGTTTTCGTATAATAATCCTTTCCCTGGATATACCTCAAAATTCGAATAGCTGCATCCCAATGACTATCAAATGGAGCTTGTAGGAATTGATAAACAACACTAACAGAGAAAGAAATATCAGGTCGTGTGATGGTGAGATAGTTAAGTTTTCCTACCAGTCTCTGATATCAATTAGGATCAACAAGTGGCTCCCCTGATCAAGTAAAAGCTTTGAATTAGGATCCATGGGAGAGTATTAATCTACGATTTGACTTCCCTGTTTCTTTATTTAAGTTGAAGAGTAACGACTACTCACAAGTGAAATTTACAACTCAAAAGATCTTTGCTTGTTCACTTTGATAGCTTAGGCTCGCACAATTCACAATGCAACAATGAATGCTCATAAATTATTGAAAAACTCTTTGAAATGTTTTTATAAAGAAACCAAATATTTTTCCATGTTAAAAACATTGAAAAACTATGTATTTGTAGTCTTTGGGAGTTATTTAGTCATTGGAACTAAATGTATTTGAGTCTTAGTCATTGGAACTAAGAATTAGCTGTTGTCAACTGCTAGTTATAGTGCATTGGTCAACCACTATTGCACATTAGTCGACTAATTTGCATTAAATAATGTTAAGATAAAAGTGCCCTCGGATCGGATACTGATTGAATTTAATAGCCCGAAAAATAATAACGAAATAAAGATAGACAAAAATAAATGGGACAAAACACAAAGATTTACGTAGTTCGGTCAATGTGACCTATGTCCATGGCCAGAGGGTGAGCAATTTTACTAATATGTGGAGAATGTATACGAGTATAAAGGCTGGAACTAAAGGTTTTCAACAACTCATAAATATACAGAGAGGATAGGAGGATTTCAGAAAGGAAAAAGTGGTTTGTTTTGTGCTTGTTTTAAAGCCTCAGCATGTCCTCTATTTATAGCAATATTTGAGGTATCCGTCCAAGCTCAACTCTCTCAAATTTTCAAACCTCTGTGATCTTCGCACAAGCAAAATCCATCCAAAGCATGCTTGAAGATTTTAGCCATGTTAGGTGCATCTTTATTTGACTTATAACAAGCAGCCGTTGATGTTTAACATGCAGCCACCCAATTTTGACTCTTGTGTGGGACCAAGACATGCATGCAACAATCTTATTTTAAGCATATTCTGGATAAAATTGATTTGAGATTAAAAGGTTGGTATCAAAAGCTTCTTTCTCTAACTGGTATAATGATTCTTATCAAACATGTCTTATTAACAATTCCATTATATGCTATAACTACCTTCCAGTTACCAAAGACAATCATTCATCAGATTGAACAACTATTTGCTAGATTCTTTTGGGGACACATAATAGATGGCGATAAGAGACATTGGCAGAATTGGAGGAGCCTTACACTAACAAAAAATGAAAATAGTCTTGGATTTTTTTCTTTAACTGATTTAGACTGTGTGGCTACTTGTAAATTATGGTGGAAGATACATCAAGGCAATTCTCTTTGGGCACCAATTTTAAAAACACGACCACAAGGCATACAAAAAAGTTAGCATTGGAAACGTCTCAAATAGACATTTGAATTCTTTGTAGTTCATACAAAAACCATAATAGCAAATGGATCGAGTTTTTTTTAATGGGATAACTAGTCTAGAAAAGGTATGTTACATTATGAAGGTAATGAAGAGCTTCCTTATTTTCTTAATTTGAAGGATTTTTTACCCACATAGCTGATAATCTAATTTTTGTCCAACATTTGTTACCTTATGAAATAGTGGCACACCTAACAACGTTTCAACCAGATTTTGTTGATGGACCAGGTCAAATTGTATGGATGCCAATGTCTTCTGATTTCTTCACTTTTAATCCGCTCATGAGCAGATTAAATTGAAATCTGAACCAAAATACCAGTTATGATATATTTGGAATGTCTGAATACCACCAAAACTCTTTATTTTTGTCTAGCGATTGCTAAATGGCTTGCTTCCCCTACAAGAAACATTTAAACAATTGGGCTTCTCAATGGCTTCTAAATGTTATTTTTTTGAGAATTTAGAAGATATTAACAATTTCTTTTTTTCCTTCAAAATAGCTTTTTAAATGTGATCTTACTTTGAAGCAAAAATGAACATAAGAAATCTAGAAGAGATTATTAGCTTATTTGACACTCTGGATATCTGGTGGCAATAAGAAATGCCTTGAAATGCTACAAAAAAATCCAACAGCTTCTACAAGTTTTTATGTAATGGAATCTATGGTGTGTTCGTGATAAAGCTTTCTTTGAAGATCAAAATTTTGTGGCACATTCGGTAATACAACTTGTTCATAAGTGATTATATAATGCTAGTATCATCAAAACTTTTTTGATGTGCTCAATAGATGATCAACTTCTTGTCTCAACTGGTTGGATTTGTAGCTTGTTACCTCCAAAATTGATACGTAAGAAGGTACTAGTATGGAAAGCTCCTCCTTCTTCTTGACTAAAATTAAATATTTATGGATCAAGTCTTGGTATTCCTGGTGCTTGTGGTATAGGCTATATTATTCAAGACTCTAATGGCAATTTCAAGTTTACAAGATCTAAATATATTCAACATAGGACTAGTTTATTTATTGAATTAATGTCTCTAAAATTAGTGATTCAACATTATCATCTAGAAGAATTTCAACAACTGTGTATAGAATCAGATTCTATACTACTAGCTTAAATGTTGACAAGGAAAATATCATGTCCTTGGCGACATAAAGATCTTACGGAAACAATTTCTACATCTCTGTAGGATTTTTTTCATTACTATTATGCATGTTTACAGGGAAATCAATTCAGTTGCTAATGCTCTTGTGCACCTAGCAAGCACCACAGAAACATCCTTAGAATTTGGCAATATAGATAACTTACCTTGAGTCATCAGGGGTCTTTAAGATAAACCCCAATGTCCTTACATCATATGGTTTCACTAATGCTATCACGTTCATTACACTTAGTTTTCATTTGTATTACAAGTTCCACATTTGTTTTCTTTTAACAAAATTTTAACTTTTTGAGGTAAGGACTATATCACCCTCCGGCTCGTACAAATCTTTTATTATTAATAAAATAGGGTAACCATCCCCTCCAGGGTTCCGTCCCTGGTTTAAAAAAAGTAAAATTATATAAACATCTGTAAGTTATACTGATAAAAATAATATAATATTAAAGGATGATCATTTGTTCTTATACAAGATATTAATGACAACTTGAGCAATTTTATAGACAAAACAATAAATAAAGAGATCACTTAATAAATTAGAATATGTTTGACATACTAAAAAAATGCTTAAATTACAAAAAATTATAACATAACCCAAACAACTACCTTGTTGGGCCCCGATTTGCATTAAGCATGTTTAAATTATTTTGAGGATGTAGTTGGATAATTTATAATTTGTTGAGAAACTATTATTTTGTGATGCATTGTTAGTATTAAAAAGAATTATATGAATTGATGGTCCTATGAATTTAGGTGATTGAGATTAAATGGGAGATTATTTACTTAGAGCTTTATAAGTTGTTTGAATTTTTTTTTAAAAGGAATAAGTTGAATTTGAAAGAGTAAATTAGGAGGTTTGTATATGGCTTTAAGGCTTAAGTTAATTAAGTGGGCTTTTAGCCCTTTCCAATGGTCTTTTAAATGGCCTTTTTAAATGAAGAGTAAAAGAAGCATTTGGGCTAGGACCATTGAAGTGGCATGTAGGAAACAAAAGGAGAAAGTATTAAAACAAAAGGGAAGATGAAAGCTTGGGCTTGGAGTCTTGGGCTTAGTATGGGTTTAAGTAATAAGATAGTTAGTTAAATAACATGAAGGGAGAAGTAAGTTAGTAAGTTAGTAAGTTAGAAAGGCTTGTAAAGGAGAAGGATAGAAGCTTGGGCCTAAGTGGGCTTAAGTATAAATGAAGGATTAAGTTAGTTAGGTTAAGAAATAAGGAAACTTAAGTGGTAAGAAGGAGGCTTACGAAATGTGTAAGTTATTAGTTAAGTGAGAAA
>JANZXV010000002.1:25752134-25775760 GCA_027576455.1 Erythroxylum roigii
GTGTTGGTCGTGGAGGCGTGGTTGATCGCTCGGACGGGAAGATTGAGGGCGAGAATCTGGGCGTGGCGACGGATGTGTGACAGGTTGCTGCAAACCCATCCGTTGCATCGCTAATGCCGTGACGGCAGCGATATCAGGATTGGCCGCTGCTGCTTGGCTTACCTGTGTATTTCTAGACGTGTGCCCTGATGACGGGCCCCACGGTGGGCGCCATCTGGTTTAGCCGGATTCTGCAAGGCTGGAATATCATCGTTGTGATCCATAATCTTGTGAGGACGAATCTATAGAAGACCTGCAAAACAAACAAAGACTCTCTGGGGGTTGTTTCCCGGAAGGTCCCTCCGACGCTTAAGTCAGTCTTTTGAGAGCTTTAGGTTTTTGGAGAACAAGAAGACAACTAGGGCTTGTGGTTCGTATCTCTATCGTGGCTGATCATTACCTTATATATGCAGTAGGTTACTATTAGATTACGTGAATCATCGTGTTTATATGGGAGACGACTTCCTATTACTGGACCGTTAATGCTTGAGCTTGAAGTTGGGTCTCACTGAAAGTTGGGCCTCACTAGGCCGACCCGACCAGTATTCAAATTCGTTTAAGAAAGAACAAGGACTTAATTGAAGTTTGGACTAGTGTTTGGGTTAAGTATGCCGATATGGTGACATCAGCAAATACTGTTTACAGATAAACCTTCGTAAACCCCAAAACTAGAGCTAAGACGCAGTAGCTGTGATCACTCTTACAGCATTGCAGCTTCGCGCTCTGCTCTTCAAAATCCGTCAATCCTCCTACGCTTTAGGTTCCCTTAAAAATGAACTTAACTCTCTGGCTCAATCGCAGCCCACTTCCTTATCCATCTGCACCGTTAACGGATTGCGCTGGAAACAATCTTGCAACTTTTCAACTGCCCACAAACCGAAGACTTCGAGTTTCTCGCTCAAAACTAATTTTAAGAGTTCGTTCTTCGTCTAACACGAATGGGCCAAATGGGTTTTCTTGGGTTAATCTATCTCGGTATATTCGTCTTGGTACAGACCGGTTTTTGCTGAAACTAGGGGATGCAGTGAAGAGGGAAACCGGGGTTGATTTGGGAGGGATTAATGTGAAGGTGGGTGAGTTGGTGGAGCGAGTTAAAAGTGAGATCAAGATGGGTGAGAATGAGTTAACGAGGTTTAGGACCGAGTTGTGGCCGGAGTTTTTAAGTTGGAACAGTTGGGAGCGCTGGAAGGTAATTTCTTTTTATTTTGGGACTTTTTCCACTCAGGTTTGTTTAGTGTTCATTTGTTTGGTTGAGAAATGGCGTCACAATGAAGTTCAGACGAATTACTGGGCTTTTTTGCATTCCTCTGTTATAAACTTGTTCTGTTTAAGCTTTTATTTGGTTGGTGTTAGTCAATATTGTTAACGAAATAATGAATTCAACCTTTAAATTTTATAAACAATTCTAGTACTAAAACTACTTAAATGATTAAAATGGCGTTGATTCTCATAAGGTTTGGAACTGCTCAACTTGCTATGCATGTGTACGTTATATTGGTGAAAATACTGCTGAAAGTAAGGCTAGAAGAGAAGTGACTGTTAGTTTTCATGATTTTTTTTCATGTTTCAAGTATCGAGAAGTCATCCTGATTTATGAAGTTTCTAACTTGAGCAAAGTACCTCTTACATCATGAATGAACCTATGCTTTCTTTGTTGATATTTTCATACGGAAGGCTTTGATGAGCTGTTTTCTGCTTTCAGAGCAATTATCGTGCAAACAAGCGCAGTTTCTTAAGGTGCTCATATTGTTTGATTGCGACAACCTGTAAATAGAATTGATTTTGAATGAATCTTTTTGATCAGCTATGATCAAGGCCAATTCTTGGCGGTGTCTCTAGGAGGATCAGATGAAAGAAATTTATGTGGCAACTATGGAGTCAAGTGAATATAGGAAACATGTGCTAGACCTGATCCTTGTGTACTTTGAACTTGGGGCTGAAATTAACAACTAATCCAATACTAATAAGCTTTTCTTGTTCATTTAAATGGTATAATTGGGCCTAGTGAATGATATTTTGTGTTTTCTAATGGTATTTTGGGCTACTGCAAAAGTTTAGATGTAGAAAAGTTCATTTTAATTATTTGGTTGATCCATAAGTGATGTTTGATGAAAAGCTATAACTAAGATTGTTAAATTCTAACACCTATGGCCTTTCAAGAAAGAGTAAATTTCATTCAGATATACAAGGAATTTTTGTTGAACAACTAAAGTATTGTAGTCACATTTGGCTTTCAGGAACTCAAAAAATGGAAGCCTAGACGACTTGGTATCTTGATGCTCTATATCTTTGCAATGATGTATTCTTGTCAAAGGATATATGTTGTTGTTCGAGCTCCTTATCTAAATCGGGAGAGAAGGGAGTTAGCAGAGGCTTATATGGAGGCGTTGATTCCTGAGCCATCTCCTGTTAATGTTAGAAAGTATGGGTTGTTCATTCTCTTTGCAAATATAGTTATGTAGAGAAACATTTTCTTTCATCTCTGGCATATGAAGGGGCTTATCCTTCTCTTTTTTTGATCTGACAAATTTTTTTCTCTGTCCTTTATTGTATGACATATTGAGATTGAAGCCATTTTGCTATATTATTTTCATATTGTTTCTTAGCTTGTTTCCTGAGTCTAATATGTGTTTCTTATATGCTAAAATTCTCATGATAGTTTCCTTTTTGGGCATTAGCTCAAGCAGTAAAAGAATTAATGTCTTTGAGGCATGCTTAAGTTTGAATTTGGATTATTTGACAAAAAGAAAAGAGAAATAATTTTCATTACAACATTAGTTTGAATTTGGATTATTTGACAAAAAGAAAAGAGATATAATTTTCATTACAAGATTAATTGGCATCATTCGCCACAAAACCTTGCACTGTCCTTATAAATCATTTATTGAGACCTCCTCTAAAGCCAACTAATAAGTGTGTTGGCATGGAGAACTGCTTTAATAAGTACTTGTTTTTTCACCTTTGGCTGTTAGAAATTCTGATTCTTCCAAGTGATACTTCTAGGTCGAAGGAAAGATCCTTTGGCCCCGATTTCAACTCTAGGATGAGAGAAATTGACTTTATATTTAATGCTTTAGCCTTCCCTTCCTAATTTACTTGTTTGTTAATTTAATTTGTCTGGATAACTTTAATTGCTGACTCGATGTTTTATTGCGAGTAGTGACTGCAACAAGCTTATCTCATGAAGACACTGTGTCGTCGTGAGATAAGCTTGATCAGCTACATGTTATATAGTTGATGCAGAATAAAAATTAGTTATAGTTATTTTCTTAGTTATTAATTTTACTTTACTGGAAAGGAGTTAATGTAATTTTTATTTTGGTTTGTTCTTACTGGATTGAGATATAAGTCTATTAGAGAATAGTAGGAATCCTGAATAGAGTTGGATTCAATTTCTATTTGATTGTTGTAAGTTAGAGTCCTTATTTAAATACGGTTAGGTTTAAGAGGACAAAATCTATTTATAGGATTGAATGTTTCAATTATGAGAGGGAGTGGAGAGAATTTTTCAAGTTATGAATTTGTGAAAGAGTAATTAATTGACATTAGGTGTGATGCCTAGTTTTTTATAAAATCTAGAAGTGAGTTTGAGAAACCTATTGGTTGATTCCAATAGTTTGTTTGTTTTAATTCCTAAGTGTGATTCCTAGTTCTTGATACAATACCTAGCAGTGATTTACTGCAATTCCTTATGTTTTTTTTAATAATTCCATCCCTAAATTTACAATCAGAAGTGTTTCATCAAATCTTTTGACTGTCCTCTATTCATCCTGCATTAGCAACAGTTCTTTTGGTTTACCTATGCAAAATTTTTGGACAATTAATTGTCTAATTCCTCATAAAGTCCAAAATTCAAGGATTTAGTTTCAATTTACTTTGCTTAGAAGCCTATTGCCACACTGTGCTTATGCATAATTAAGCTCAACGTACCAATTTATATGGACAAATATGTTCTTTTATGCATTAATCGATGTGTGAGCATACCAGTGACATTACTCGGTTAAAAGTAAGTAATTGGAATCTAAGGCAGCTTGACCAAGCTAATTACAATTGAGAAGGCCTTCATAGAACTTTGATCCTCATTAAGTAATATTAATGAGTCTGTAAAAAAGATCCCTTTTAATGTACAAGTCGAAGGCTTTTGGAATATAAGATCTGGAATACTTCTACATGCATCTGCCGATGATTATGAATAACTGTTCATTCAACATTAATTCCTTAAACGCTTGGAAGCAAGTATAAGCTCAGTTGTCACAGGGAACAATAGATCACTGGACAGAGGTAAAATATTCAAAAAGTTATCTATACATTTGCAACCAAGAGAGATATAGTAGTGAGCTTATACTAGTATCTTTTTGACTCTAATGTGAGGATTTGTTTGCTTTAGCTAGCCTGATTTAGCTAAAATGTTGTAGCCACTTATATTTTATTAGAATGCAGGTTTAAGAAGGGTTTATGGAGGAGGACAATACCCAAAGGCTTGAAATTGAAAAAGTTTGTTGAACAACCAGATGGAATTGTGGTTCATGATTCTTCTTATGTTGGAGAAGATGCATGGGATGATGATTCACAGCCTCCTCAGGAAAATGTGAAACTGATGATTGACAATATTGTTAAACTTGATGCAGAAGAAAAGGAAGAATTGAAGAAAGATTTGGGAATTGCAGGTTAGTTGATAGTTATCTGTATATGCAAATGCAAAAAATGATGAATGCTTGAGGTAAATGAGTGTGATTTTCTTTTATTTTAGTTTTTATGGTATATTTCCTTCTTACTTCAGATCGAGCATGGTTGTTCTTTCCTTATTCCACTGGAAAGTTGAAACTACGACAGATTTCTATATTTAAGAAGAATATTAGAATTGTGCTAATTGGTTCTTTCCTATTGCAAGTGAAAATTTTCCTTAACATTTTGTTGTCTGTGTAACTTACATACAGATAAGACTTTACTCCAAATACGATTGAGAAATGCTTTTTTGTTTTTATTAGTTAAGATTGGCACCCACCAAACCTAAATGATCTCCTTTTCCAAATCTCTTACATTTTAATTTTGCAAATTTAGGGAAGCAATAACTGTTGAAAGATCAATGTCTTGCTAAGGTGCTATATAATCCATATCTATGGGTCACCTAGCCCCTTAAGCTTTTCGGTCAAATAATTTGTGGACAAAGTATCAAAGCCTTCATGATTGAGAGGGGACCATGTTCTAATAATGTAACTCTTTTTAATGTTAAATTAAAGTTTAGTTTAGTATAGTGGGCCTTTCCTAGAACACTTTCATTGCAATAGGCTTTTGAATGAGGGATTGTGTTACTTCTGATGTATGATCCATTTATGGGCTGTATTTATGAACTTAATTTTTGGGTTAAATGATTGTTTGATAATCTGGACAAGATTTTTCATCAGAACCTGCGTGACACACGTAAAAGAAGCAAAAGAAAAAAAAACTTGGCGTCTCTTCAGATGGGTATATCATTTTGACTTTGCTTTGATGTTTTCCAAAAAGGAGCTATAGTTAGGTTGACTTTATGGCAAATCCACCATACTAATTAACAATTAATTGTTTGGAAAGAGTAACTCCAGTTGGGTTTTGGAAGATTTTATTGTAAGTCCCTTTTTACCTCTAAGCTATTTGGTGTTATTTTAAAATTTCTCTCCACCATTGTGATCAGTCCTTTGGAGACTTTAGTTTGAGTGTAACGTTTTCCTAGTTGAAGCTATAAGTTTGTTCTACTGTTTGCCAATTTGTAATAGTTACCAAGTTCAAGTTCAAGTAGGATTTCTGAACTTGACGTCTTTTTTGAACTGTAGTTCAGGAATTCACTTAACTCTTCTTATGGAGGGTGTGGCCCTTAGGGACTAGAATGATAGACAGAAGTCATCTGTAAGGCTGTTCACAATCTGACTTAAAAATTCAACCATATATAAAGATGTTTGGGTTGGGTTTGGTCGACTTGAGTTATTGCTCAAATATTATTTTGTCTAGTCAGGCCGGGTTGAGCACGAAGTCTCTCTCCTTTGGTCTCTCCCTTTCTTTGGCTCTCTTCTCGTAAGATCTGCTTTCTTTTGGAAATCTCTAAAAAAAAAATTCTTAACTAGGTAACTAGGATTTCTCATACATTTTAAATTTGTTTTGAATTCTTATCTCAAATGGTGACGACTGTGGACTTGGAGCCAAGCCAATCATGCTGGCTTTCCGTCTTCAACTATTAGCAAAGTTTGGTAGAATGAAGTGTGCAATTGCCATGTCACACTTTATCTCTCTCTTTCCTGGTGATGGAACTGATCTTGAAGTCAGCTTCTTTGTTAAGAATGTCTTCTAGCTCCCTGGTTTTATTGAAAATTTTTTCTTCTCATTATCTTATCTTCTCTTGTTAAAGTTGAAAGTTAATGCTTTTGTTGCTGTTTATTTTCTTTTGGTTCTTAGATAACGAAAAGGGATACCTTGATTTGGAGTCATGCATGCTTTGAATTGTACATATGCCCCTTTGTGGGTTTAAATGGTTTAGAGTGGGTTGGTTAAATGTTTCTTAGTGGGTTTCTTTTTGTTTTGAGTGGGTTGTTTTAGTGTTTCTGTTATTGGGTAGGTTTCTGAATTCTTATTTAACAGGTGCGTTACTAAAGTTATATTTTATTTAGTGCTTCTGTTTCATTCACGTCTCAGTTAGAAGTTAAAGAAATGTATCATATCCTCTAGGTTGTCAAATTGTAAAGATAGGTATGAGACAAATTTCTTGAATTGGGTCTTGTCATGTCAGGTGAGTCGAGCTTGTTAGTGTAGCATTTGGGTCTGGTTGGGTCTTGTTATGTTTTGCAGTTCTTGGGTTGGGTTGGTGAGGTTGGCCGCAGTCATCTATTTGATCTCATTCATTTTACTACGTTTAGTGGGCTACAATTTCAGAATAGACGCGTAAATCCTCCAGTATTATGTATTTGATACTTTCCATTCGGTTACATACAAGGTGAGGTAACAGAAGATAAAAGCAAAACATGGCGTGAAAGAGTCAACAGGTGGAGCGAAATTCTGAGGAAAGAAAAGTTATTTGAGCAAATAGATTCCTCAAATGCAAAGTACGTGGTTGAGTTTGACATGAAAGAAGTTGAAAACAGTCTTCGCAAGGATGTGTTAGAGAAGGTAACTGATACACAAGGAAGCAGGGCTTTATGGATATCTAAAAGATGGTGGCGCTATCGTCCCAAACTCCCATACACTTATTTTCTTCAAAAGCTTGACAGCTCGGAAGTAAGTATCTATACTTAGATTCGCTCGATCAACTTATAGACTAAAAATTTATTTGTGTCATTGCAACTTATTTAATAATTGAATGTGCAGTTCATAAAGGTGTATATTTTTGCTTGATTGACAACTCCTTATCATTTATGTAGCAATTAGGTGAAAATTTTTGTTCAAGTTGCTGGAGCTTTATAATGAGACGTTTGGATGAAAACAAATGATCAAGCATTAGGAAGGAAAACATACTTGAGAAAATAAGTTGTGCTCTCACAAGTAATGGCATTGCAAGCAACCATATAAGGACAAGATTTTGTGAAGTTGACATTCTAGTATACTCAGCGACTGAAAGCCATTCAAATACTATCAGCCAGGAAATTCCAGTTTTGTTTGTTTTTGATCTAACAGGTTGCTGCTGTTGTGTTCACCGAGGACTTGAAAAGATTGTACATAACCATGAAAGAAGGTTTTCCATTAGAATATATTGTAAGTCCAACTATGCTGTTATTTTTTTAAAAGATGCAAGATATGCTTAATGGGATTGAGTTTATTGCTTTACTTACATTTGATAGGTTGATGTTCCACTTGATCCTTACATGTTTGAAGTTATCTCAAGCTCCGGAGTTGAAGTAGATCTCCTTCAAAAACAGCAAATCCATTATTTTCTGAAAGTTTTGTTTGCATTGGCACCTGGACTACTGATCTTGTGTCTCATAAGGGAGTCTGTGATGCTATTAAGCATCACTACTAAGCGTCTTCTGTACAAAAAGTACAACCAACTTTTTGATATGGCTTATGCTGAAAATTTTATTCTGGTATGACTTTTCTTCCTCTTACGTCTAACATTTCTTTTTATCGTACCTTTTCTAGAGTTTGTCATCGTGTTTATTTTTTCTCTCCAGCCTGTTGGGGATGTAAGTGAAAAAAAATCAATGCACAAGGAAGTGGTACTGGGAGGTGATGTGTGGGATCTTCTTGATGAAATAATGGTTTATATGGGTAATCCTATGAGATACTATGAAAGAGATGTAAAGTTTGTTCGGGTAATTACTGCTAACTCTGGAAAAACTAGTCATGATAAGTTCCTTAAATCTATGCATAACTTGGAAAGCCAAATTTATGATAGTTGTGTGTATGACAGGGTGTTCTTCTCTCGGGACCTCCTGGAACGGGGAAAACACTTTTTGCAAGAACACTTGCAAAGGAAAGTGGATTGCCATTTGTTTTTGCTTCAGGTGCAGAGTTTACTGATAGTGAAAAAAGTGGTGCAGCAAGGATCAATGAGATGTTCTCCATTGCTAGAAGAAATGTAAGCATTTCATCATTTGATGTTGAAGATGCAGTAAAAAGTTTATTGTGGCATTCAATGGTGAACCAATTTGGTGCTTACCTCAAAGATTTCATGCTCAATGTGATATTGAAATTGATCTTTGTCTGTGGAAACAAACAAACAAATCATCTGCTTGTTTATTCAAATTGAGCTTTTCTTATATCTCACAATATTTTTACCTTTATCATATGTTCATTGTGGCATTCAAATTTGAATGTTTTATATCTCCCTCATTACATTAATAAACATAAAATATAAAGGAAAAAAAAAGGATGTGCAAGATGCTTTATATAGTTCGACCGTCCAGGTTTCATGCTATTAGAACTATTTGTTTTACATAATATGTGATTTTTATTCCTAGGGAGGATATATCTGGTAATGATTATATTTCTAAACAGAAAAATGCATATAATATTCAAAAAACTAAATATTAGGTTCCTAAGATCTTCGACAATTGTGAACTAGTACATTCTAGTTTCTAGCTGCATTTCTAAAAATTGGAACACACTTAACTAATTCAGTTTGATGTGTTAGTGATGTGTGGATGCAGGAACATATCAACACTGATTGTATTTGAAATTAGACATCGTTGACAATTATAAATGTTTTAGTAGTTTAGTGGTTTATACATTACACTTCCTTTCTATTTTCTTACTCATCTATGCGTCTTGGCAAAGTTGTATGTTGTAACTCTTTATTTTAGGAGAAAATACCATGCCAGATCTAGAGTAAGAGTTACAACCTACAATTTTTCCATGATAAGAACAAAAGCCACAAAATTTTTACTATGATTTTCTTATTATAGAAGTACTATTTAATAGTGTTGAAATTATTATATAAATGGTGAAAGTACTGAATTGAATTGTCCATATCAAGACTAAGCCAGATAAGTAAATCATAGTACCGAAAATTCATGCTGATGAATCTGTTAATTGTATCTTTGTAGGACTCTTCTCACTTGAAAAAGTTTTATTGAGACACTTGTTATAAATCTTGAATCATTACTAGTGAAGTTGATCTCTTGGCCAACACCTGCACTCCATCAATTTATGGAACTGGGATTTCGCAAACAGACCTAAAATAAAAATCTTTAGAACAAACTTGTACTACTGTTCATAGTGCTATTTATCAGTAATGTTCACAACCAGCTTTGGTAAGTACTTCGCAAGTACTGGTTAATGGCTGTTGAACTATACAAATGACACTGTTCTCTCTGTATGACCTATATTATTCATCTTCCTTACATTTTGGTATCTGTTTATTTTTCTTTCTTTTTATGTTTTCCCTCTCTAGGGTGGGTAAGAAAAGTTTTAAAAGTGAGATGACTTTGGTACCATATACAGGAGATAAAGAATGAATGGAATTGCTTTGAATGAACCAACATAAACTAGTGATATTTGAAATAAATTAATTGGGGGAGGAAGAAAAGTATTTGATTGCTATAAATATGGATTGTTAAACAAAAATAAGACATATATTTTGATATTTCTCTTCAACTCCAAAAAATTGTATTATTCATTTGACATGAGTAGTTTACGTGCACTCTCCTAAGAGAAAAATGGATTTTGGGGGTTTTGTTTGTTCCTGCGGATGTTAAGATAGCACTATGTCGAGATATCTTATTTGTTTCTCCTGGAATATCGATATCTCTATATTTTTTCAGAAAACTCCATTTATTTCGATATGGATGGTTGTAGGCCTATATTTCTTGGTTTTAATAAGACTTCTTAGGAGCGTTGTTAACGACAACAGTCTGTTAGCTGAAAGCATCACTAACTTACACTTTGACCCGAGTAGCACGGGGCATGTTGAATCTTTTGTGAATCAGCAAGGGCCACCTTGCAAGGCTAAACACCCCTCGGTGACCAATAGTGAAGTAGTACCGCGAAGGAAGGGTGAAAAGATCCCCCTATAGTGGAGTGAAATAGATTTAGTGTATCTTGAAGTAGAGAAAAACCTGAGGTGGCAAGTCTCGACCAATTAGGGTTATAATAGGGTTCCTTATGATTGGATTGAGTTTTATGGCAAAACCTTTCAATAAAAATTATAAGCAATAAAGCTGCTGTTCTTCATCAATGCCCTATTCATAGTAATCTTGTCAGAAATGCTATTGATAATAGAACAGAAAGTCCAAGCTTCAAATTGATAAATTTCTTCTCAAGCTTATATAATGTGATTAAACAGATCTTTTCTGTTGGTTGCTTGTGTTGAGCATAAATATGTTTGTGTGTGTATATATATATTATTTGTGTGGATAGGGAATTGGCCTATTTATTGTTCTCCCAAAACTGCAGTTCATTACAAAATTACCATTTTTGTTATTTAAATTTCTGCTGCTGCAAATGACTGTAAATCAATAGTGATTGTTAAACATCTTTTGAATGTCAAAGCATCTTATTGGATATAAATGTTCAATGAGCTACATGATCCAATAGATGTTGATTGGTTACTCTTCTTGCAGGCTCCTTCTTTTGTGTTTGTGGACGAAATTGATGCGATTGCTGGAAGACATGCAAGGAAGGATCCTCGAAGAAGGGCGACATTTGAGGCACTTATTGCGCAGCTGGATGGGGAGTGAGTATAGTAGCTTGATACTTGTACATTTTCTTGTTTCTCTCAGCAAGTGTCTGGAATGCTTTAACTTTTCCAGGCAGAATAGTAACAAAACTTGGACAATTATTTTCTTTCTTTCTAGTTATTTCTTGCAAGATGATCATGATAGGATTAGGAAAAGGCTAAATGGAATATTTTAGGATTGGATTTTCTTTCTTCCCATTTGATATGTGAATTTGACTGGCTGTAGTCCATTTACATTTAATTGAGTTTTTTTTCATAAACTTGTAAGAATTTAGGTACAAGTTATTTGTCGGAAAGGCTTGAGAAATCAATACATTGTAAGATGCATATTTTAGGAATTGTCCATGATGGGATAGATTAAGATGTAATTCTACGTAAGTGTAAAGTGGAGAACACGTGATTTATATGAAAATTAAGACATTTTACTCCATATAAGGAATTGCTGTGAATTTCAGCAAGATGGAGGGAAAGTGGATAAGCTCAAGAAAATATAAAGTGGGAAGAGAAAGATATTGTCAAGAAACTACAAAGAATTTTTGGTAGAGAGACTGCATTCATTCACACCATACAACAGGGGTTATTCCCCCTTTTTAATGTACACGGTTCACCAAAGCAGAAATAACTGCTTTGGTACCTGCCTCTAATAAAAGTAGAAATAACTGCCCACTACCTCTTATAACTGTCTATAGCCCCTACAATTAAGGGAGAATATTCTGAATTAATATTTATTTATTTTAACATATATTAGGGACAGAAAAGGGGGGTGAGTAACAGTTGCTCTGTTAAATCTACATATGGCTTTACATTTAATGATAAGGTGAGATAAGGCTTCCATATGTCCTTAAGCCAATCCAACGATAATGTGATTTGACCTATATGCTTGTAAACTTTTCTCATCTTAATTGGATAGTTTTCATTCTAATCAATTTGTTCATTCATTTGAACAAAAAAAATTGGTATGCTTGGCAAAATTTTCATATTTTTCGTGTTAGACTAGGAGTTTTAAAATACATGTAATGCTTCTTTTGAACTTGTGTTCTGTTAATTTTCTGTTTGAGAGGGATATGTCAGGAAACAAATTATAAAGCTTTTTTTCCCTAAAACCTCTCGGCTTATACAGATCATTCTCCTTCCCCCGCTTATACAGATCTCTCTCTTCCTAGCCTCTTACTTTATTATAGCCCTCTGTTCTCGTCTGTGTCGTCTTTCACAACTTGCCTTATTTCTTCATTACATTCTTTTATTTTTTATTTGAGCATTGAGATCCCATTTTGTCAATGGTCATGTGGTGGTTTTGACAGGGGCAATATCATTTGAGTGGGAGGTAATTTTAAATGGTAGGGGTGGGTGGTAGTGGTGATGATTACAATGGAGGACAAACATGATGGCTAGTTGTGGTGCTGCCAAAGTAATGTAGGACAGAGAAGAATATGCCAATTATATGATGAAGCTCTTTTATTTTAGATATTTGAACTGCTTGATCATTTTTGTGTTTGCTGAAACTTAGAATTTAGGTTTAGGAATTTATAATTAAAGCATTAAAACAAAGGGATGAGTTTAGGAATCACTCCTAAAATTATTAAACTAGTATTTACTGCTAGGATCGAAGAATTAAGCTTAGAAGAAGCATTGTATCTTCTAATTTGAAAAAAATAATTGATCCCTTCTTAATTCAAACATTGAAATACATGTAGAGTGAAATCTTGAGTTGCAAATGTTAATAGAATAGGAATTCCAACTGATTTTTTTAAATTAAAATTGAATCCTACTCTAATAAGAACTTCCTATCCCTATTAAACTTCAATCCTAAAGAATTAGAAACAACATAAAATAATTTATGTCCGAAGATTCTGAATGAATTAATCTTCTTATTTGAAATCAGAATTGGTACTTGATATATATACACACTTCTACATAACTAAATAAGGAAACTATCACCTATAAAATAGTAACACAATAAAGACTGATTTCCTAATATCTACAAAATAGGAAACTAACTCGTAGCTTTGAGGACTAAATATTCGACAATGTCAAATTCATTTTTAACAACATAAACTGTGCATAATGAGAGATTTTGGAAAGTAAGACAATTGGCTGTAACTGTTCTTATGTACACCCACTAAAATGGATGACACCAATGTTGATATGGCTCTCTTCATTGTTTGCAAAACTTTATTGTTCAACATTTTAAATCCTTTCTTTTATTGTTGGACTAGGATTAGGGCTTTGATACCATGCAATTTTTGAAAGATGCTACCAAACTCCCTCATTTAGGATTGGGGATTGTACAATCAAAATCTATACTAATGGGTTCCATGCATTCTATGTGGAACATGTATTCACATATTGAACATATATTATGACACATGTTAATTAAAGATACACGGTCTTTGACATATTTGGAAGAACCATACAATTTTAACTCTTCTTATTTGTTATGCATTTCCTATGTTGTAATTATATTGACTGTCTTCTTCAACAAATTCACCAGTGATCTGTTATTAACATTGAGCAATTTATCTGGCATAGGAAGGAAAAAACTGGTGTTGATCGGTTTTCCCTTAGGCAAGCTGTTATATTCATCTGTGCCACCAATAGGCCTGATGATTTAGACCTAGAATTTGTTCGTCGTGGACGTATTGATCGTCGGTTGTACATTGGGTTGCCTGATGCAAAACAAAGAGTGCAAATTTTTGGTGTGCATAGTGTTGGGAAGCAACTTGCAGAAGATGTAGATTTTGGAAAGGTAAGATGTTTTTTCTTTTTATTTTTCTGAATGATTGGATAAATCACACATGATTGGATAGAAACAACCATATGTGGCATTTCCAAACTTCGGAAAGCTTGCAATGGATAAATGTGAAATCAAAATTAAGGATAATAATGGGTGAAAAAACAACCAAGATATTAGTAATGATCGAGTACAATAGCGATGTATGGCTTATTATAAAGTTTAAATTCAAATATTTTATACCACTCTAGTGGTCAAAAAGGATTGGGAATTAATTTTTTTTTTCTTGTCCTCGTTTGAGTTATGAAGAACTAGGGTTTATTTCCATATGGTGTTTGGCATAATGAAATGGGTTATGTAATGTAAATGATGCATTATTTTGATAATTCTTTTAATTGATTTGTAATTTCGTTACTATTATGTAGTACTTGACATGCCTTTATGCAATATCATCTTCATTGCATAATCTAGCTTATTTAATCTCTTATACATCCTATTTAGAATTGTTTTGTATTCTTAATATGATATTATTTACTATTTTATATTGGAATAGTTTAGGTATGCCATCTTGAAACATTGGTATTAGCTTGTATTTTCTTGCATTATATGAATTGATGGGCCAAGACCTACTCATTAGTGATCGTTTTATTCTTTTGTTTCTCCCTTACATCTACCATCCATTAAACAATCTATTAAAATTGACCGGGTAAATAATCCATCAAAACATGTGCCAGTTTTAACCATCCATTGTGTACATATATACATTACTTTTAGCATAATTGATGGTAATTTAAGAGATCACACCACTATTTTCATACACCAAACAATCCAAAGTTGAAAATGTAAAATGAGGGCGTCTACTAGGAAACTGATAGTTGAAGTGTTCATGCATTTATCATTTTATTGATGAATCTCCTTTTCTTGTTAGATGGTCTTTATCTCGCTTTAGATCTAAAACTACTTTTTGTTTGAATTATTCAAGTGTTGGAATTTTTTGGGGGGTTTGGGAATGGAATTTTAGTAGTCCATATTGAAAGTATCTGCATTTATCCATGTCTAAAAGGAAATTCAAATTCCCTATGTTGGATTTCCATAATAGGCTTTATATAGAATCTGTTAAATTGATACAGTTAAATACAATCTGCAATGTTCAATATCTGGGTAGAAGAATTTTGAGAAAAACTAACTCTTTAGTCGTTTGCATGAGTGCTACCCTTATGATTCAAAAACAAATATCAAAATGAGGCCAAACTTGGTCCAATGGGCAAGATCTAGTAGAAATCTTTCTGAGAAGGTTGATGATAAGCCTTCTGTTAAATATGTTTATAAAAGCAGGGAGAAGGGTAGCTCTAGGAGGCAATCATGATGAAGAATAAGGCCTAGACTGATTTCAGCAAATTGTTTCTATTTTTCTATGGCCTTATTCAGAGCATTGTGGTCTGTTACTAAGAATATGCTATGTGATTCTAGAAAGCTGACATGGCAAGTTGGGGGATTATAGGTTATATTGAGAATGTAGGTGTGAAGGGGGCAGACAAAAGATGTTACGGGCAACATTACAGAGGCTGAAGATACAACTCCTAAATCGCAGAAATCAATCGTGGTTTACAAACGATTTACACATGGGAAGAAAAAGTCAATTTCCTAAATTAGTTCTTATATTCCTATTAAGATATTATGGTTGATTCTAGAATGTTTTATTTTGGTTGTTTAAGAGTATCTACGTATGGCAAGTAGGGTAAAGGGTTAAGGATTAGCCTACCCTCACTTGTAATATATAAACGTTATCTTCGTATGGAATAAAGGAGTCGATTTTTCATATTAGAGGTTATGAACTCCTAAAGTTCAGAGATCATAGGGTTCTCTCTAGCGAGCCCTTAATTCATTTCAACATAGGTCGAAAGAGTAGATGTTCTAACAAGCAAGGATCTCCGTCTTTTGATCCTATAGTGAATCACCGACCCATAACTCGATCCCAGACACAGGTTCATGACAAAAGATTTGTGTGGGATTTCCTCGTTTGGGTGTGACTATGAGAGGTAGCCTCAAATGTTGCCACTATGACTGTGAACCTCCTATTCTGCTATCAATAACACTCTTCTTCTTCTTCTATTTCCCTCATTCATCTAGGATCCTAACAACTTTTGGTATCAAAGCATCGAACCTATAGTAGGTCATGTCCCAAACTAGAATGGAGGCAAGACTAGAGCACGTAGAAAACGAGCTTAATCAGCTACCTGGATTGAAGAAGATGTTTTGGACCTCACAAACACCATTGCCTCACTAGCTTAAAGGATGAAAGAAGGCTCGCATGCTCATGAAGAGTCGGTCCTTGGGAGTCAATCAACAAAATCCAGTTGCACCCTCTGAAAGCCCCCGATTATCGAGAAGATGACAAAATGGGTTATGCACCCTCGAAGGTTAGAGGTATTCGTTTTTTATTGGGAGAGCCTTGGTGCATGGATCTTCAAGTCAGAACGGTATTTTGCCTTAAACTGATCATTGGAGAAGGAGAAGTTGGAGGCTACTAGAGTTTGTTTTGAGGGAGAAGCCTAAGCACGGTTAAGGTTTGAAGAAAGACAAACCATTCTCTTCCTGGTAGGAGTTAAAAAAACCAATTGCTCTAGATTCATTGGGATACAAAAGGGAACCTTACTTCATGAATTTTTTTTGCTGTCTGACAAGAACGTATGGTCGTAGAATACCGAGCCCACTTCGAGTTTTTGTCAGCTTTAGTAGGAAAGATAGAAGCAGACCTTGACAGTTGTCTTTGTTAACGGGTTGAAAGAAGAATTAAAGGCTGAACTATTCATGCTAAACCCATCGAGCTTGAAGGACACCATAGAAGTAGCAGCTCGAGTAGAGAGGAAGAACTAGATCTTTAGCCAACTCAGTAAGCCAAAACACTCAAACGAACCGCTTCAATCCAAACCAAAAATGACAGTTGCACCATTTGTGGACTCCCCTTAAAACCCTTAGTCAACTTACAACCAGTAACACCCTTCTAGCCCAAAATTATCCAAACCCAACTGATACCCTCAAAACTCAAAACCTATCTACCAACTAGCTTACAAACCTTAGATCTGACTCAAAGCCCCACCTAGACTGATTTTAGCAAATTGCTTCTATTCAGATGAAGAATTGGGCCTAGATTGATTTTACAAATTGCTTCTATTTTTTTGCGGTCTTATCCAGAGTGGTTTGCAAGTAAGAATATGCTATCTGATTCTAGAAATTTAACACTGCAAGGCAATTATGGGGGCTACAGGTTATATTGAGAATATAGGACATGTGGAGGGGCAGGCAAAGATTTGTGTGGAACTAAGAGAGAGTTAGCCTGTCAAATGCTAACATTGTCTTTGAACCTCCTATTCTGTTACCAAAAGCCCTCGTCTTCATCTATTTCCCTCATATTCATCTAGTTCATCTGGGATCCTAATAGTTGATTTGACTTCTTTTTGCATGGATTGTTAGCAATATTTAATTCAAGGCTAAACAACTAATCTCCCCTGTAGTTTAAGAAATCTTAGAAAGCACCTCCTAATCTTTAACATTTTTGAAAAAAATTCCTTTTAGTTTTCAGTATTATAGAAAAACCCTTTCTTTTAGACTTTGAATAAAAAATAACAACGAAACACATGTACTATGAACATCAGATGTGAACTAATCAAATGTTATTTATATGACGATTTAACATAGCTCTTAAATTTGAACCAAAATAATTAAATCCGATACAATCAAGTAATTTATTATAATTATCGTTTAGGTCTAGTTCAAAAGCTGGTTGGGTTATTATATTGGTGACATTTGGTTAATTCATGTTTGATGTTCATACTATATGTGTTTCGTTGTTATTTTTTAACCGAAGTTTGAGAGAAGATATTTTTTTGAATTTTTTTCCGAAAATTAATAGATTTCATTATAAGAAAATATATACAATCTAGGGGACAAAATTAGTATAATCCTTAGAATCTAGATTATAGAGATTTATGGTTCCTAGTAATCATCACATTTTGAGATCGAGGGAACTTGCAAGACCACTTAGTCCAGTGTTACCCCAAATTTCTTTTTGAAAAATTGAAAACTAAAAGGGGCTTTTTCAAGAATTTTAAAGATTTGGGAGTTTTTTCAATGTTTCTTAAACTACAGGAGGGATATGTCTTTTACCTTTTAATTCAATACAACAATCTGTACAAGGCCTAAGCTCTTTAACATTTGCATTGGTTAGTAGCTCAATTTTCTAATTGAAATTCTTGATGATATTATATATATATTTTATTTATATTTGAGTTTTCCATTTGATTTTGACATATGGATTGTAGCCAAAGTAACTTTGAGCTTTACTTTTTCTCCTTTTTATTCATTCTGCAGCTTGTATTTCGTACTGTTGGCTTTTCTGGGGCAGATATCCGAAATCTTGTCAATGAAGCTGCAATCATGTCAGTAAGTTAACCAATTGTTGATAGATGTAAAAATAGAGCTAGAGTTGATCATTGCTATCAGTGAGACTATAATAATGGTTGTAAGTTCTTATTATAGTCTTACTGAAATGTATGAACCCTCCTAATTTGTTTGATATGAGTCGATTGAGTGGAAGAATCTCTACAATCTACATGCAGTCATCCTTTATGTTCCATAAGAGTGTTTTTTCTTTCTATTTTGAAGATATAACCTGATTTTTGTTGCAGGTAAGGAAAGGGCATTCCATGATATACCAGAAAGACATTGTTGATGTATTAGATAAACAATTGCTTGAGGGCATGGGTGTGCTTCTTACAGAGGAAGAACAACAGAAATGTGAACAAAGTGTATGTCTGTTAATGCTATGTTGTTTGTCGATTAAACTTTAGAAAATTTCTTGTGCAAATCTTCAATTTTTGCCTAGACTAAAAATTGTATGAAGTTGATTCACAAAGTTTTATCATTTTACATGGTGGCCTTGTAGAACATGTCATGCATATTCATGCTGACTTCAGTGATGTGATACGTCATAAAGATCCTTAAACCTTCCCTTAATGAAATATGACAGAGGATGAAAATTATAATCCAACATGTTAAGAAAATATCTCCTACTCTGTCCAAGTATATACATTGCAGTGGCATTCCTGTATAGGTTGACCTGCCTTTAGTCCCTTGAATCGCCATCTGATGGTCAAGATGTTGGGTAACCGCTGCAACACTTGTTTTGCTCATAAGCCAAGAATCACTATCTGTGGAAGAATGATTCTGAAGATAACCTAGCTATTAGGAATATTTTATGAACCATGTGAGAGAAATCAGATTAAGGTCCCCAAAAGAAATAAGAAAGCTAGGTATCCCTATCCCAAGCCATAATATTGTGGGAAGGATGGAGGATGAGAATTGTCTGAGGGTTAAGCTGCACAGTTCATGTGACTACTGTTCATTGTGTAGCTAATCTAAATGCTAGTTTTCTTTTCTAAAAGTTGAACTGTAGTTGTTTTTTTTTTGAGTTTATCCTTGTAAAAAGAAAGCAACCAATGCCTATTAGAGACAGCTGAATTTAAGAGTCCTAGTTTGATAAGGCTTTATTGATAGGATCTCTACGTATTTGATTGTTTCAGATTTATTAGGAACAGTCATAGTTCATTTTTCTGAATTCAGTATTTTCAGTTTGGAATCGTGATGGATTCTTTCTGTGATTTTTACCCTCAGGAGACCCCAAAAACACTAGAAGTGATTTCTAGAACGAATTAGTATGTGGCTGATGCTTTTCTCAAGACACTAGGAGTTGTAAATCTCTTGTTCAATACTCTAGAGAGGTTAATTTTTAGGAGAATTTGATTCTCTTGATTACATGAGTTAGTGAGTGATACCCATAGAGAGTACCTTTGTTAGAAGCAAAGCAGATTACAATAGCTTATAGAGTAAAAGGTAACCATTAAAATAAAACGTAACTTTAAGATTGATATAACAAAATCCAAAAAAAAGAATAGATTCTATAGTCCCTAAGTAGCTTTTGATGGGTTCTCAAAGAAGACATTTTGTTATTTGGCATAGAGTCGACTATGTTGTCCTGATTGGCTATTATCTTTTCAAATTATGTGTCTACTGGCATCGCAAAGCAGTTTGGGAACTTAATTTAGTTGCATAAAAAGAGATATTGCTGTAAAAGCTTCTCTATATTGGGCACAATTCCATCTAATGATACAATTTATTTCTTTCTCGCAATTTTTAATTGTCCATCACTAGAATTTATTTTCTACTCTTGCCTAACAATAGTTAGTAGAGACTACATTAGTTGTGAGAGGACTCTTGTATTAAAATACCAATCCACTCTCACTATTATAAATCTTCCAGATACCAATCCACTCTTTCACTATTATAAACCTTCCTTCAATTTTCTATGAATCCTGGACGCTAGAATTTATATCACTTTAGAGAGTAGAGCGTACAGAATCTACAGATGTTTTAAATCATCAAGATTGCTTTTCTTCACATGTTTCTGTTTTCTGTGTGTACAAATTCGACAAGTTCTATTAGAAATATGGCAATAAAGCATCTCGCATCTTTTGTTTGTTCTGCGTGTGGCACTTGGATTTTCTCTGCTTCCATTTCTCCCTTTCCCTTTTTCCAGTTTTGCTATCTCTGTCAGTTATCTCACTTTTTTCACTCCTATTTCTTCAAATTCATGAAAAAGAAAGAAAAATTTTAATGTCAAATACTTAAAGAAAAGTAGGAAAAGGACAGGCTTGACCCAAAATATGGGATGTTATTCCAAGAAAACGAAAATAGCATTGGATCTGCATCACTGAAGTATATTGTAATATGAGTGGCAGGTCTTGATATGTCTCCGCGGAAAGAATTTGTAATATCGAAATCTAATGCATGCGATCGAAAGAACTGAAAGCTCACTCATATTTTGTGTGAAACTTTTACCTTCTTTTGGTTAAGAACTTGTCATTGAGGTTACTTTACATTCTAGGTATCATTTGAAAAGAAGAGGCTTCTTGCGGTTCATGAAGCTGGTCATATATTACTGGCTCATTTGTTTCCGCGGTTTGATTGGCATGCATTTTCTCAGCTACTTCCTGGTGGCAAGGTGAAATATTTCTTCTAATAACTGGACTCACGTGTATACTATTGTATCATTGCAATTCCATTGAAACATGTTTTTGGGTTACTTTTTGTTTTCCTGTTTCAACATGAGTAGGAAACTGCAATATCTGTGTTCTATCCGAGAGAAGACATGATAGACCAAGGTTACACAACCTTTGGATATATGAAGATGCAAATGGTGGTAGCTCATGGTGGACACTGTGCTGAACATCTTGTGTTTGGTAATGACATTACTGATGGAGGCAGTGATGATCTTGAAAAGATAACCAAGGTAAGTTTGCTGACATTTGTATGATAAAGACAAGGTGTTCTGTTATCTTGGTTCCTGATCATCTGCTAATTGGTTCCCAATTATTTTTGCTCTCTGCAATGATATTCTTCCGACATCTTTCTCTTAATAAGTATTGAAGCGAAATAAAAGAATAAATATAATATTTATTAGGATTGCTGTTTGCATTTTAAGATGGCTCTATGTCACTGGAAATAATTACAGTATCATTGTTTTGGTTCTACTGAAATAAATAATTAGACTATCATATTGTTGTTATTGACTATCATTATATCAGATTGCGAGAGAGATGGTAATCAGTCCTCAAAATCCAAGGTTGGGCCTTACTGCTTTGATTAAAAGAATTGGACTAATGGATCGACCTGATAGTCCTGATGGGCAGTTGATTAAATATAAGGCATGTTTTTATCTTCTTGTCTAGTTTCAAGTGCATTATATTTGTTAACCTGATGTGGCTATTTGATTCTTGTTTAATATCCTTCATGGTGTCAGTGGGATGATCCTTACGTTATTCCTGCTGATATGACTGTTGAAGTGTCTGAACTATTTACACGGGAATTGACAAGGGTAAGTATTCACTTTGTGCTCATTCCTTTATTGCTACATAGTGAGTGCATATTTATTAGTGAGGTTGGGGGAAGAACTTAAGGCAAGAGATACAGTCGTACAGTGTGAATAATTTCCCAGACAACAAGGGGATGTAAATAAGACCAGAGAGATTTAAAGAAGTAGAGTAAATAAGGATTATATTCCAATAGGGCTATAAAATCTTTCTTCTACTTGACAAATGGACTACGATAAAACATCAATGTTTTATCTGTAGGTTGACATCAACCAGAATTTAATCCCAGTAATAAGAACTATGCAAACATAGAAACTAGATAGTTTACTGGCAAAGTTAAGATGGAACATGGTAATCTCAAATGAAAAATAATATTTGAAAATATTGGAGTTAGTGCAACTTCATGATTTATTCTGCGTCAATTATAGACGACACAAACTATGTACTTCACTAGTGCTCTAGTATGAAATGAAGCCTACTGTATTACAAAGTATGAATACCGGAGGCTTGTCAAGATTTATCACTTTCTTCCCCAACTAGCTAAAAGGGATAACAATCTTGTGAGTTTTAAGGTATTGAAACTTTTGGTAACTCCTTGGTGTCTTTCATGCTGTTTGATAAATAGTTTGTTACTGTATATTAAAAGCTTTGCTGAAATGTGCTGAACAGAGCTGAAATAGAAAATAATACACGTTTACATTTACTTAAGTTACCCATATGGATTACCCTTATGGAGAAAGGCTTAACGCTTGCAAGATTTTGACCATTTTATCTGCTTCTTCTATGCAAAATCTTTAGCCTTTGATTAAACAGTGATACTTGTGTAGTATGTTGAAGAGACAGAAGAACTTGCAATGAAGGGATTGAGAGACAACATGCACATACTCGATGTGATTACCAGGGAACTGTTGGAAAAGTCAAGGATAACTGGATTGGTATATACTCCACAAGCCCTATGCATACATTGCTCCCTCTCATACTTTACTATGACATTATTATGCATCTTTAATTATTTTAATGCACTTATCTCTAATCCAGTTTTAGTTCCACATTTGGTGTGAGTATATTTTGATAAAATCATTGAAGCAAGATCTGTCTTTGTTATCACCTTTCTTGTGATTTTATTCTCTAGTCTGATAGTTACTGACCATCATCTTTCATTAGTGAAATTTTGTTCATTACATTTCCTTTGATGTTTGATTGATTTGTCAATGACAGTGTTATATGCCCTTGTTTGTAATATAGTAATAGGAGCTTGTACCCTAAAAGTGCCCAACAGCTTCGATTACAAGCTTTGTTTAGGTGTCTTCCTACCCTTTGTACCTATCTTGAAAGAGTAGAAAATAAGGGCTAAGGTAGAACTCTTTCAATCTCAAAATCAGATCATTTGTAGAGTCATGCTTGCTTGATTTCTGATGAGAACTCCCTATTTAAACTAGATTACAAGCTAACTTATTCTAATAGACTCCTATTAGGAAGCGACTACTTCCAACTATCTAGAAACTTAAAAGACAATGTAGGCTGACTTCACTATCTAAATCTGAGGACGACAACTACTAAACTGACAGCTAACGAAAACAATAATTTGAAATAGAATGATAATTAAGAGGTCATTTGATTTTGCTTTTTTTTTGGTTGTTAATATCAATGTAATTATACCTTTATTATTAACAATAATAAATACTAAATAAAAATCAGAAAAATAATTTATGATTAATTAATTAATTATGTTATAAAATATCATATAATATTTATTAGTAAACATTAATAATAAATTTATCTTATTTTATT
>JANZXV010000002.1:25783657-25814838 GCA_027576455.1 Erythroxylum roigii
CCCCACACCCCTACACACTCTCCAAATTACCGATCTGCCCACCCCTTCTCTTCCTAACATACTGCTGATTATAACGATTCTCAACAGAGACAAAGCCCCTTTGACCCTCGCTCCTCCATCTTTTCCTTGGTTAACTTGAAAAAAGAGTGTACTTGTGCTCCCGATACTGAATGGTGCTAAAAAATTTTCCTTCTCTGTAGCTGCCCCTTTAGTGGCTATTTTCAAACTGCTCCAAGTAGGTTTGCCTTAAGATTCCTTCATAAAACAACCTGGTTGCTCCTTAATACCTTATTAAGTGTGGGCTATATTCATAGTTGCTCCTAAGCTATTCGGTTGTTGCAATTCTACTTCTACTCACAACTCTTCCACAAGACCAACAGTGGATAGGCTGATATGTTGCTTTTTAGTGAGCTCTATAGTCTGGGCTAGCAAAGATTAGAACTTCTTCTAATAATCCTTCGCCATTCCTATCTGCTTTAGGTTGGCCAATTTACCTAGGGGATTGAGGTTCATAGGAGGACTGAACCTAATCCATCTCTCTCTCTTCTTGCTGCACCGCACCCGGTAAAATCACAATTGTCTCCTGTCTCCCTATTAAGATGAATTGTTGCTAGCCCTTCCTTCTCTGCTTTAGGCTTTCACTGATTTTCAAAGAACTGTTTACATTTGTGTATCTAAATCAACAGGTCATCAATACCATCGTATGAAGGAAAATATAATTTAGAATACCTAAGAACAATAGTCCCTCTGGCTTTGCCCAACGCTTCTTTCCTCCCTTTGGTCTCTACAGGTACTACTGTTGTTTCTCACCTCATTGTTCTTATTGTGCCCCTTTAGCTCTTGTAGAACCTCCTCCAGCTGTGAGTTCAAGAACTTTTTGTTGGACTGCTGGTATTCTTGCCTCTGCTCGATGTTGCTCATGAACACATCCATTTGACTTGACAAGTCTATATAGTCATCCATGACGCCAGATTAATACCAAATTGATGTGTTTTTGTGTAGCATTTAGTCACGGGATGACTCACATTGCTAGAGTTTTTCCCCTCTCTAGACCTTATTGTTGTTGTATTGACAAGTTTTCTATCAATTACTTTTACAGAAAATTCTGCATGCTTTCTTATTCATTGTAATGCTCTTTAAATGGGCTCAATAGAGTCTTTAGGAAGTATGAAAATCATAGACTTCCAAATAAGATGACCTCTGCGTAAATAAGATAACCACTAGAATTGCCCCGTAATCAAGATGATTTTCTTGTTTATTTCTTTTGTAAGAATGCATCTTGCAAGGAAAGTCTGATTTGGATTATCTCGGCACAAAGTTTCCTCCATCCAGATTTTCCAGTCCAGCCCTTTTACAACCATGATTGTTACTTTCATACTTGTTTCCTTGCCTTCAAATCTAGTTGCTGCCAGGTCACAAGTAACTTCTTCTAGTTGGGCTATAACTTATCTTGCTTGATTAACATACTTGTCTTTTTCTGTTTTAGCTGTATCTTGTGCTTGATCTTCTTGATTTTTTATAGCCATGAAGGCTTAAATTTGCTGCTAAAGAGTACAGGAATCTCTCATAACCTCCTCCTGCTCTGGTACCAGGTTGTTATGGGCCCTTATTTGTGATCTAGTTATAGGAGGTTGTACCCTAAAATCACCCATCAGCTCTAATTGCAAGCTGCATTTAGGTGTCTTCCTTTCATTTTCCTTACCTATTTTGAAAGAATAGAAAATAAGAGGTTATTAAGAGAGAACCCTTTGGTCTCGAAACTGGAAGTTTGTTTGCAAAATCATGCTTGCTCTATTTTGGATCGTAACTCCCTATTTAAACTAGATTACAAGCTTGACTTATTCCAATTGACTCCTATTGCAAAACTACTCCTAAACAACTACTTCTATCTGGGAACTTGCAGATAATTCTGACTAACTTCACCATCTAAATCTAAGACTGACAGCTAACAGAAATAACAATTTGAAATATAATAACTAACAGATTGGTTGACAGCGAATTAATTGGTTGCTTATCATCTTTCTTTTTTTTTTTTTTACAGAAACATTTGTGAACCTGGTCAAAGGGAACCACTTTGACTGATTTGAGCTCTCTTAATTGTTGCTTTTGTCTTTGCCACTTAACAAACAGTCAGCTGCTTTTTATATTTATGATGGAAAACGTAACTTCTTAACTGCTAAAGGGACACAGTAATTGAATATTGTTAGGATCCAAAATCCTAACAGGTTCTAAGCACAACAATCAACAGCAACACAAGAACTCTAGCAGAATATCACTAAGGAAAACAAGAGAAGAAGAAAGAATGAAGAGAATATCAAGGTATTCAGTATATTGATATGCCAGACTTCGAGGGCTAGCTAACCTCCTCAATACAAAATCACTATAACCAATTCGTAGATATGATTCTCATCTGTCCCACACTACCCCTTTTATTCCCCTCCTCTCTAACTAACCAACTCAGCCTCGTATCTCTCCCCACACCCCTACACACTCTCCAAATTACCGATCTGCCCACCCCTTCTCTTCCTAACATACTGCTGATTATAACGAGTCTCAACAAATATCTTGTTAATAGCTTAGTTGTAATGAACTAATGGTGGACTGAACCTATCGCTGAAGAGAAGATAATCCATCAAAAAACTGTCTTGCTATTGATGCTCTGAAATCCTTTAGGTTCTTTGTTTTGTAGTTGTTTTTGTTATCCACTTATCGTGTATTTTGTTGTAGCTGTGATTAGTGCACCTTTGAATTTAGTTTTACCTTCTATGCTAGTTCTTACATGGTAATACCTAGGGAGATGAAAATGACTATTGTTGTATAACATTTCTAGTTACAACAATGTTCACTTTGGGATTTTACTATTCCAAGTCTGAATGAATATTCCTCTTTTCCAGTTTTGGAGCTAGTCCAAATTTGGGCCCTTTTCCTTATCATGCTTTTGGACAAGTTAACAAATTTTAGATTATGACGCTGGCCCCGTGACAAATTATTTTAATATTTGGACAATATTTCGGTCTTTTATGACTTTTCATTGCATCCTCCAACAATTCTTGAAACTTATTTCCCTGTATACGCCTTCATTAAGATGGATCAACACTTCTTCGAGCATTCCTGTAATCGAATCCCTGCCAAAAGCTTTGAGATTACATTGGGCTGATATCATCCTGGATGATGAAATCAAATGAATGTTGAAGGATCTTTTCATCAAATTTCTTCTATCATTTTATGCCGGTACCAGAATCAACTATTTTTCATAAGAATGTCCAGCATAAGGGTTTGGCATGGAAATAGCGCCATGAAACATGAGATCACTGCAGCAAAGAGGGGAATTGGGAGAACAACTCTTAGTAACTTGGAGCCTGCTCCAGTATTGGGCCTTGCCCTATAACCAAACTCATGTTAATGATAAAAATTTCATTTAGGATGATTATTAGAGGTCCCAGTACTAGGTCTGGCCTAAGGTTGTACATTCAGTAAACAACAGCATTGAAAGTTGCTCTGCCCACAAGCAACATCATATATGGTTTACTTGACATTGCAAGACGTATTAACTGGGTGTTTTATGCAGTCCTTCCTGACCATGTGCTTTATTTTCACTGTTCAGGAAGTTGAGGACATAATGAAGGGACTTTCTCCAACAATGTTTGAGGATTTTGTAAAGCCTTTCCAAATAAACTTAAAAGAGGTACATAACTTTCTCATTATGGTGGCTGATGTAGTGTGTATACTTGACTGATGAGAAGGTATATCTTATGATTTCTGTGGAAGTTGATTATGACTTCAATTGATATTGAATCTAAACAAGGAACTCAAATTGATTCATGAATTTCCTGAAAATGTAGCCAATATGGAAGAGAGAGGAAAAACGCAGCATGATCACGTAGTGTATTGTAAACTGATAGAATAATCAATAATGTCAAACCAACTATTGTCCTATAATTTTTGCGGCTTGTCATTTATCCTTTTTAAGATGTGGACAAGTGGACATTAAGCTACAATGGAGTATCTGTTTAGAGGGTATTAGTTGGCATAAAAATGTGGTAGCAGATTGGAAACAATTGAAAATTTCTCAAGTATACAAAAAATACAAAAATCAGTGTTGGCTAATTGTTGTGTCCTATAAAGTTGCCTCTCATTGGCTTGTCTCATTCAGTGTCCTATTTGCTCAGTTACTTAGAATGTTGCTAATTGAATTTGTGTAATACTGATTTGATAGTTGCCATTTGATTAATTGATCATGGCACTAGCTAGTTTCTTTCAAAAGGGTGTTTTTGTGGGCATAGTGTTATTAATATCTTAACCAGGAGGTGAAATTTAGTTTGCTACAAATTGTTGTTATAATGCCATTTCCATTTGTGGAATTTCTGTAGGATGGACCATTGCCTCATAATGACAAGTTGAGATATCAGCCACTAGATATATATCCTGCGCCATTGCATAGATGCTGAATTGAAACTGCGCACTGTGTTACCGTGCGTAGCATGCTTACTTCAGTTTCTAAGGCAATTGAAGTCTTTCCTGTTGTAAGCCTCAATTATTTTAAGCCCTATTTTCTCTATCCATGTCAATGAAAAGATACTGCGTCATCAGCTTACAATCAATTTTGACGAGGGTGCATGGGATGTTGGTTCCTTATTTTCACATTCCCATTCAATAACTCCTTGTTCTGTCGGCAGATTTGCCATGCACACTACATTGTATGGATGAGTTAATTTGGCCAATCCTGCGTTGAAAGTGAACTGAACCAACGTTTGACTCCTGTTGGCGTTTTGATTGGCCGCCTAACATCGGTTCACTTCCTATGCCCGAGGTTGCAGTTATCACTCCCAGTCATTCACTCAAGCATGCATGACCGGTACCATTTTAGACACCACAGAATTGAATCAGATTGTTGGTATTTGTAGGTAGACAGGTTGACTAACATTGATAGTGTCTTCTAAGTTTAATTTTGTTAAAGTTTGATTCAATCTTTCTTTGTGATCTCTTTTGTTTATGAATGTATCATATTATTTGTCACTTTCAATACGTAAATTTAGTACAATTTAATCGAAAAATGAACGAGAGATACTAATCTATTTACAGAGAAATAATACAAAACTATTTCATAAAGTTCATTGATATCTAAGTATTCGAACCGGTTACTCTTTAAAGCGCTTTATGATAACTATCCAAGAATTCATTCAAAATTTTCTCATAATGTTAACTTTGTTAAAGATGATTGAATATATGAAGGATGTCTTTATATAGGTTAACAATAACACTAACTATTGTTCATTTTTTCTACTAACTCATCAAGATAGTGAAGAGTTGTTTTTTATTTCATTAATCCCACCAATTTAGTGAAAGGTTGTGCCTTTTTGATCACTAGCTCTTATAAGAACATAATCCACTTCGTTGATAAGATATTCGATTGCTTATCCACTACTTAAAGAAGTTTGTAAGGTAGTTCTTTCTTTTTGCACTTCATGTTCTTGTTATGCATGACTCTATCATTGTCTCTTGATGACAATTATCTTGATAGGCCTTTGGTTAGCTCGCCTTAGTCATCTTTGTGTATAATTCATCCAAGCATGACTATGATGTAATTACATTGCTTTATGACCTAAATTAGTAACAATCCGAGCTTTTGTATAAAAATCTCGCAGATTTCCAAACCTTCATCCTTCTTGCAAACGTCCATTGTCTCTCGAGCTTAGCACGATTTGATTGCATCATTATTTTTGTTCTTGCATTTGAATCTCACTCATCATCTTTGCCAATGAATCCTAATGCATGTTAATACTTGCTTCCTCTCAAACTTGCATCGATATTGACCATTTGCAAAACGTACAAGTTTTTGTCTTGTTTTCTCATCAACTTGTTATCTTCCTGTCAATCTGAGTGCCAACCCTAAAAACAGGACATCAACATTGCATGATTCTGCCATTTTGACGTAGGGGTTTAACAAATCATTCTACACCCTTATCGATATAATTTGTAGGCACTCTTACACAAGCATTTTCCTGATATATTCCTTAGCAAAATTTTTAAGACAAGAGAAAGTCTTCTTTTCCATTAATATATATATTTATTATTATTTACCAAATTTTTAAGACAAGAGAGAGTCTTCTTTTCCATTAATATGTATTTATTATTATTTAGTTTTATTTCTTCAGTTGCTGAATTTGCATTCCTGCATCTGTAGTTTACTTAAGTTCTGTTTCCACATATTTTCATGGGATATTTTTATGCAATTAAGCTTTGGCCTTGGAACCCTTGTGTTTTAGCCTTCTTTTCACCTATTGACAAAATAGGTAAGAAGGGAAGTATTAAGGAAATAGAGAGGTGAGAGCTTAGTGTGCACAAAATATTCTCAACTCAAATTATTCATATGCAGTAACCCATTTAGTTCACTTAGCACATAACAACTTGGTATCAGAGCTAGGCATGACTGACCAGCAGTACGAGTGCCTCGAGTTTGAAATTGGGACCTTGAAGGAGGAACAAAAGAGACAGTTCAAGGAGTTACAAGAATCCATGGCAACACTTTTTGTCGTAGTGAATGCTGATTGTGATCAGACTGTAGGATCAAATAGTCACTCATGTCGGTCAGGTGGTAGATCGAATGGTATAAGATCAGCGAGGTCTTTCATCCCTAAGATGGTGAAGTTGGAATTTTCAAAATTCATCAGTGATGAAGATCCTACAAGTTGGATTTGTAAAGCGGACCAATTTTTGAGTTTCAGTTGGAAGAAGAGAAACTACCATTTACTTCTTTCAATCTAGAAGGTGATGTGAAACTGTGGTATCAGTTAATGAAAGACAGTGACAAACTATTCACTTGGAAGGATTTTAAGGATCAACTTCGTGGAAGGTATGGTCCAACTCAATGTCAAGATTTCTTTGGAGATTTGACAAAGCTGCAATAAACTGGTTCAATTCGGGAGTATCAAATGCAGTTTGAAAGACTGTTAATGAAAGGACCCATCTCAGAGTTCCCCTTTCGGAACCTGAGTGGAGCCCTCTCGATGACCCTACGGTAGCCCTCCAATCGATATCTAATTCAATTGAAGGGTTCCCGCAAAGCTAAGCCGTTCAACTGTTAAAAACTTTTCATACTTTAAAAGTAAAAAATGTGAAAAATAGTGGGAATTTTTTAAATCATTTTATCAAAAATTTCGACAGCACAACAATTGCATTTTAACTTTCCCAAAATTATCAAAAAACTGTATAACACAATTTAAAACACTTATAATATTTCATATTCATCTTAACTTCTGAAATGGGACCTTAGGTCTACATCACAATCAATCACAAACCTATAATTCTCAACATTCGAAAAACTTTATTAAGGATTGAAGCCCTAGTAGTTCATTAAGGAAAAGATATTTACAATCCTACAAACATTTACAAGATCACACTTCTGAACTCTTTCCAAAATAATTTGAAACATATCACATGCATAGTAAAAATAACACAAACACAGCAACACCCGACGATAGAACTAATCTTGTGGTGGAGTCCCAATTACTGCAGCACTTATACGCATACCTGGGGTGATTTGTTTAAAAACATAAAAATAAGAGTGAGCTAAACGAGCTCAGTGAGTGTAATCGATTTATGAACTTTTCATAACAACATAACTGAAATATTCCTATACAATAGTAAAGCTCATGATAAAATACTTGTCATAATAATTTATTTGTGCATCATAACAATTGGTACTCAAATAATATTTCGTAAAACACAATTTTAAATTTTCTGAAATACTATTCCAAAATGCTTTTTGACATTAAACTCATAAGATACAAGTTTCCATTTTCCATTTTCCTTAAACAATAACAGTGGTGCAATAAGTTTTTTGAAAACTTTTATATTGAAAATAAGTCAACTATTAGAATTGGTACCATATGGTACCTCTTAAATTACTTTTAAAAAATAAATAGTGGCGACATTATTATTTTGACTTTTCTTACCCAACATAGCCCACCATTAGTTTTTTGACCATGGCCTAAATTTATGGAGTTGGTTCTGCATTGTTTATCTACTACTGGTTAACCATTATTTACGGAACTGGTTTTGTATCACTTACCCGTAATAGGCTAACTGTTATAAACTGGTAGTTACGGAGCTAGTTTTGCATCGCTTACCTATAACAAGTCATGAAGTTGGTTCTACATTACTTACCAGTGATTGGTTAACACTATTTACGGTACTGATTCTACATTGCTTACCTGTAAAAGGTTAACCGCCATAAATATACCAGTATAATAACATATATAAAGCCTAACAGTGTACAACTCTTACATTTACTACTCATCTTATTTTCTAAATCAAATATGGGAGGATTCATAATTTAATTATATCATTGTAACTCCCAATCATATAAAATTTAACTTTTAAATTAAAAATCGTATAGTGCTAAAGCATAAACTTATGCTAGCAATATTCACTTGTAAAATGTTATTTGCACAAAACTCAGCATAAATATTCATTTCATGATCAAATGAAAACCATTTGAATAAACTCAATTTAAATTACACTCACATGTCATCAATTCTTTTGCAAAGAATTTAGTCATATAAAACAATTAAAATGCACTCATTGTTTTACGAACTTATCTTCAAGCACACTCTCGTGTACGGTGCCTCTCTTTTACCTATATAAACCACATTTCGCTTAGGTATTTATTTCCAAATTAGGAAATAAGGCATTAAAACTATATATTTGGTATAACCGAATTCGAGATTTGTATTTAATCGTGCGACACGTACACTAATTATATTTTTGTTTACTTCTATAAGCTAACCTATTGTTTTCTATTTTCAAATATAACTTCAAAAGTCACTTAAATGACATATTTTACCCATTATAACTTATTTCTTCAAAGCACAATCTCACCCAATTTAATTCACCATATCACAATCATGCATGACGAGTCACGATTATGACCCATGTCCAGAATCCATACCTCCACTTGTTCCTTAATTTTCACATAGCAAACGTTTAAATTAGGTTTTGAGGTCTTCTAAACATTTGTTCCTCTATGTCTCTAGTTTCCATATCATCAAAAATCAGGCCATTGTAAGTTCTAAATCAAGAAACATGCACCAAACATCATAAGCTGCTCCACATAGGGGCAGCATCAGATCACAATTTTCAATCTCAAATTCCAATATGATTTGGCTAGAATTAGGTTAAGATCTCTTCTAGTAATTTTTAGTACTATGTCTTAGGTTTTATCTCCAATTTGAATCAAATGATTTGGAGGTCTGTAGGCCGAGTTATAGCCAAAACAATGAGACTGGTTTAAATTAACCTAAGATAGAATTCCACTACACATTCCTCTCTTGTCATATTCAACCAATTTCATGCAAAGAAACATGAAAGTAATACCAAGGCACCATTGATCTTAAACACATCCATCTCACTCAAGAAAACTAATAAAAATTAGAAATTTAAGCTAGGAAACTTACCACTTTTTCCTCCAATCTTTTGGGTATTTGATTAATGCTTCAAAATTCCTCCAAATCGTCATCAAATTCCATAAAAAATGACTACACTCTTCTTCTTCTCTCCTTGGCCAATGTTCACCCTTAGCTTCTCTTCTTTTCCCTTTTTTTAATCTCTCAGCTTACTCTCTCATTACTCTCACGTTTATGTTGAAAGAATGAAGCAAAATGTCTTAAGTTTTGATTTTTATGTCATTGGTCATCTCTAATGACTCATCAATTCACTAATATCATGTAAAAAGACCAAATTGCCCTTTTATGCATTTAATTCACAAACTAACCGAATTAAATCTTGAAATTATTCCATAACCATCTTATCATCAAATTGACCATGAAATACTCTATTTGGGGTCAATACTTATTGATTGGACATTTTTAAAAATTTCGAATGGGTTTAAAATCATCAAAATCTAATATTTTCCAAAAGGGCATTTTAGTCCAATAATTTTGGATTACCCGAATTCTATTCAAACAACCTCCTTCATGACCCATTTCAGTTCCTATAGACTCCAATCATAATTCTGTAGTTTTTCATCATATTTTGAAATTATTAGGTAACTTTTTGGTTGCCCGGAAGAATTTTTGAATTGAATATGAAAATCACTAAATGTCACCAAAATCGTCCGGATTTCATTCAAAGTGTCATCTAAATCTCCAAAGCACATTTCTGGGCTTTTAAAGCTCGTTCGGATTCATTCTGTAGCTTTTCGGAGTTTTCGAAAATTTTCCAGAAAATTTTCGACTGAGTCTAGAATCATCTGTAGTCTATCTGTGATCTCTGTTATAACCTCAATAATACATTTAAACGCTTAAATTACTCTAGTACACCATAAATAGAGCATACTTTATAAAAGGCATATGCAACACGATACACAATACAATAATCGAACTAGGATATTATAGTTAATTCGTGCGGGCTGATTGTCTCCTGTGCAACAAGTTAGGTGTTTTGTGCTCCTTCAGATATGTTGTTTATTCCCATAGAATGTGTGCTCCTTCAGAAATGTTGTTTTTCCCTTTAGAGTAGGTTGCTTGATGACCATCTCACTGTGTATTCTTCTCCCATCTGCTTATTTATATGTACTATGATATCTTCTTCACCAACAACCACTTTATCACCTTTAGAAGTTGACTCTTTATGTTCAGCAATTGATAACTCTATTGTGTGAGTTTCATAAGGCATTTAGGAGTGTGGAAGTGTTGTGCTGTTGTTAGGTGTAGCATACTTTTCTTCAGTATCCAATAAGAGTTTCTGACAATCCCCTGTTTTAAAAGTCTTACCAGTAGGGATCCATTTCTGCTGATTACCAACTTGAGGTCGCCAAGCATATGTTACACGTAATTGGTCCTCAATGGGTTAAAAATCTTCATTTAATTTAAGGATTGGAATGATATCTGGTAGATCAGTGAGAGAGGTCACAAGCATGCATACACGAGCATAATTTGTAATATCCTGTTATCCTATGTTAAGAGTTAGGACCCTAAAATAGTGTACATGAGAGATTATTGAGAAGTTAGAAACTAGATTTCATGCTCACGCATAATATATCATACACACACATGTGAATATTAATTATTGCACACATTAAAATGATTATACATGCATTCATTGACATTTTCCGGGTATAATTGATTTATAAATGTGATTATCTTGAGAATTATGGATTTTATGTATTGAAAATTGATTTGGAGAGTATAATTATAGATTTAGAATTTTTAGTGGAATTTGGAATATTTTCTGAAATTATGACTATTTTTAGACTAGGAAAAATGTCAAGTAGCAAGATAATTGGTAAGTATTAATAGAAATAAGAGTCAAATGGCAGAGGAAAATTTTATAAATGACATTGGGATTTAATGACATATGTTATTGAAAATTGGGAGACAATTGGAGTAGAAATTAAAGACAAATAGACTAGTTAACCATAAGGAGGTGACTTGTGGCAAGTGAAAAGTGTCACTTGCCATGCCACACCCTTACCCACGACTCTTTTAACATTGAAAGACCATTTAATTGTTTTGTTTCTTGCTTTCTTCTTCTCTTCGTGATCTTCTTTAAGCTTTTTCACTTCCATGACATTTACCCACCTCCATCAACGTTGAACCTTGTCCTCGTTTTGTACACTTGCTACTCTCCTTTTGATTGTCTTCTTCATTTGTCAAAAACAAAAACCTAATCTACCACCTCTATGTTGATGATCGTGTGAGCCATGAAAAGCTAGGGTTCACAGATTTTGAAGAGTTTGTAGTTTTACCAAGTATCTTATGGCTCTTCATGATTTGTTGAATGAAATATGTATAATGATAGTTAGAGATTAAATGATCATCAAATGGTGTTTTATATGTGTTGGAATGTAGGTAAAGAAATAAACAGATTGGTGTCTTGTTTTTTTTTTGTTTAGGATGATTAATATTTCGTAAGTTGTTGTAGAGATGAGTTTGAAATAGAAAGATCAATGAAAATGGGATAGGAAAAAGGTGCAGAAAAATTTGATAGGTAAATGGGTGTTTCATATTCTGTTTTCATTGTTTGTTAACGTGGATTTTTTGGTGTTTTGGAGATGAACTAACATGATTTTAGAGTTCATAAAAAGGAGTACTACGGTGTTTTGAAATGAGATAAATAAAGGCTATAGTTAGAAGTCAAATGAATGTGAGATTAGAGTTGAGCATGTGCAGAAATTTAGTGATGAATATATATGAATGTAGATGTTCTATTTTTGGTATTATAGCTGAAATGGAAGTAGGAATGAAGAGGAAATAATGAAGAAATAAGCTAGAAATGATAGACTAAGCAAAAGAGATGAATTAGGATGAAAATGATGATGAAGTGTGCTAGAATGTGTTAGATGGAGTGCTTTCACTGAACATGCATCTGTATTTTAGCCATATCTTTATCTTTACATCTCCAAAATGGGATGATCTTAGACAAATGGCTACATTTGTCATGAAGGAATCGAATTTATGTCTTTAAAGGTCTCAAATTTTGGCTTGAAGTTGAGTACAGTGTGTTGTCACGGTTTGGGAATAGTCTGTAGTATTTTATGTATATCTTGCAGAATACTGAACCAAACAACATAAACTTTGTGTTATTAGAAACTTAAGACATATGAGAATATTTTTTTAGAAGAATGTATTGCCTAATTACTTATTTTTCCTTGTCAAAATGGTCATGCAAAATTAACCCAAAAATATGTTTTGAGAATAGCCATCAGGTGGTGCATAATCATGCACAAGCACGATCGTGACAGAGAGGAAATCTCAAGGGAGTTGCACGATCGTGCACAAGCATGATCATGACAGAAGGGAGACGTCAGGTAGTACACGATCGTGCACAAGCATGATAGTGACAGAGAGGATTCAACAGGTAGTGTACAATTATGCACAAGCACGATCGTGACGGTGAGAGTGCAATGTTGTTTGACAATTTTAAACACCCTTCACTCTTTTGACCATAACTTCTTCTCCGGACCTCCGATTGATTTGAAATTTGAACCACGAACTCCTTACACATTATCCTTCCTCTTCACCAAATTTCATGGTGGTCTGAATCCATTAGAAAAGGATTGATGATGCTACAATAATCAAGTGTATTGAGCCATGGACCTTAGTGCACAATTGAGTGATGAACTTAGAATAAATATGTATTATTGGGGTGTAAACCTAAGTTCAAATTAGACATGTATGAGTTTTGAAGTATGAAAGATCATGAGATAAAAATAAAAGAAAATATACCCGAAATTGTTATTAAGCATGCATTGTATATAATCCAAATATACATATATGCATAAATGAGTACTTATATAATTGTGTAAAGTTGTGATGTGTGTAAATGTGTGTTGCATGATATAAAAGAGCAATTAGAGTGACAACATCCAGACATTGCTAAGATTTCGAGGCAATAGCTATTTGGAGCAAATTGTGAGTAATCTAGTTAGTCTCATTTGATTAATTGTTTGTTTTAAATTTTGTATTGAATTATTACGTAAATGTGATTATGTTAGTTCCGGACATTGAATGTTCGAGGCATTTGATGCACGAATAATATATTGGAAGTGCTCCTTGTATGTGAATTTGACGAAATAAGTGATACTCAACATTATTGTTAAATGTCGGACCAAGGTCCGATGATAAATGTGAATGTGAAATTGAAATCATGTGATTGATTGAAAATATGTGAATGTGATGCTTGTGAATGTGTGAATGTAAAGGCTATTGAGACCGGAGTATCCACCGAAAAAGAGCTTAAAGCTTAGAGTGTGATAAGAGCCTTTCGCTCAGTTGTTAATGTACCCGGTATCCACTAAAGAATATGGGACAATACTTGAAACAAGCCTAGTATTCACAAGGGATGTGGGCTAGTAATAAGACACTCGGTCATAACAAAGTAATAATTGGAAGTGAGTCTCATGTGTATTGCATTTGTAATTGATATGTATATTTTAAATGATCAAAATGAACTATTTGACTGCTCTGAAAGTGAAATGTGAAATAAGTGATCAAAGCGATATGTGATGCTATATGATCATTAGTGAAATGATGTGAATTACGTGATTACATGAACTGTATATGTTATGTGTTATGAGTGAGCCATCGATGATGGGTAGCTCACTGAGTTCGCAAAACTCATCAAAATTGCAACATTGATATTTCATGTTCGAAAGAGGATATTAGTGACAGAAAAACTCTAGAAGCAGCATAATTCTTGTACTTTTGGATAGAAGAAATGACTCAAATGTCGATCAGTTGAGACTGCAGAATCTAGATAAAATTTTTGTATAATTTCTTATGTATGCTACATGTCCTGTATACAGAGATGTAAACTCTGATTAGTTTTTGTTATTGTACGTATATGTGTGTAGTTGTAAAGCACATATTGTTTAAGAAATAAAATGATAAATTTTGGATTTTTAATATTGTGACAATTACGCATTAAATGATAATGCCCTAATTAAGTTAATGTCGTGATTGCTCTAACATGTCATTTTTATGGAGTACGTACTCGAATATCCGTCAAAATGTCAGATATGTGTCTTGTAAAAGTAGGTAGTACATAATTGACCCATTTGATTTCATCAATAGCTTGATCAAGCGCGATAAGTCTGCCAATAAAACTCGCTTGGTAACTTAACCTACTCGTCGTCCAATATTCAAGTGAAACATCGTGTGGGCACAATCATAAGGGGATGTCAATTTTCAAATCATCTAGCTTTAGACTAGGTCGCCACACTGGTAGCAATAATGGCTTATTTTGCACATGCCACGGGCAGATTGAAGAACAAGTTTAGCTTCCTCTGAAAAAATTTGAACAGAAAAATGTCATCATTGTTCACCAAAACTTCCAGTAAACCATATTGTTTCCAGGCATTAAATGCCCAATGTTTCAAGACAGGAAATGCGATACGCTTGTCTGTAAAGAACCCAACAAGTGTGGTTCGTTCGCCAGCTTTCCGCACCATCTTTTAGAATATCCAGGGGAGGGGCTACAATTCGTTGTTCCATTACCTCTTTAGGTGGACAATAAGTGAGCTTTTGTTCACCAACAACCTGCATCCATGTTTTGCGAGTTGGAGGGTTAACATGAGTGAGGGTCAGGGAAGTGTTTGGAGGTGTTAATGAGGGCTGATTCAGGGTGTGTGGTTATGTCAGGGGCTGAGATATGGAAGAGGGGGCTGGACAAGAAGGTGAAGCTGAGAAGCTGGGTAGTGGCAGGAAATTTGTCTGTTGGGTAATAATCAAGCGGGATGGCGATGAGAAGTAAAGCCAAACTGAGATGACTGTGAAGGGATTGAATTGGTCCGGGAGATCAAAGCCAGTGCAAGGTGAGAACAAATCTGTTGCAAAGGAATGATGAGTTGGGTTTTATCAGGCTCAGAAGGCGATGGCGAGTTGAGGAAGGGTTAAATTCCATGGTTTGCCTGAGCATACCCTAGAATATGAATGACTAGGATGGAAGAAGGCGGACACAATGGGTACATTTTCCTCCATCATATTAACCCTTAGATCTGCCTTATGATCCACTCTTCACTAGTTGTGGTTGACTAGATTTAACTCCTTCAGTAGCCATAACAACATTAGAAGCATTCTCCATTCCAAATGCCATGACATTTTGGGGAGTATCTTCCCTTCGAACATATGCATAGGCGTGCTCAATGGTAAGGAATGACTTTAGCTGGAGAACATCACTTGATCCAACCCATCTAAGAAAATATAAACTCTTTCTTCTTGGACAAGAGTTATATTTCTCTATATTCGTTCCACATTCCTTGGTTTAGTACAGCGAAAATCCATTTCACTGAAACCCAAGACTGCTCTAATACCATGTCAAACATAGCAACGAGATCATATTTCCATCATCGTTTATATCCAATATATACAGGTACAAAGAGACATTTTAGGAATATATATATTTGGCTATACAAGATGTAAGGCCAAAATTAAGCATGTCTCTTAAATCAAGGAATCTCTACAGCTGTAGTTTCTACAGAAACTGATTTTGATGACTCATGCCAACTTTGGCACCTTATCCAACCATCAATGAATCCACCACCTGGAGGGATAACTGTGTTAATATTTGCATAAATGGTCATGTAACGATATATTCGCCCTGTACAGCGTAAATATCTAATGTCGAAATCAGAAACTTGGGAGTTTTCAGTGTCTCAAAGCTTCTTCTTCAGCTTTCAGGGTATTCCTCGTGCCTTCCCGGACAAATGAATGCCTTCTGTCATAACCCCACTATTAGATGTAAAATTGAGCCCATAAAGTTATTGCAAGGGAAAACAGACAAAAAGAACCGCTGAGGTCTTCTTCAGGGTATTTTCACGTTGGAACTATAGCTCCTGCTTCCATATTTTGCTTCCGGAGCTGATGGTAGAAGGAAACACGTGCATTGAAGTCTATATGGGTACCAAAACGTCAACAATGAAACTCTGCTTCAAACCTTCACCCATTGGAAGACATAGCTTGCTCAATTTTCTTAATCACTGCACTGAGACAATTACCGCTCTCCAGAGCTTTAAACGCAGCCTGATGGGCTTTCCTATGCCATTTTAGTAGATTGTATGACTGTAAAACTGACCATCTTGCTTGATTTGACATCTAGACAATGAGTGACAAGAGAGAAACCGTTAGTTCTCATACATTTAATGGAAAATATAGCAGTTATTAGCAGTATACATACCTGGGCTACAGATAATGGGGGCTGCAGAAGAACAGAAATGCTCCTGAACAAATTTTCATCATTTTCTCCACCTTCAGCCTCACCATAGACAAGAGCTTCTGCTGCAATACCTGCAAAAAGCACCATGCAGTACCTGAAAGATCATATTCAGTGAATCGTGAGAGGAACTCCCACATCAGATATCACCAAGCCTTCTACATAAAAGACAAGAGCTAATGTTGTCAGTGTTAGCCCTGACTGTCCCCACTTCAACCTCACAAAACCTTTCATCTACTCCACTCAACCCTGGGCCCTGAAAGTTTGTCAACGAATAGCTGTTTTTATTTACTTTGATTGTATTGGATAATACACACCTTTACACGCATCAGGAATGACAAAAAGTGCTACAGTAGACCTATATAGCCTATATTAAGGCATTTGATTTCTCTTATCATGAATACATGAGCTTCCAAGTGTAGGTGAGCAACTCAAGAAAGAAAGGCAGTTCAATATATGTTTACAACAACTTGAATGTAAACATGTGTATGTATATATATATATGTCACATATAATTACATTAAATGCGACAATATTCAAATAGACAACAAATTTGCAGTTATGCGTAATCAGTAAATTTTAACAACTGGCCCCTTTTCTGTAGTTACCTGTCAAACGTAGAACTGCTGAGATGCCCTTCAGCAAGCTCGTTATTCATCTTCTCGTCCCAGAATTGAGTACCAGCCTATACCCATGTTGTGTGCTATGAGTTCCAATTTCCACTCATGTACTATGCTTTAAAATCTTTACTAAATTCATCCAATAGTGACAAAATTAGCACTCGTTAAAGCACTTAACCAATGGCAGATGAACAGAACCAACCTAAACCTTAATGGCAAATAAAAGTAGCCCACAACAAAAATATATATGTAAAAATACCACCTTTATTTTCCTGATGATACCTAATAGCTTAAGAAATAGCCATAAAAACAGAGGCAGTTGCAGTATCATGTGAACGAAGAAGTGAGAACATATTTCATATGCTGATTGGAATAATAATAATTTTTTCTTTTAAGGCATTCAGTACTAAAATTAATCAATGAAAACCAGTGTCCAATCCCTTTAACTCTAGGCATGGTGCATTTGATATTACAAATCAAAGGTTCATCAATTCGTGGTGAATGAATGCTCAGGAAGCATGTTCATTAGAAAAAGTAGAAAAATAGAAAGGGAAGTGTCTAGTGACAACTAAAGAGAATAACACCTGCCCTTGAATTCCCATTTGCATTGCGACAATAGGGTCCAAAATCACACCACGAATTGGGCACCCCATGAGGTAAGCTGCAACATCACAATTTAGTGGTTGAAGATCAAATGTTATGTTAATGAGTACTCATCCATGTTAGTATGCAGAAATACCACAAAATGTAGTAATAGATTGTTTTGCCAACTCAGAGTAGCTATTAAGTTAAACAGGTCAATTTTTAATTTTTAACCTTTATTCCCTTGGACAGAGAATATCCTTTAGATATAAAAAAATAAATAAAGCAACAATGCACATACCAACCAGAAGGTGCCCTGCTTCATGTACTAAGATTCGGCGCTTGTAGGGAGGCCAGTAACTGGAGATTTGAGCTAAACAGGTACCACCAAGGAAGATAGAGTCCAGAAAGGCCAGTGCTAACATGGCTGCAAGGTTAGGTCTGATGTCGATCCCTTTGGAAAGAAGAAAAGATGATCCGGCCAGAAAAGCAAACAACAAAGCATTTGAACTTCCAGAAAGACCCCATTTTTTGGGAGAAAACTTAGAAACTGAACAAGAAAACAAGTAACGAATAAGCTTGTTGATTATGATGATGCATAAAATTGCTCAATGGGAGTTTAGCAATACATGGTCAATAAATTAAAAAGCAAAAGTTTAGAATCCTTAAGCTAGAAAGAACGAGAAAAGTTACATGAAAGAACCTTCTAAACCAGTTTCAGATTTCAGCACACTTGGCATAACGTCTTTAGGTGCCTCCAGGACTGCATAAGGCATAAATGAGCAAATTAAATACAAGTTTATCCGCATGTAAGGAAGAAATTGAGAGGAGAAAAACACAAATTGTTTCCAAGGATATATAGGCATGGGGGAATTTAAACTACTGCATGATTCTAGAAAATCTTACAGCCACTTATTGTGAGTGTGACAAACAAATGCATGATACATTTTTTATTATTCGTTAATTTTTCTTCCATTCCTTTTTTTTTTGGAAATTAAAGTAATTATATTTCCAAAAGGAATAGACAAAGTTAAAAGTGATCAATACAAAGGACCATGAATGGTCCCATTAGCAAAGCAACTAGGTTCTGCGTTCTTGGTCGAATGCATTACACAAAAGTTCTTAACATTCACAATGCTTTAGAGTAGCTCATTACGTCATTCCTACTTTTATATTGCATGCAAATTATTCCAAGGGAAAGACCAAATTGCTATGCTCAAGTTCCAACAAGTTGTTAGTGAATGAGAAACATTTTGCTTAGTTAGTCCACACATGCCTATGTGTATGAGTGCGTGGAACTAGTTCGATGGAAAATCCTTACGCCCCTTCTGTTTCTGGTTGCTATCTCTAGCAAACTTAAGGCAATTCGGTTCTCCAGTCCCCATCTTATGGTCATGTTGCCAATTATTCTTATTCCTCCAAGATAAGAGTCAAATACTCGCTTATCCTTGATATTGTAGAGTGATAGAAGGAGATGATGTCCATCTATTTATGCTTGAATATCCTCAAATTCCTTTTTTCTCCAAAGAGCATACAAATTTCTGCAAAAAGCAATCTTGAATAAGGTGTGTCAATCTAGTGATAAGTGGGAGATTGAAGCAGCCCATATGACAATATTTTCCCATCTATCTTCTCTACAGTGGATTGTAGAGCTTTGAATTCTTTCCCATATTTCATTTGAGAAGGAGCATTGGAAGAAAAGGTGGTCCCAAGTTTCCATTCCATTGTTGCAAAGAACACATATAGGCTTGATGTGAAGCATTCCTTTGTGCCTATTAACACAAATAGGCTTGATGTGAAGTATTCCTTTGTGCCTATTAACATTCAATCTATTTTTCTATGGCTAGCCAAATGATGAAAGCAACCTTGGGAGGGTTCCTTTTCAATCAAATCAGATTACACCAATGCACTTTCAAAGGAGGTTTGAAGATTTGATAACATGACTTGTTTGTGAAAATCCCTTATGAGTGGTTTGTCCATGGAGTGGTTTCATTCCAAGCCCTCTTTCCTACTCAATCTCTTGCCGCCTAACTTTAGCATCTGAGCACTTTAAGTGCATTTCCATCCCATAGGAAATTTCTCAACAATTTATCAATGCCTTTGGCTAGCTTTTTAGGAAGAACCGAAACAGAGATCCAATACATAGAGAGATTATCTAGAATGGGGATTATCAATTGAAGTCTTCCCACATAAAATATGTTTGTTGCACAATGAGCTAGATCTTCTTTCGATCATTTCATAGAGTGGAGTGCATTCCTTGTATTGAGCTTTTTTGGTTGTGACGAGGATTCCTAGGTAAGTGAAAGGAGGTTGCTGAATTTTGAGACCTATTATTGAGATAAGATCTTAGCTTAGAGGGCTACCATCAAGTGAAAGTATCAGAAAGCTTTTGTCAAAGTTGATTTGGATGTTTGATAGTTTGCTAAACTCATTTATGGAGTCCATGAGCAATTTGACTAAGGTGAGATTAGCTTTACAAAATAAAAAGAGGTCATCTGAAAATGACAAACTAAACACTTCCAGCTTGTTGCATTTCTTATAACATTTGAAAGAATCACTTCCCTAAATATTGAACTCTATTAGCATTATCAAAATAACCATACAAATAGCAAATACGTAGGATGTTATCAGTAGTGTTCCTTCCACTAATGTAAGTTCCATAGGATTTGCTTATGAAAGAGCCCAAAACCACCTTCAATCTTAATGCTACTATCTTAAAAACGATTTTGTAGAGGATGTTGCAACATGCAATTGGTATAAAGTCCCTTAAGGAATTGGGATTAGAAAGCTTAGGAACCAGGCAAATATGAGTGTGGTTGATTTCATTGAGGAGCATTCCTGAGTTAAAGAATTCCATAATAGCTTTTGTCACTTGTTCTTTTGTCCATTGCCAAAATCCCTTAAAGAAGAATGCATTGAGGCCATTAGGCCCCAAGGTTTGTCAAGATTGAAAATTTTTAGAGCATTCCCCACATCAGCTTCAAGTATTGGTTTGATGAGTGCAGTTGCTTGGCTTTTTGAGATGACTTTTAGAATGAATAAAACTAGCTCATTTACAAATGAGAGACAATTATAGCTACACCTCAGGGTGTTTTAAAAATGATTGTACATTTGTGCCTTGATCTCCTGTTGTCCCCAGACCCTTACTCCATTGTCTTTGACTATATTGGTGATCTTGTTTGCATTGCTCGTTGGTACGCCTGCTTTGAAGAAGAATGTTGAGCTCGTATCCCCTTCAAATAACCACTGAATCATGGACTTCTATCGCATGAGAGAATGGTGAGCTTCAAGAGCTAGAATATACTTATCCTAAGTTGCTTCTTCTTCATCTATAATGTTCATATTCAATGGATTCTTTTGAAAATTGTCACCTCAGTAAGGGCCCTGTTTGTTTCTTTTAGATCTGAACTTTTTGTGTTAATAAGTTCTCTATGTGACAATTTGAGATTCACCTTCATTTGCTTTAATTTCTTATGCATCTGTATTGCACGAAACCATCTATTTCTAAGTTCATTTTAGATGAGACTACTTTTTTGAAGCCTTTATGTTTCACCAAGAAGTTGAAGAATTTGAAGTGTTTAATGCAAGCAAAAGGAGTTGTTAGGTTGTGGATCTCCACAGGGGAGTGATCTAAGCTTAAAGGAGTGCTGAAGATGGCCTTGCTTCCTTGAAATTCAATTAACAGCCTCTAGTTTACAAGTGCTCTCACTAATTTCCTTCTTAGGAACCACCTCCCTTGTTGTTTGCTTCTCCAAGTGAAGTGGTATCCCTCATAGTTGAGATTAGTGACCTTCAAGTTTCTCACATAAGTTCTAAACACTTTGCAGTTGTCATTGGATCCCAATCCTCCCTCTGATTTTATAGTCAACAAGGTGCAATTAAAATTACCTATAATTAGCCAAGCCAAGTTCATACCTGAGAAGTGTTCACCAAATCTTTCCAAAGGGAGCTACTTTGGAATGAGAAATTTGCTACATATACAAAGCTAAATATACTTCTCGTCCATAAGATTTCAAAATGATAAAATTATGGATTACTTGATCAATAAAACAATGATGAGTAACCTCAACCATATAAGGATTGTAAACCACAAAGATTCTACCATTGCCAATTGCTCTTAATGAACCATAATTTTTTGCAGCTCTCACTTTTAAATTTTTATTCCTAAGAGACCAAAAATGAATGGCTTTCATGTTTAAGGTAGTCATGCACTACCTACGACTTGTTAGGGTTTTTGAGACCCCTAACACTCCATACTAATACTACCATTAAAGAGGTTGGGAGGGAGTCTTAGTTCACTTGGCTTTAGCTTTTCCACAAGACTTCCTTAGTATTGGTGTAAAGTTTGTTGTTGTGCTAGCATCTATTGCTTCTCTTGCTTCTTGTGGGAAGTTCTCACTTTTTACACTACAGAGAGCCTCGTCTTAGTCCTTAGGAAGAGACTGCTCTAAGACCATCCCTGAGATTTAGTAGGTTCAAGAGGTAAAAATGAGACAATTTGTTGCATTCTATAGTTAGAATTTTTTTCCCTTTAATGCCTGATCATCGATTGAAGTGGAGTCATGTAAAGCATCTTCCTCAAGGTCAATCCAATTGCATATCAAGTTGCATCATCCTTATCTCAACTACCTCTCCTACTTCGTTTTTTTCCATTAGTTCCTCGTTGTCTCGTTTAGAGAAGATTTAGCCCATAGGTTCCAAGAAATTTTATCCTTATCCTTAGGCCTCCGTTGATAAAAAACTGAAATTTAAGTCTCCTCTAGGTTGCTTAATGCATCAAGTCTCATCAACTTCAAGGATTTAGGTAGTTGCATGCTAGTATGATTCTCAATGCATATCCTTGCAAAGCCTATTCTTTCCAAAGTTACAGGGTTACCATCCATGCACAATGGTTTGCTTATTGAGCTAGCCAAGTAGCTCAAACCTATTGCGCTCCAATTTTCTAGGGGCACATTGTGAAAATGCATCCAAGTAGCCACAGATTTCAAATGTCTAATTCCATGTCAAGTTTTCACATCTGAAGAATTATTGGCTTGCCATGACAAAACCAAGGTCCCTATTTGAGAACATTTAGAGTTGTTTTCCTCTGTAAAAAATGAGAATAAGAAAGAATCCTCCTGGTTGATGAGAAATCTTTCTAGGATGAAGTTACACCATTTAGTCTCAACCCAAGATTTTACAGAGGAAAAAGGCAGCCTCTAGTCAACAAAGTAACCTACAAGGGTACTCAACCATCTAGAAGGTCCTACTCAAAATGCTTCTAAGGGGTGTGATCACATCTAAATTCTCAATTGAAGTCTAGGGGATGAAAAAGAGTTTGGTGCTGGGTGATGGATCTCCTCTCATTTGTGACCAAGACCTAGTGCTGTGAGGGGTAGAATTGTTGGGAAGCTAGGATGGAGACTTAAGGGGAGAAGGTCGAGGCACTAGAACACTTAGTGCTAGCACAAGCAGCAAAGGAATTAAGGGGACTACGAGTTCAGAGGAGCTGGAGTGGGCAGCAAGGGTTGGAAAGGTAAAGGACTTAGATTCTAAAGGGAAAACAGTGTTAGGGGAGGAGCTGGATGGGAGAGGTGGGAAAGTAAAACCATCAAGGCATCCTTAGCACTGCAGTAGGAGTCCGAAGCCAAAAGGAGGGAAGGGCAAAAACCAGAGGATGGCAGTGAAAAATTTCAAAAAGTTGTTCCTAAAATGATAACCTAAAGACAAGTAAGAAATTAAGCAAAAGCAGTGGTCCAAAATGCCTTCCAATTCAAGCGATCCAGACCAAGTAAAGAGGCAACGCAACAAAGGAGATTGGGAAGAAAGTACTAGATAGAGGTGAGCAGATTAGCAGCCAAGGAAAGTGTAAAGCTATGTAGAAGTAGGACGAGGCAAGAAGGAAACAAGGAGGAAAGGAGAGACATTCCACTATTTGTTTTTCTTCAACTTTCGTTTGAAGTTCTTAGATGCATATTCTATATAGATATAATATTATTAGGTTTTATTAACCTAATATTATAAATGAATGGGTACAAAATAATTAATATGACTCCATTGCATCCCTATGGTCTTTATATACATGTATGTGTACCTTACGACCAACATAAATCTCCATATTCTTCACTCTCCCTGCAATTTGTCTTTTGTTTCGCCTTCAAAAAATGTGCATGTGTACCCTACAACCAGTATAAATCTCTGTATTACTCACTGTCCCTGCTATTTGTCTTTTGTTTACAACTTTGATTTGAATTTCAATTCTCTATTATTTTGTTCTATCCCTTCCCTATTCCCTTCTCTTTTTCCTTGATTATATTTCTAATATGTATATTTCGTTCTTCTTTCAAACGTTCTTATCTAAATCTTCTTCTCGTCACTTCCCTTTCATCTACTTTCCACGGAATAGATAGAATTTCAGCATTAAGAATAGCCAGAACCACCGGTAAATCAGGGCTTGATCATTTGGGCAGTGATCTAGCTCTCAGTTCCTAAAAATGGCAAACTGCCCTAAGACATTGAACTGAGGATATGAATTATTTAGTACATTATACCTATTCGGAAGCTTGCAAGTGCTCCTTCAAGACAAACTATCTTATAAAAATATATTAAAAGTGCCAATGAATATATAAAACTAATTAAGTTGGTCTCATATAACAGCTTACACTATTGTGATGAAACGGTCACTTAATATAGTATCAAAGCCTTTATGACCAAGTGGTCATGAGTTCAAATCCTATCACCCATCTATTATTTAGCACAAGGTAGAATGAGCCTGTGCAAGTTTCAAATCCAAAAGGCTTTTACTTAAAGAGTTGTGTTAGTCAATATATAAAACCAATTAAGATAACCTCATACAACAACTTAAGCTGTTGTTGTAAAATGGTATCCTAACAAAAAGTATCATACCCACCAATAAGCATATAAATCTTTAAAATCAAAAGTAGTTACCAATGTTTCCAAGTTTTCCGAAATTGGGCAAGAACCCTCTGTTCTTGAGAAACCCATATGCACTGTCCACAAGCCTCATATCATCAGCATTCAAGCAGGTGTCCAATACCTCCCAATCCCTCTCTGACTCATAAACGGTCTTCAACTCACTAATCCCTGGGCAAGCCGACTCCGTTTTCAGATACCCATCAACGCTCTCACCTGAATCATCCTTGGTTTCTATGGATTTCAAGAACCTGAGAGCTCTGGCAAGGTCCTTCTGCTTCACCGCGTCTTCGTATTCTCGCCATTCCCCAAGAGCACTTGAAACGAACCACGGTTTTCTCTGTAAGGATGTTTGGTTGAAAAATATCGAAGATTCACGAGAAAATAGTCTTTTGGCAGATGGAAAGCAGGGAAATTTTAAGGGATTCAAAGAAGAAACAAGAAGAGCCATCGCATGCACAGAAATGACAGTTTCATCCTGCAAGGCTTCCCCAAAACTTTATACTTGCCAAAAGCAGTTAGTAGTACTATATTAGATGAACTTAAAGATGTAATAATTAATTTATGTAAATTTTCATAGTATTCATGACTGACCAACGTAAATTTTTTAAATTAAAAAATAAAATAATTTAATTTTTTAATTGAGTCCAAAGTTAAGCTATTCTGCACAAATTTATTTAAAGCTTAACTCTTTTAAATAAAATGATATTATTTTATTTAAAATAATTAAATTTCGAGTTAATCTAAATTTTTAATAAAAATAACTAAATTTAAAGCAATTGTCCAAAAATTGCTACTATCTCCGTAAAGTTTACATTTCTTGTTAGCCGTACGAAACTCTAGTAAGTCCTTGGTACCTAGTTTTCTTTTAAAACTTTGATCATCCTATAAATATCACTTACGTATCAAAATCATTTAAAATCATATATTTATTATGGCGAAATTTTATGAGCAAATATAAAAATAAAAATCACAATTATATTTATATTTATATAAAATAATACAAGTAAAAATAAAACCTTTAACTAAAGAAGGCCTAATCACATCAATATTAATAGTATTAAAAGACATTATTAATTTTATCATAATTAAATTGGGCAATAGCCTTATTTCATTTGACTGTTACCCGAGCCTTCTTATTTTTTAGCAGAAAATGATCATAGATGTTTTAATATTACAAATAAAAAATTATAATTATAAGATATTTGCATGATTGACAACTCTTGTATTAATTTACAAATTTCATTACAAAGTCGTGAATAAAACATTTTCCTCAAAAATCTTAATAAATATTCAAAAAAAGAGAAATACTATTCTTACACTGATTTAACAAAATCTGACACTATAGATCTAAGATCAATTAAATAGAAAGATACCCTTTATAATGAATGGGTACTTGAGCCTTAATAAACAAATCAAATAATTTTGAGATAAAAAGGAAAAAAATATCCTTCATTAAGAAATGAATAAGTTCTAAATTTGATAAGAACGATCCCACAGGTACAATTGATTTTCTCGGTTAATTTTTTATGTTGAAAATATTTTTTAAAAATTAAATAATTCATTCCAAAAAGAATAGAAGATTACAAGCTTTCCTTATAAAAGGAATACATAAAGCCTAATATATATAACTATAAAAATTAACAAAATAAGAGACATTTAAATAATTCACACAAAGGAGATTAAGGCACAAGCACTATTATTAGGTTTCTCCATTAAGTACCCTAGTGTTTCGTTTGAATAACTGAAAGAATGACCCTTTTAAAAATAGCATAAGGTTATAAGTAGTTTGGACATTATTCCCTAAGATTTGCTCTTTTTTTTAAGATAAAGAAAAATTATATTAACTTAGCAAAAGCTATTACATAACCATCACAACGAATCATATTATCTGCAACAAAAAATAGACTCACTAACCAATATACAAGATATCTGCACCAGATAGCATTATAACATCTAGTTTTTTTTTCAGTTTATGACTAACTAAGCATTGTTGATTATTGGCAATAGTAGCAACTCTAGCCTAATTCACTATATGCTCCGCCAACTGCTATTTACTCTCTTCAACACCCTTGTAAATTCTCCTATTCCTTTCCCTCCAAATTGAATAGATAACAGTGTGCAAAGCTATAATCATCCCATTTAATCTACCATGCCTAGTACACTGTGTGAGAAGATTCAAGGTCTCCGTCCACTCAAATGTGTACCTAGGTAGTTGTAACATAACTATAATTCTGCTCCAAATTGCTTTAGTATAGTTACATTAAAAGAATAAATGGTTTATGCTTTCATTCAGCTGCTTACAGAGTACATATATGGGGTCATATTCCCCAAACCGTCTGTCTTTAGTCCTAAGCCGGTTTTTAATCATTAGCCAAGTAAAAAGCAACAACTTTGTGGTTTAAAGCTTGCTTCTAGATAACATTAGACCAAGGAACCACTTCAAGGTTATTAACCAGTACTTAATGAAAAGATCTATCATTAAAGGTACCTCTAGAATGAGGAGTCCAGATGATGATATCCTTCCTCAATCCTGTAGGGTTGTCGAGCAAATAATCTGTCAATAAGTGAAAACCTCTAAAGTTGCCAACCCACTCACCATTTTGGATGAGCATAGACACTCTATCATTGAAGGGTATTCTATTTTTGAGTCTAGAAAGATCTGTTCTTTGAATGAGAGGACTATAATTGTCCAGTTATCAAACCAGACCCATATATCCTCGCCTTCACCCAACCTATGTTTGATATAGGGATAGATAATATTTCTCAAGCTGAGCATGTGATTAAAAAGCCATGAGAAGTCTTTGGAATTGTCTAGCTGCCATAACTTCTAACTTCTAAGATGGCACTTATTAACCCATTTCATCCACAGTGCTTTTTTGTCAATGAATAATCTCTATAGCTTCTTATAAAGTAGTACTTTTTGCATTTAAGCAATAGGGACGATCCCAAGCCCCCTAGCCTCTTTGGGATAGTGATATCACACCATTTCACCTAGCTTGCTTACCATTCTCAGATTTTCCAGACCACAAGAAAGCTTTTAATATTCTATCCATCTCCTTAGTGACCCTCTTAGGTAGAACCAAGTGTGCAGACCAATGTAGATGTATACTATTCAAAACTGAATTGATGAGAAGCAATCAGGCTGCAATAGACAAATAATTATTTTGCCAGGCGTTAATTCTATCTTTAAGCTTTTCAACCAAGGGAATAAATTCAGAGAGTTTAGGCTTATTAGTAGCGATTGGGATTCCTATAAGAATTGAGACTCTTACAACATTACATTCCAAATCTATCTAACATCACTTAAACAAATTCATTATTACTTTACTATTTTGTGAGCATCAAAAACATGTTTGTGAATTCATTCATTCAATAATTTACCATTTGTGATAATGAAAAAATATTGTGAAAAAAAATATTCCAAATGACAAAAGGCTTCAACCAAATTAAAGCATATCCATATTTTACTCATCTATAACTTATGCAACATGATCAACTAAACTATGTATTCAAATACAAATGATTCTCCATTATATATACTATCCAAATTTTGGTGTTTTCCAAAATTACCATTTATTTCCATTTTTACACCATAAAAAATTGTATACTACTACACTTGACTCAAGCCTTTAATTTGTAAAACCAATAAGGTGCTAAGCGCAACCAAGTTCTTATTATTAATGCAGAGATAGTTAAAATAAATTATCCCTAAAGATAATACTCCGAACCAAATGGGGTATAGGATAGTGAAGGGACGAATTGCACGGTAATTGCCTATAGAAAGGTTCGTAAGTCAGATAATTAACTATCAAAGAGTTTGTGTGTTAATTCACTTATATTCCAGTAAATTGGCATCATGAAACCTTTCATGATTTACTTGGATTAAGAGTTAATTTAAGTAGCTTGAAACCATTCATGATATGCTTAGGTTCAGAGTTAATTCAAGTGCTCAAAATAATCGGGAACCTAAGGATCACATGCATAAAAGATCAAATTAAAAACAAAGTGTGCATGGCTGTTATTTTAAGCAAGTCACGATCGTGACTTATAGGTTACGATCATGACCCACTTTATGACAAGTGGTACATAAGTGAGTACACACGAAATTTAAACTAAAACATATTCAATTGAGAGGCTAAAGGTCTAGAAGAGTTCTGGAGGTTGAGAAGAGTGACCTTGAGATTTGTTTATGTAATTTTATGCAATTGTTGCATAAGTTTAATTGCATGTAACTTGTTTATGATCTAACTCTCAATTGAGCATCTACTTGAATTCATCTTGTTTAGTGCTCTAACCACCCTTACACACTGATTTTTCTTCATCTTTGCGTGTTCTTCACTAGATGTTGAAGGTTTTTGATGTTTGCTACAACGCAAACAAGTAGGAGATTCAAGAAAGGAGAAGCATTTGCAAGGTACATATGTTGTAATTTCATGTTCTTACATTATGTTTATACATGCACATGGATTATGGATTTTTTGGGGATGTCGTCGTATTGAAATTTTGATTCCAATGCTTCCATTTCATAGCCATGCATGAGATGCATGGACCCATGACTCCCAACAGTAGTATCAGAGCCACTTATGCATGTATTAGATGATCTATTAAACATGTGCAAACTATTTGCTGGGTATTGACTGGCATGCATGTTGGTTTTGAAAAGTACTTATAAATTATATAAAAACGTTTTTTTTCTTCTGATTTTCTTTGAAATAAATGATTATAAGATGTTATATTATGTTTCTCTCAAAGTAAATTTCAATTGAATGTCATTTACTATTTTTTTGCAAATTAATTTACACTCTGTTCATATGTTGGTTTCTGGGAATTTTTGAAAAACAAAATGCACGTGTTGATTTTGAAATTTTCGTAATACTTCTAGATTTTTTTCTAATTTTCTTTCACATAAATGTTTATAAGATGGTATATTATGTTTCTGTCAAAGGAAATTGCAATTGAATGTCATTTTCTATTTTATTATGATTTTAGTTTCAGCTTGATGCATGTATGAAGGTTTGGGAAATTTTGGAAATATGATAAACATGCATGCTTGTAAATTCCAGAATAATTTTATAAAAAAGTTGTTTTTACGAATTTCCTTTATGAACATGCACATATGATGTTTCCATATGGATGAGATGTATGACACCTATTTTTGAAGTGATTGATTATTTATTCTCGATTTTACATGCATGCTGAAGGTGTATGACAAGTGTTAGTGGACATATGATGTGCTGGCTAATTCCACTTAGTTTATAAAGAATTCCTAGGAATTAGATTCTGGAATTTTTTTATTAGGCACATTTAGAATGTGTATAAGACTCTAGAATTTTTTCAGAATTAATGAACTTGATTCAATTAATAGATCAAGTCAAAGTCAACACTGGTCAACTATTTGAAAGCTAATGGGTTGACTTGTTTGATTTTTGGTTATAAGACCTTGAAACATTTTTATGAGATAAGAAATGTATTATTTTGATGCTAGTAGCATACTAAGTGCATATGCTTAAAATTATGGTTCCGAAAAATTTCCAGACATCGAATCGCCATTTATCTTGATAATTTTGGCCATCAATTAGAGCATTGCATTTCTAGTGTGACTAAAAAAGGCATGTGTACTAGAACTAAAGTGTTTAATTTGGACATCAAAATAATTGAATTTTAGGGTTCCTAATCAAATCACATTCATAATTGAATTAGCTGAGACTAACACCAATACCCGATTCGGTTTAAGAGTTAAATCAAATCACAAACTTTTGATGTATAGTCAAGTCACAACCTAAATTAAACCTTGTTACAGGCATTAGATGCATTTTAAGGGTCAGTTGAAAAGGTATGATAGGGTGGTTATGGGCATAGGCTTAATCTAATTAAAGTGTCCATAATCATGCCATATAATTATAGTAACTATCTGAATATATATGTGAGATATATTTAAGTCCATCCAAGTATTAATGAGACCTAAGAACAAATCCCTCAACCTAAATATTAGGACTTACGCCTTCCATTGGTATGGTAAGAACCATAGTTCTTTTAGTGTTGAGTTGTTGGGTAAACCCAAGCCCGCTCTACACGAATATGTTCAAACCATGGAAATTAGATTTCTGGATTAATGGGTTGGTCCTAACTGGAAGCGTTGATTTGTTGGGTGAACCTAAGGTCAACGTTGATAGAGGCAAAGTTAGGTAGTATACATAGGATGTATACGGATCAAGAGTTGATAACCCAATATGTAGCGCCCCCTTACCGTAAAGTATGTTGGACCCCAAATTTTTGGTGAAAATTAGAAATATTAAAATAAATTTAAATGAGAAAGAAATTGGTGAGAAAATTTATGAATTTAAGAAAATTTGA
>JANZXV010000002.1:25843859-25859552 GCA_027576455.1 Erythroxylum roigii
AAGTGCAAAAGTGAAATGTGCTGATATTGTCATCCAAAAGAAGAAGGGGGTCTGAATATATCTCTAATCAAACTCTTCTATTGAAGATGTTTTGGTGGATTCTTAAAGAACAGAACTCCTTACGGCTAAGATGCATTCACTCTTATTTTCTCAAAGGTAAAAGTATATAGGAAATCCAAATTAAAAAAAAAACAATCACACGCTTTCTCTTTGAACTAAATTCTCCGGATGAGGCAAGATTTTGAAGTAGATATGTCATATTCTATTGGTAACGAGAGGCTAATTACCTTGTTGTTTGACAACTAGTCGTGAAGAGGAGCACTCATAAACTCGTCGGATGAAGTAAGGCATTCTATTTACCTCCCACTTAATACGAAGATGGAATCATTCATTAACAAAAATAGTTGGCATTTTCCTATTTGCATCAACCAGTTACAACCAAACTACCTTCCCAACTCGCTTCATCGTGACGCTTTTTTCTGGCACACTTGCCCCACTCATCAACTATCCAATAAAAGCATGAGAGATACATTAAGATTGCGAAAACTTATGGTGAATTGGTCCAACATTCCTCCCAAGGTTTCCTTTCTCCTCTCGCTAGCTATCCAAAATTGCCTCAATACAGCTGATCAACTCAAGTACTTACCTATTGATATTTCATGTCCATTTTGTTTAACATAGGAAGAAACACTTGATCATTTAGTCTTCAAATGTAAGATTACCAACTGAATTTGGGAAGCTGTGAAATGGCAATCACATTGGCTTTTACTAGATTGTACGCTCTCAAGTGTTATACAATGGTTAGCTATTTAACACCCCCTTTGGAATCGCTATATTATGCAGCTGTCGGGATATGCGTACAAATAGTATGGAAAGAACAAAATGCTTGCCATTTTGACACCAAGTAGAAAACTCCCCGTCCCCCTAATATCAGAGACGTTGAACTGCATGTATGAAATTCAAATGTTAAGAGGTTCCTCCTAAAACTTTTACCATCGCGTTTTCTTCTGCTCACCATATCGATATCATGGCTTAGGCGTATGCAATCTTGTTGAAACTAAAATGACCCATATGTATATTTTTTTTAGATGATCTATACTTATTTTTTATTAATGAAATTCCTATTTTTATTTTAAAAAATAAGACACGTATCGACGAATATAGGGATGGCAAAACTGACCTAGCTTGCCAGGCTCGACCTAATTTTGGCCTAGTTTAAACGGATCCTGACCCATGGCCCGATTATTTCTTTAAAAATGATGCCGGGCTTGACCCGTTGACATCATCACTAAACAGACGCTGGCCATTGCGGTATGAAAATCGTAGCCATGATATCAACCCCGTAAGGCCTCCTTTTTTAATTTGATACACCAAAAGAAAACCCCACGTTTTGACTGAGCTGTCATTTTCCTTATACCTCACAATGGAGCATCTGAAATCATCTGATTGTAGTTTGCCTGTCCTTCACCCAGTAAATTTCCACCACGTAGAACGTTATGAAACAAACTGCACTTTACTCTCCCTTCTTCGCACCGTCGGAACTCTCCCTTCCTTCCACAGTTTAGAAGACTGTTCCTTTCAAAACCCCTCTTTCTCTCTCTCAGGGTTTCTATTGCTGCTTCTGAAGACTTTAACACTCTGATTATATACTTCACTTCAAAGGTTTGTGTTGTTCACTAGGTTTTATGGATTTTAGAAGATTTTATGTTTACTTACATTTTCGAGCTTGCATGTCTCGGTTTACTCTCTCTCTCTGATTGGTGAAAAAAGTGATGATATAGAACAAAATTTTCAGCTTTTGTAACTTTCAACTTAAACGCATAAATCTTTCTTTTTTTCTTATTTTATCTTTACTTTTATTTCTCTGAAACTTTCTAGCCTACGGAACAGCTAATCTAATTATATTCTTCACAAAACAAACTGACAATAGGTCTTGATTACTTGCAACATTTATTATAATTATTACTTGGTGGGTATTTATAGTTGCCGATTCTGAATAAGTTTAGCAGTTAAACTATTGAAATGAAATGTTTGTTATGGTTCAGGACTTCTTTTCCCAAATGTCTTTAATCTGTTGTGCTTTTTGGGTTCACCTGTACAATTCCTTTCCTTGAGCTAATTTGGCGAACTTATTCAAATTTTCTAATGTATGGGTGTTTTGTGATCGGTTTTGTTTCTCAATTATCATTGTGTAGACAAGTGTGGCATTTATTTAATTTAAGTGATTATTATCTTTTGGACAGATATTTTGAGCAAGATGAAGAAACATCTTTTACCACTTCCCCCGCTTCTAAAGTGCAATATTTTTTATTGCTTATGTCTTGCTTATTGTGTCTTTTTTAGTTCGAAGAGTTAGCTTTTTGAGAATTCACTTAGATGTAAATTATAACCCACACCTTCCCCGAATATATGTTGAATTCGGGCAAAATATGCTTGGTTTGAGGCTTGTTTTCTGCGATTTGCTGTTCTTATTAATTGCAGATGAGTATTGCTTGGTCTTGTTAAGCCTTTGTGTTTGGGGTTACAATATTCTTCTCTGACGACTGCCTTTCTGGTGGCTTACAGTTTTAGTTGTCTCTTTGTATATAGTTTATGGCTTTATGTTACATGCATCTTTTTTTCTGTACTATCCCATGGTAGAAAAATAACTGCAAGGAGCTGAAGTTCTATGATGAATGTCTTATTGACACGGTGGGAGTTGCAAGAAAAAATAAGTAGGAGAATGCAGCTATTGAGTTGACAGAAAGGTTGCTGCAATCTATTTGTGTGCTCAAGGTGTTATTGAGTTTTGAGGATAAGAAAGATTTTTTTTTTGTGCTTCTGAAATTAAATCGTTGCGTCGAAGAAATAGAGTTTGCCATGTAATAATAGATAATCCAAGATTTGACATTAGAGATTCTTTTTGATCTCTCGCAAACTTGAGTGAATCAATCGTTAATCGAAGCATTTTGCATGGACATAATTTGGATACCTACCAGAATATTGTGGTATTATGTTAGTGGATAAGAGAAAGAAAAAGAGAAAAGAACAATGGATGAGGAGTGGTTGTTGGAAGGCGTGGTTGGTGTCTCATGGTAATATTGAAAGTTGAAATCTTGTGTGGATTGTTAGAAATAGTGTGTATTGGCAGACACTATTTAATTGGTAAATAATATAAGTTGAAATCCTTTTGTCTTGTCCTTTTTTCATTTCTTTCTAATTTACCAACTTTTCTGCAGTTAAGATTTAGTAATGTTATGTAATGGATCCTATTTAGGAAGTACCTATTTTGGAATGTTAGGATTAACATGTATTGACGTACTATTATAAATGTAGGGCTAAAATCTAGTTAATAACAAACCATTCTATTTTTTTGTTTTTTACCTCCTTTACATGGTATTAGAGCTAGAGAGATGCCAAAAAGAAAATAAACAAAAATAAAGACTATTTGACCGCCACTGTTCATGGGTGGTGGACCTATGTGAGCCACTGTTTATGGGATGGTATACAGTACTACCATGGCTACAGAGATGTCATTTTAAGCTGAAGTCAGTGGGCCAGGTTTGGGCCCAAAGCCCTAACCGAATGTCCCTAATGTCTTCATCAAAACAATATCGTTTTATAACACGGGTCATCAAAACATTGTCTTATTTTCACCTTCGAAGATTTCTGTTTTATGTAGTGACATTATTGACTTAGAGATGAACTTCACTTGTGAATGTTGGCGAACTCAACTACAGTATCCCCTCTTCCCTATAATCAATTTCAGAGTGTTGTTTTGAGCAGGTGTGTATCAATGGAATTCTTCCAAGGGAGTAGTATGATGAAGGTTTCTATGGGTGCAGAAATGTATGATGAATTTTTCAACTCTATATAGATTGAAAAAGAATTATGAGTTTTAAGTAACGACATTAAAACATTTGTGCTCCAACTTTAGGATAGTGCTGAAGATTTATGATAATATAATGGATCCTATATAGGAAATAGCCTATTTTGGAATATTAGGGTTTAACTTGTATTGCAGGCTCAAACCCAGTCAATAACAAGTGATTCTATTTTCTGGTTCTCTATTCTATTTTCTGGTTCTCTTTTACATGTCCAAAAGCTTAGACGAAATGTTTATAACAAATGTGCTCTTTCGTAGGTGCTTTGGTTGAGTTCTTGATGTTTTTTTCTTAGTGCTATATTACTTTTGGATTCTGGTTAAGAGTATTTTTGACCGTTGTATATTTGACAGTGTTGTGATGAAAGATAGCTGGGCAAGAGTAAAGTAACATCTGAAATAACTGATGGATCAATCAGAACAAACACAGCAGCAGCAGCAAAATCGACACCCTATTATGGGAATTGTAGCTGGAGCAGGACAGGTGGCATATAGTACTACTCCCTATCAAACAGCTGCAATAGTGGCTTCTGGAACTCCTTCTCTAGCTGTTCCATCCCCAACTCAGCCTCCTACTCTTTCTAGTTCTCCACACCAGATCACCTACCAACAGTCTCAGCATTTCCATCATCAACAGCAACAGCAGCAGCTTCAAATGTTCTGGGCCAACCAAATGCAAGAAATTGAGCAAACAGCTGATTTTAAGAACCATAGTCTCCCTCTTGCTCGAATTAAAAAGATAATGAAAGCTGATGAAGACGTCCGAATGATTTCAGCTGAGGCTCCTGTTGTATTTGCTAAGGCATGTGAGATGTTCATCTTGGAGTTAACTTTACGTTCTTGGATCCACACTGAAGAAAACAAAAGGAGGACACTACAAAAGAATGATATTGCAGCTGCCATATCTAGGACTGATGTTTTTGACTTCTTGGTTGATATAATACCAAGGGATGAATTGAAAGAGGAGGGGCTTGGAGTTACAAAAGCGACTATTCCTGTGGTTGGTTCCCCTGCTGATATCCCATATTATTATGCCCCTCATCAGCATCCAGCGGGACCTCCAGGAATGATTATGGGAAAACCAGTTGATCAAACAGCAGTTTATGGACCCCAGCAGCCTCGACCACCTGTTGCGTTCATGCCATGGTCCCAGTCTCAGCAGCAGCATCAACAAAATCAACAACAAAGCGAAGATTGATTTTAAGGTTTGATAGTTGTGACAGATGTATTGCAGTTATCTAATCTTATGATATACTTGATATTTGCATCTTGTATCTTTATCAAAGCGGAATGAGGTTGGTCTAGAATTCGTGTCTGTAATACCAAAACTGAATAGTTTATGCTAGTAAAACATGAGGTTGTTGGGTGATCCATGGATTCTTCTTTTTTGTGTTTGGGAAAGAAAGCTTGTTATGAATAATTCTTTTGGCCATGCAAGGTGGAAAACTGATTTAATGTCTATAGGTTTAACCGGAAGTTCATAAATGAGTTATCGTTATAAATTATGTTCTGCTTAGTTCTTCAATTGTTAGACATCTGCTCATTTTTTATAATTCTATAGGCATTTGTTCCGTATAATACCCTGCGGGGATATTGCTACGACAGCAAGCATGGTACTATATTATTTGTTTGTTTCACTTGAAGTTCAATAAAAATAATTAAAAGAATTACTTGTTAATTTAAATTGATAATTTTGATAATAACAAAACTTTGAATTGCTAATGAATTTGTTGAAGCGATGAAAAGTAATATTGAAAGACAACTTATGGAAACTTTGGAATTGATGCTTGAAATTTAGATTGGATGAATGATTCGCAAAAGAGATTATTCAAGAGATAGAGGTTCATGTCTGGTGTTATTCAAAAATGAGATTCAAAGGTTGAATGAGTTGTTTAAAGTGATTAAAGTACTGCTTAAAGGTTTCAAAGCAAGCCGAGGAGGTGACATTGGAGAGTATTTTGATAACTTTCTTCGTAGGTATCAAATTAAGGTGATTAAAGAGGCATTAGAAAGCTAGGAGAGAGGAACAACCCTAGAGAAGACACCTTTGTTTGGTTGATCGAATAGTTTGTAGTTTAGAGGGCCATAAATAGTTAAAGTTTTTTTTAAGGTTGAAAATAAGTATAAGAAGCCTTTCATAAAGCAAAGATACACAAGATAAAGACTACTAAAGATTTGTAGTTTGTGTAAACTTTGTGATTTTATTTTGTAAAGTGAGAAAACATGGCTGTAGTGAGCTTGTGTAAGCTTTGAGACGTGTTGTATAATATGAGGTTTAGACGTGTGTTGTCGAAAATCTAAATACCAAAAGCTTGCAAGGTCAATTTCGAACCTTAAAAAAGATAAATTCTAGTAGTTTACTCTTCACGTAATGCTAAAGAGTTATAATAGCTCCACAAATCTCGAGCGAACTTAGGAAGTGGACGTAGGTTAAAGAAGACTAAACTACTATGAATTGTACGCATTCCTCTATTCCCTCAAAAAAAAAATTTTGTATACAAGGAGAGAACACAAAAAAGATTATATAACGAGTCTTGGGTGACAAACCCTCGATATGTCCTTTAAGAGGATTGAGAGGCACCCTAGGGGTGTAATATCTAAATTAGTGATCCCGATCTCAAAACGCTCAGCATAGTTGGCGAGCCAGTCCACGCATTGATTCCCTTTCCTATAGGTGTGTCTAGGTAGGACTACCTAGTTTCGAGTAAATAACTCATAAATACCCAAAACAAGGGGATTAAGAGACAGTTGTCGTTGGGTTGGGGTTGAAATTAAATTAATCACTTCACGTGAATCGATCTCTAATTCAATGCGACAATGACCCAGGTTCCAGGCAAGATTGAGGCCTGAAAAATACTCCCCAAAGTTCTGCAGAAAGGGCAGAACACCATCCAATATTCTGCACAAAGCCTCCAAGCCAAGCGCCCGAATTGTCTAGCAATAAGCCACCTGCTGTAGCCGTCAGGAGTTATCTTTTGCTTGCTCCATCTGTATTAAGTCAAACCTATCCCTAAGGAGGTTTTTGCCAACCTATACGTTGATCGCATCGAGGACGATTAGCAAGGTTTGCTCTACTATGCCAGATCGACGCCTTGTGAATCAGATGGACATACTCCAGAACCTGATGCGCTGGAGAATCCGGCCAAGCAAAGTACTCGTCAAAAAGGGCTTTGTTTCTCCAAGACCATAAAAACCAGCAAGCAGCACCGAAGATAATTGACCAATCGAAGCCACGCACATTGCGGTGTGGTTGTAGATTCCTAGCTAGCCACTCCTTGGTGGTCAAGGTGAAAAAATCTGGAGAGACTGCTTGTGGAGGGAACAGACTCCATAAATGTCGAGCTTTAGGGCAATCACGAATTACATGTAGAGATGATTCTTTTGATAGGCAATGGTAGCTTGTAGCATCGGTTGTTAACTGTTTTCGATCCCGTTGTTGGTTAGAAAGCAATCGATCATGTGAGAGGAGCCAAGGAATGATCGAATTCGTTGCAGGCCTTTCCACTGCCAAATTGTCTTCCAAAACCCAGTGGACGAAGCATCTTCCTGATCTATGGTCATTGAATAGGCGGATGCTGTAGTGAACTGCCCATTGGTCGAATTTCCCCATATTAGCCGATTAGGGCCTAAGTAGGGCTTAGGCGGTAGTATACCTGCTATGGTCAAGCAAATCGAGGAAGGAAGCAGATCTTGGAATGCATCCCGTTCCCAATTACTGGCCATGTTCACAAAGTGTTGAGTGCGGAGAGCTATAGTTTCGGGGGGATGTGAGCCACTTCATGGCAGATAAGGGGGCCCCAGTCGCCAGCCCAGGGGTCGAGCCAGAATCTGGTCCTAGTGCCATCACATATCGTCCATTTCATACCCTGCAACACATGGTGCCAAGTATCTTTGATACTCCTCCAAACCATCGAACCACCTGTAGCAATAAGAGAAGATGGAATATTGTTAATATCAAACTTATACTTAGCAAAAAGGATTTGTACCCATAACTTGTGTGGCTTAGAAACCATTGACCATCCTAGTTTTGTTAGCAAGGCATCATTCGCTTCCTAAATTTTCCGAATGCCTAGATCTCCCTTCTCTTTAGGTTGAGAAATCATGTCCCAATTGACCAAGTTTATCTTTTTGTTGTCCGGGGTCGAGCCCCACATAAACTTGCGTATCATTTTCTCCAACTCATCACAAAGATCCCGAGACAGTCGGACCATTTGCATAGTGTAGATCAGAAGTGATGCAAGGACTGATTGTGTCAACGTGACTCGTCCCACTAGTGACAATAGACTGGCTGTCCATCCCGAGAAGCATTGTGGAACTTTGTCAAGGATATATTGATAGGCCCTTTTAGTGACTCGCTTGTGCAAAAGAGGCAGTCCAAGGTATCAGCCTAAATCCTTTGTCTACTTGAATCCCAAAGCGGTACTTAAGTAGTGCGCCTTTGATTAAGGTATATTCTTGGAGTAAAAGCAACGAGATTTGTCTTGGCTGACCCTTTGGCCGGAAGTTGTACAGAAAGTATGTAAAGTGCCTCTTATTACATACACTTGCTTAATTGACACTTCCGAGAAAAGGATGAGATCATCTGCAAAGAAGAGGTGAGAGATATACGGTCCCTCCTCTGCTTAATTGGATAGGCTATCATCTGCCTTACGACACAGAGGTGGTTATTAAGTGGCCCAGTCTTTCCATACAAAGTACAAAAAGATAAGGCGATAGGAGTTCTCCCTACCAAATACCTCTTGTGGGAGTGAAAGTATCGCTAAGATCACCATTCCAATTTACTTGCATCATCACCGAGGAAATACACTTCATGATCAGATTTAACAATGAGTTCGGAAGGCCAATATCGATGAGAGTATCTTTGATGAAGTCCCATGATAGCCTATCATAAGCTTTTTCTAGGTCCACTTTGATAGCGATCATGCCTTTCTGTCTTGATTTCCTCTTCATTGTGTGGATCACTTCTTGGGAAATGATTATATTATCCGTTATCAGCCTTCCGAGAACGAAGCTGCATTATGTTGGGGCTATGAGGGCATCTAGGTGAGGTTTGAGCCGATTGACAAGGATCTTGGAAATCGCTTTGTAAAGTACTGAGCATAAAGCTATAGGCCATAATTGATTGATCGTCGTGGGAGAGGGAACCTTTGGTATAAGAATCAGAATGGTACGATTTAGTTCAGATTCTCAGGCTTCATAGCAAAGGACTTTCTGGATAAACAGAGTCAATGACGGACCAACAGTATGCCATTGGGATTGGTAGAATAATGCAGTAAAACCATCATATCCTGGGGCTTTATTCGGGGCCATTTCAAAGAATGCATCCTTGATTTCTGCAGGAGTAAGCGGAGATTGCAATTCATTTATATTCCTGTGAGAGATGGTCGGAAAACACCCAGTGATAGGAAGGTTCCTAGTTTGATGAATTTCTTTCGTGTACAGCTTTTCTAGGAAATTCTTCGCAATCCTTTTGATATTGTTAGTGTCCGAGCCCAGGTACCCATGTTCATCTTTTAGAGACTCAATCCTCATTTGCCTTCGTCTGGTAGAAGTGATAGCCTAATAATACTTTGTGTTTGTCTCCCTAACTTATCCACTAACAACGTGAGCATTGATGCCAATACAACTTTTCCTGACAAAGGACCTGTTCTAATTCAAAACGTAGGTATTCCTCGAGCTCCCGTAGAGAAGTCGAGTCTTTGTCTTTTAGGATGGTTTGAATTCCATTCAGTCGTGCCATGAGTATTTTCTTCCAATGAAAAATGTTGCCAAAAGTATTCACATTCCATTACTGTAATCATTTCGAGAAAGTGCGGATCACTTCGCCAAAATCCAACATGGTAGGAACCCAATTATCCTCCACAATTTGTTCGAAGTCTTCCTGCGTCAGCCAAGCTGCCTGAAATCTGAAACGCCTATGGGTCATAAGGAAGGTGGTAGGTTGGGTGAGACGAATCAGAAGAGGTCTATGATCTTACTTTAAAAAAGCTAGGTGCGTAACAATAGTGTTCAGGAATGTGGATTGCCAGTCATTAGAACAGAAAACTCTGTCTAATCGAGCAAGAAGTTGCCCTCTTTGCCAAGTAGATTTAGGCCCTGAGAATCCTAAATCCTGTAAATGGCAACTGTGAATACAATCCCAAAATTGAGAATTGACAATCGGGTGGAGTCTAAAGCCGCCACATTTATCGTTGCTCTCTAATTTAGCATTGAAATCGCCACCTATTATCCAAGGAATGTACGTGACCCTAGCAATTTTGCGCATAGCATTCCATAGGTAATGTTGTAAGGCATACGTGGGGCTAGCGTAAATAGCTGTGAATGCAAAGGAAGATTATCCCCATTAAATATGAGTATGAATAAATTGCCTATGTGCTAGCAGAATTCGGACATCAATATTATCTTTCCAAAGTGACCAAATACCTCCTGAAAATCTTATAGCTTCCACCCTAAATGAATGCTTAAAACCTAAGCTCCTAATCACCTTCTGTGCACGTTGAGAATACAATGGCTTGAAACACTGGGAATAATACTAGCATATTATAAGAAGTTGACTATGACATTCAATTTTAATGGACATCAATACACGCTTCAGGGAGTGCAAAGGAAGGAGATAGAGGCTCTTTCAGATAAGGATGTCTAACACTTATTTTCTAGCAACTTGGTGGGGATGAATTTTCTGATCAAGATGGTCCCACAAGAATGCAAATCCAGAGGCTGAAAACATGCAAAAAGATCCCAATAAATCCTTAAGGATAATGAGAGAATTTTTCAAAAACCAACTTCCTAACCTCCAGACTGGGTTCACAATCATTGAATCCCATTAATATCGAATGCAGAGCCAATTTCAGTCAGACCCAATCGATAATCCATATTTTCATAAAACTGAAATTGAAAATCAGGTTCGTGAACTCTTAGCTGCAGGGTTAATTAGACCCAGTACGAGTCCGTTTTGATCTCTAGTTTTGCTTGTAAAAAAAACCAATGGTGAGTGGAGGTTTTGTGTGGACTACCGCACTCTCAACGCTCTCACAATCAAAGATAAATTTCCAATACCTGTCATTGACAAATTGATGGATGAGTTGTTTAGTGCACGATACTTCTACAAATTCAATCTAAGGGTAGGATACCATCAGATTCGGGTATATGAAGAGGACATTCCAAAAACTGCATTCTGCACGCACGAAGGGCACTATGAGTTTGTGGTCATACCTTTCGGCCTCACTAACACACCATCCACTTTTCAGAGCCTCATGAATGAAATCTTCCGACCATATTTGCGCAAGTTCGTTCTAGTCTTCTTTAATGATATTTTGATTTTTTTAAAACATGGGAAGAACATTTACAACATATTCAAGTGGTCCTCTCGGTTCTGAACAAACATCAACTTTTTGCTAAAAGTGAAAAGTGCTTGTTTGGGGTCCAACAGATTTCCTATGTAGGCCATGTATTGACTGAAAAAGGGATTGAGCCAGATCCAAGTAAAATTGAAGCCGTATGGAATTGCCCATTCCAAAAACAGTTTGGAAGGTCTGTGGTTTTTTAGGGTTAGTCGGGTACTACAATAAGTTCATCAAATTCTACAGTATTATTGCAGCACCTTTTAACCGTTTGTTGAGAAAAGAAGGGTTCCATTGGACACATGAGGCTGAAGAAGCGTTCCAACACCTTAAGTATTCCCTGTCTCATACACCAGTTCTGAGACTACCAAATTTCTCTCAACCATTTGTGATTGAATGTGATGCAAGCTAGGACGGAATAAGTGTGGTCATGATGTAGCAGGGCCAACCAATTGCTTTCTTCAGTGATGGCCTTAAGGGAGCTTCATTGGCTTACTCAACTTATGAGAAGGAGATGTTGGCCATTGTGAAATCAGTAAGAAAATGGAGACCTTATCTTTTGGGTAACTCTTTTATTGTCAGGATTGATCACCGAAGTTTGAAATATCTGATGGAACAACACATCACAACTCCTACTCAAAACCGATGGTTGCCTAAACTCATGGGCTATGCTACAAGATAGAATACAAGAAAGGGGCCTAGAAAGCTACTGCCGATGCCCTCTCTCGCAGAGCTGAGATTTGTTTCAATGTTGTTTCTTCGCCCAAAGCCTTGTGGTGGCAGCAACTACAGGAGAAGTGTCATCATGATCCATATTATGACCGATTAAAAAATCGTCCTAGGGCATAAAATCGGAATGGAGTATGGTTCTTAGAAGACTGAGTCATCCTCAGTCCTACCTCTCCTCTTATTCCCACAGTCTTAGCCGAGATTCATGACATAGCCACTGGTGGTCGTTTTGGTTTTCACAAAACCATCAATAGAGCACTGGTTGATTTCTACTAGGACAGGATGCGAAAATCATTTTTGGGTTACATGAGGCAGTGCAATGTTTGTCAAAGAAACAAAGCAAATCATCTAGCTCCAGTCGACCTCCTCCAACCTTTTTCCATACCAGATAGAATATGGACTGATGTCTCAATGCATTTCATTGAAGGATTGTCGTTTTAGGATGGTGTTAGGTAATCATGGTTGTTGTCGATAGACTCTCAAAGTATGCTCACTTTATTCCCCTATATCATCTGCTTACTGCTTTCACGGTTGCAAAATCCTTTATTGTAAATATTGTTCGACTACATGGGATTCCTACCAATATTGTCAGTGATAGGGACCAAATATTCTTGCATAGTTTTTGGGATAAGCTGTTTGAAATACAGGGAACCAAACTTAGCATAAACAGCAGTTACCATCCTCAATCAGATGGACAAACAGAGGTAATTAACCAGGTTTTGGAACAATATCTCAGGTGTTTTTCAGGTGATCAACCAAAGAAGTGGAAGGAGCGACTTCCATGGGCAGAGTACAGTTACAATACCTCCATTCATTCCTCTATTAAGATTTCTCCTTTCCAGGCTATCTATGGTGTTCCACCTCCTTATCTACTTTGATATGTTATGGGCACTGAAAAAGTTGAAGCAGTAGATTCTTATCTTCAGGAGCCTGATGAGATGATCAAGGAACTAAAGACTACATTACAGCAAGCTCAGGACCGTATGAAAAGCTTCGCTGATCAAAAGCATCGGGATGTTGAGCTCATGATAGGAGATTATGTATATCTGAAATTGCAGCCATATAGGCAGAATTGGTGGCCTTTCGGGCCTCCCTCAAACTCTCTCCATGCTACTATGGTCCATTCCGTATTGTGGCTCGTGCGGGGCCTATTGCTTATAGTTTATAATTACCTCCGGGATCGAGAATCCATAATATTTTTCATGTTAGTAAACTCAAGAAATGCTTGGGGAATGTACTAGTAGCATTAACTGACTTGCCCCCATCCTTTGAAGATATTGTCGTTTTACCACAACCAAAAAAAATTCTCCAAAGGCGGCTTGTTAAGAAAGGGTTGTATCGACCAATGGAAGAAGTCTTGATCAGGTGGGCTGGTGCACCTACTGAAGATGCTCCTTGGGAAGATTTTAGAAGACTTTCCCATCATTCTCCCTTACAGACAAGGGATCTTGAAAAGGGGAGGAAGCTGTTACGTGCAAGAGACCCTACATATTTGCTTCTAATATGGCCAAATAGGAATTTTTATTGTTAGGTTTTAATACAAATAGTTCAAGGATTGTTGAGTTTCATTAGGAAAATAATGCCCTAAGTTGTGATATGAATAGGTCAAGATTATTAAGTTTCATTAGGAAACTGATGCCTTAAGTTATAGTGATTTGTTTTGATTCCATCGGATTAGGTGGTGGAGTGGTCCACTAATTTCTAGTTTGTTATTTCCTTGTAAGTTTCCTTATTTCATGTTGAGTGAGTGCTATAAATTAGAACTAGATAATTTAATAAAGATCATGCTGAATTGATCAAATCTCTAACTTTTCTTTCTTTCGTTATCTGAAATATCTACAAGCAATCTAACACTTTACCATTAAACTGATATGCTAATAACAATATTGATTCTCCTTTGCCTATAACAATATTGATGCTAATACACTTTCCTGATGAGGACATTAATCTTAAATTTTATATCCTCAAAACACGAAAGTCTCTGAAGAGGAACATGATCTGTAGAATTTCAAGCCACACGACGGTTCATCTTTTGTCGCAGTTTGTCATGCTTTTAATAGTTTCTGCAAGTTTTAACTTGTCAACTTTTGCAATTAACCTGTGTAGCTTTTGAAAATAAGAAGTTCAAAATTTAGGAAAGGAAAACTATGCATTAAACATTAAACAGAAAATTCAGGAAAGAAAAATATGCATTAAACATTAAACAGAAAATTTAGCAAAGAAAAACTACGCATTAAACATTAAACAGTTCTAAATGCTTACAAGAAGGTTACTTTGTCATTGGACTTGGAAAGATTATTAATGTAATAGCTATTGTTTTACCAATAGTGTTTAGAAAGAGCGAAAAATGTTTTAACAGATGGAAGCTGACAAGTCTAGTTCATCTTCTTATACGATTTATAGTATATAAGTGTATCCTAATTTACTATAAGTACTTGATTCTTATCAAACAAAAGGCATATAGCTAGATACGTATATTTAAGCCCTAACACAAAACATTCTCCAGCTAAGATGGTTAGCTTCAATCTGAGAACTCGTCCTGTAGTCATAATCATGGCTTCTTCATTTTGGTTTATAACATTTGAGACTGGGCAAGCTGTAGAAGACAGTGGTTATAGCTTCGACCGTCGTCACCGCCACTGTTACAGGTTTATTTTTTAGGCCAAGAAACTCAACCTTTTCATCCCTGTAATGCAATCAAGTATCCCCACTTGATTCGGAAAAAAATCCTTCCCTAAGGGAAAAAAACACCGTTTTGGCAAGGTGTTTAAGACGAGCATAATTATTTTTCCCAAAGGGAAATGAAATCAACATTGTGATAAGTAGTAAAGTGGACCAGAATTGTTTAAAACACACGTAAATGGAACAAGCAATGTGTTATGCGAACAAGCTAAATATCTCCCATTGTTATGATTTCTCTTGGTCGGAGTCTCTTGTTTGCTGCACAAGTTTCAGTCACTTAGATATTTGGATATTAAAGGGGCTAATTTCCTCACAGACGAGTCCATTATTGAGCTATCCAATTATCTTTGTAACTTAAGCTTTATAAACCTCAGTTTATGCTCTAAACTAATAAGCTCAACCTTCTTTACAATTATGGAAAATTGTCCTTCACCGAAAGATCTTAGAATGGGAAGGACTAATCTTGGTGTTGAACATATAGTGAAATATTCGATCAATCTTCGAGTCAAGTCATTTGAGCTTAACAGGGAATAACTGTAACATCTCACCCCCAATGGGAAGGGTAAAATAGTAATTTGAAAGGGCCGAGAGTGTTTAGTATTGTGTGGCAATATTCATGCATGCCATTACACGTGAATAGTAAAATTGCACATGAAACTGACTGTACATGCATTCATGACATTTCCCGGTATATGGGCCTAAATGTAATTTTTTGTGGAAAAATATGATTTCGTGCTTGAAAAATTATTTGGAGTCGACTGTTCGGTGTTTTGCATTTTTGGGCAATTTTGGGAAATTTCTGGAAATTTTTGGGGAAAAAGGGTTGGACCGGAAAAAAAAATCGTCAAGTGGCGGACTGATCGGTTTTCGGTACCGAAAATTTTTGTCCAATGGTACTGAAAATTTAGATACATGATTTTAGGGTTTATTAATTTGAGCCATTGAAACTTGTGACAATTGGAGTAGATATTGGAGACAAAATGGGCTAGGTACTAAAGTGGACCAATTGGAACCATACGGAATTGACATGTGGCATATCACTTGCCCCACCATTTTTATAAGCCATGAATTTGTCATTTA
>JANZXV010000002.1:25896268-25916447 GCA_027576455.1 Erythroxylum roigii
ACGTGTTAAGAAAGCTCCAGAAAGGCTTTAACGCATTTGAGTAAGCAAATCTCATAAAGGTGTTGGTGGATTCATGATCATTTCGGCTTCGAAAAACTTGTTTGAAGTCATGGAATCGAAATTAGGTATTTTCTGCATTTCTTCTTTTTTTCCCTCTCATGTTCAATATGGGATACATAACTAAGGCTTATGTTACGTAATACACATAGTATCGGAGCAGTTACTTGATCAGGTGGTTAAAAATGAAGGATTTTTTGTTTGTCCATAAGGGTTTTAGAGAATAATGATTCTTTTTTTTTTTTTTTCTTACTTATGGATGCTTGAAATTATGCTACTTGTTGTTAGTGTTGAAAAACGAGTTGAAACTAAGCTTTGGAGAATGAAAAATCCTTGAAACTCGCTGAAAAACACCATTTTCTGATAGGTTGAGAGAAGACGACTTGCGTGTGTGGTCGCATAAACAATACCGTCCTAAAGAGGTGAGTCTGGCGCGTGCAGCTAGGGGACACACGGTTGGCTGGGGTGCTTCCACGTGTCGAGTGCCTGAGGCGCATGGGCCAAAGGCAATGGGCGGGTTTGTGTGCGTCTAACGCATGCATGTCATGCGCTATAAAGGTTGAGGTCTGTGGGATGCACGCACCATATGTTGTTCTTGGCTCGTCAAGTCTAGACATATGCATTACACGAGCCCTCCCTAGTCACGTGCAGTGACGTTTACTTGACGTCACATTAATGTCAACACACTAAAGAAAAAAACTTAAAATTTTCAGAATTTCTGTAATGATACCCAGGGTTATTTTGGTTTAGTTTCTGAGTCCGGAGAATTTATAAAGTGAGTTTTTATTTTTCTAGATTTATTACATGAGTAATAAATAAAGTTTAACTCTAGAAAAAGGAAATAAAACATTTTAAAGCCACTTTTAATTGAATTTTCATGCTTCAAACTTGACATAAGTGAGATACAGGAAGTTTTTGTGTCTCATGTGATAAGTTCAGTGTTTCGTATCGCATTATAGTCACTTTGATTAAGAGTTTTCCTAGGATAAAGTTTCAAATGAAGTTAATTGACAATATTTTCAACACTGATATGTGATGATGGGAATGTGCGTACGGATTTGCATTTATTGATGGTACATAATCGCATATTATATGCCCATACAGAATGTAAGGATAACATACATTTGTATCCCTTATGTTTGAGGATCCGTTTGGATACTAATGAGACTGTAGTCACTATAGTGGCCTTTCAAGTTAGTATTTGGATTGTTCTGCTTGTATGTTTAAAGATATCTCTAGTCTTGTGTTTGGTTATTCTACCCACATGTATTAGGCTTATATAAGATTTTGAGATGTGCATAAAGGCATTAAATGGAGGAAGCCATTGCTTGAGTGATCTATTCACCCATAGGTGGTAGTATCACAAGAGCTGGTGGTGTGTGCTCTGATCGCTTTTATGTGAAGGTCTTATTTACATATATTATATATTCAGCCTATAGGTGTTTCATGATATATGTGATAAGATTCTCAGTGTAGATATTATTTATGGTTTTCCGTATCACTATTATCCTATATTTGTGTTGATCTTTATATTGTCAATCTTGCAGTCACCTTTTCTGTAAATGATAACAATGTCACCATTGAAACTTTGACTGATTTCAATTTTAAGAAGTGGAAAGAGGATGTAAAGATTGCAATAGAGATGGTGGATATTTGACCATGAAGAGATCCATGCCAGATCATCTACTAAGTGGACTTCCAGAGACGAACATAGCAAAGGATTTCCTGGACAATGTTTCCCAGAGGTGTAGGGTCTCATCCAATACTAAGATAAGTACCTTAATAAAGGAGATGTTCTCTATAAGCTATACAGGAGTAAGTGTTAGCCCCTAAATTTTTTTTTATAAGCATGACTAGATATATTTTGGGGACTTGCTAGACTTGTCATGTTGGAATTGATTAGCATGTTATGTAAGTAAGACTTTATGAAATGAGTTAGTTAAAGTATTAAAGTAGTAAGAGAGTCTGAGGGCAATTTTGGCAAGCCACATAAGTTTAGAAACCATAAGGCATTAAAGGAAGGGCAAGATGGACTTTTGTAAGTCATTAAGGGTAAAATGGGAAGAAAGAAGTGTTGTTTTCTTCCCAAAGAGGGGGAAAAATAAAAATGGAAAAGAGGGAAGTGAAATAACAAATCAAAGAGAGAGAGAAGAGAGATTTCAGTGGTTGAATGGAAAAGAAGAGAGTTGAGCTAGGGTTTCTTTTCCTAAGCTATCTAAAGAGATTTAGAGGTTAGGCAAGAAGGGAAAAAGGTAGAGAAAGTCAAGAGCTTTTTTTTGAACTAAGCGTTTCTTCTTTTGGTGAAGATCTAAGGTAAGAGCATTTTAATGTTTTAGATATTGGAAGGGTTTTGGTTCATAAAGCTTAGAAAATGCATGGGTTTAAGTTTTCTAGAACCATTTTATGGAGCATACTTTGTGGGTTTCCATTTTTAGCAACCCTATTGAAGTTGGAAATTTTTTTCTATGAAAGGGAATCAAGAAAGACAAGAGGAGCAAGAGGAAAGGCACATTTGAGCAAGTTATAAGCCAGGATATTCAGGTGGGTTTCACTTTTATAGTTAGGTAATAAGTTAATAAAAGTTTTTTTGTCAATAAATGACAAGAATTAATTTTGCAAATACCTCATTCATGTGCATTTAATGCCTACGTGCTTATACATAATTTGTGTGATGATTTATAGAAAGTTGTTTTTAAAACGATTCTTTGAAATGATACATGATTTGAAACCATACTTTTGGAAATGGTTTTTAAGATATAACAAGTATATGAAAAGCAAGTTTTCAAGAGAATGTGCCTTTTTGGGCGTCAAGCTTAAAGATTTTGAAATCTATGTGTTATGTGGGTTTGTGGTAGTCCCTCAAGAACCGTCACGTGCACATTGACTCAAGTATAGGCTTCTCCTGCCTGCCCGCTAGTGGCATTGAGCTCCCTCAAGAACTCCCTCAAGAATTTACGACTACAAAGGACCATTTCGTTGGAAATGTGTAGTGCGTCATGCTTTGGACTTACCCAAACCATTTGATGTGTTTATGTGTTCATGACAAGTTGGTAAGAGTAATGCATTCATGATTCGCATATACATGAATTTCTGCATTGAAAATGATATAAAAATGCCTTTGCTTGTTACAAACTGTAAAATTGTTACCCACGGGCTTTAAGCTCACCCCCACTTTCCTCCCCATAAGCAGGTGCTGAGCAAGAGATTGAACAGTCAAGGGCCAAGGCATCACTCCACTTTTGAAATATTGTTGTATTTTTTTTAAGCTAATCTTGTAAACCAAGGCTTTAGTTGCATTTTAAGAAATGATTGTTTTACAAAAGTTTGTATTTTGGATCATGTTGTAAGGTGGCTCGAAATGCCCACTAAAGCGTTGAAAAACACTTATTTTGATGCGAATGAAATACAGATACATTATGTTTGTTTCTGGCTTTTCAAGTTCCGACATTGCTTTGTTCATTTTTCCATAAGGGTAGAAATTATGTTCTGTATTTAAAGAAAAATCTGGAATGATCTAGATAGAACTGGTAAAAAGTGTCTTCTTGGAAGTTGTAGAGGGTTGTTCTAGCTTTCCAACGATATAAAGTTTGTAAGTTTTGGATATTGTGGTGGAAAGTTATGATCTTTTGAAGTTTGTGTTGCTGCATAGGGTGAACTTTCGGGACAACTACATGGATTGGAAATTTTAACCTTTATAGAGGCAAAAATTATTTTTGAGGTCTTCATAGGAGTTGTAGGTCTAGAAGTCTTCTTTAAAACGGTCTAAAAATGACCTTAATCTGATAACTGAAGTGAAAGTTATGCCCTTTTGATTGCTTCAGTCTTAGTTTGGCCATCTTCGTCTTAGTATGACGCCATCTTTGTCTTAGTATGACGTCAGCTTCGTCTTAGTTTTTCGTCTTAGTTCTTCATCTTAGTATGACGTCATCTTCGTCTTACTATGACATCAGCTTCGTCTTAGTTTTTCGTCTTAGTTCTTCATCTCAATATGACGTCATCTTCATCTTAATATGACGTTAGCTTCGTCTTAGTTTTTCGTCTTAGTATGACGTCATCTTCGTCTTAGTATAACGTCAGCTTCGTCTTAGTTTTTTGTCTTAGTATGACCTCATCTTTGTCTTAGTATGATATCAGCTTTGTCTTAGTTTTTCGTCTTAGTATGACGTCATCTTCATCTTAGTATGACATCATCTTCTTCTTAGTTTGACATCATCTTCTTCTTAGTTTGACTTTTTGCTTCCTTTTTCTGATCTATTCTTGACCCTTTTAGAAACTTTTTCTGATCTATTCTTGACCCTTTTAGAGCCCGAATCTCGCTTCACGTTCTTCATGAAAGTTGTAGATCTCGAGGTCCTCTTTTAAATGGTTTAAAAAAGAAATCAATCAGACATTTGTAGCAAAAGTTATGATATTTGCGCCAAGACATGTACACTGCAAGTAAAGGCATAAACGTGTTGGATTCTTTTGGCCATAACTTCCTCACCCGACCTCCAAATGAAGTGATTCTTGAAGCAATGGATTCCTAACATCGTTGCCTACCTCTCTAAGTAAATTGGTATCTTTTGGAGTAGATTTGAATAATTTTTATAGAGAGAAAGTGAGAGGTCGGTTGAGAGAGCATAATTAGGGTATGTACATGCTTTAGCTTTTTAAGTATATCTTGAGCTGTAGAGCTCCGATTGAGATGATTCTTGCTTCAAAACAAACTAGAGATTTACAGCTGAGATTTCTTTAAAGAAGTCAAATAGAAATTTTGGTTTGAAGTTTTCCAAAATCTGCGCTGAATTTAGGAAAAATGAGTTTGATTATGGTTATTGTTTGTATGGGCACGCCAGTGAACAAATTGAGGGAGAGGAAATTTTTGGGATGTTGTGAGAATGAGGATGAATTGATGATGGCTAATGAGGGTTAATGAAATAACCCTACAAGGGAATCCACTCATGCAAGTATGACTTCGGATAGTTAGGCTTTGGAATCGAGGTCTAACAAAAATAAAGAGTTCATAATTCTAAATCTCATTTTTTCTTCTAATGAATTTTCTTGCAAGTTGGATTGGATGTAGCTTTTTATCAAATCTCTTAAAGTTATCTTAGTGTTTTCCTCATCCTTTAATCAAAATCATCACCTCTGAATGTTGCTTATAACTTAAAAACTATGAAAAATTTGGCTCCCTTTGTTTTGCCTCTGCTTATGTCCTTTTATAGTAAAAATTCGGGTTTCTTAAATATACACAGTCGTTTAAGGAGTATAGGAGACCATGTATATTCAAAAGGATCTGAATTTATGATCACACAGGGATAAAGACTTACACGGGAAACATAAGCGGTTGTGTGTATCAAGATACATAGCCATGTAACTCGACATGATCAAAACTCAAATTCTTCAATCTTCATATGTTTACAGAGATTTACATAGTCATTGTACACAATCATACAGGTCCTTAGTTTCTTCAAATATTTGTTCCATGCCATGATTTCGTTCAAATTCTTCTCCTTTTGGTCCATAAAGGCAATTATGACCTACAAATGCATTTAGAGCAATTAAGTACCAAATATACAACAAAAATATGAAATAACAAGCAAAACATGTTAAATATGGGTGTATAATTATAGTCAATTTTGCATTTATCAGTCATTTAGGTACCTAAATAGGGTGGTGGAAGATCTACTAGCTAAAGTAGAAACATTAATTTTTCTTGCAAATTTCATGGTAATGGACATGGAGTATGACATTAAGGTTCCTATCATCTTATAGAGACCATTTTTAATTTTTCTTGCTTCATGGTAATGGACATGGAGTATGACATTAAGGTTCCTATCATCTTACAAAGACCATTTTTGGCTACTAAAGGGATATTGACAAGTGCTTAATTAATTATATATTTATTCCCTATTTCTTAATGATTAATGTTATGTTACACCTAAGATACTTATTTTGGTTTAGCTACAAGATGGAGGAACAAGAACCAAAATGAGCTAAATTAACGTCATTGGTGTCGTTTTGTTGATGTTCAATCTTGCCTTCATGGGGCAAAAAGTAGATGATTTAGGGTGAAGAAGGGACAAAGTATGGAAGAGTTGGAGTCACTATGACTTACACAACCGTGTATATAAGTATGAAACTCACTGGAAACATTAAAAAAACTTGAAGATGTTATTTCAACTGCCCCTATGACCTACTTGGCCATGTGGAGACTTACACAGCCATATACGTGAGATACACAACTATGTATCATGGTTTTGTAGCCAAATGTGAATGTCTAACTCTATGACTTTTGTAAAATTAATATACATGGTCACTTACACATCTGTGTATCTGACTATATATAACCATGCAATCGTAATTTTGCATTATAAAAGGATAACTAAGAGGGCATATACATATTGGAGACACAAAAGGAGGAAAATTCCTTTCTCTTTTAAGATCTACATGCAAGTAATCTTTTTCTTTGTAATTCAAAAGGGATACTGAAGCCAGTGAACATATTTGGACATTGATCAAATTTACTGTTGTTTTTCTTAACTCTCTTTTAGAATTGACTATGCTATTTTGTGTTTAAATTTTGGGATTTATATATGAATGATTTGGATAAACCTGCTATATTATTCATGCATAGATTCATTGCTAAAATCATGACGGGAATATGTAATTATTGTAAATATGATACATGTGCGGTAAACTAGTGGTTATGCATCATTAGGGATAATATAGTATAAGATAAATAACTTGAGCTTATGTGGTTGTTGTTTAGATTAACTTGTTTTCCTGCTATATAATGTGACTATCACACTAAATATGGAGAGCTTATTCTAGGTTGCCTAATGGTTAGACCTAATTAAAGAGTTTGTTTTAATTAGTTACAAACTAAAGGAAAACTAGTTAACATAATTTATTGTTAATATGTAGTTAACAGTTTTAAAGATAGGTACGAGAACAACATGACGATTGATTATCCACATTCATGTGAAGGTCAACATTAAACTACAAACTAGATTTAAAACCTATTGATTCATCTTTGCAATTTTGTATTGTTTGATTTATTTATCATCCACAATTTTATTTTATTTTATTTCATCAATTAAATTAACCAAATTAATTCAGAAAAAAGTATGTTTGATTATATCCAAATTAGGAGACACTAATAATTTTAGTTTATCATGGGCAAGGACACTATTGTTGACATAATAACCTCTATACAAAATACTAAGGCTTATAAGACTACTTCTCAAAGCCTCTCAAACTAAATTTAATTCAAGGGATCACCTAAGAAAAATGACAAACAACTTTTTTCAGCCAACATAATTACTCCAAAAGATTGGATTATTTAGTAGTTATATTATTATGAATGGAAGATATAAAGAGAAAAAAAAAAGTGAATGAGAGAGAGAGAGAGAAAAAGAGCTAGAATTAAAGAAAGATATCATAGATAAATGAGTTTTTATAACACGGACACAAAACTTAATTGTCCCTAAAAGATTTTTTGAAATAATGAAAATGTTTTACGTTTTAATAGATGAATACCAAGTCTTATTTGAGTTGTCCCATAAAAACACTGAGGAACAAGCTCAGGCAATTTGAGTGGGCTAGTTCTTCAAATGTTGCATAAGTTTGTACAAGTTTCTTAATCATAAAAAGAGCACGTCATTTGTCTAGCGATATGTAACATGCTTGTATGGATGAAAATAGAAACAATGGAACTCATTTTGCAAACATTTGTTCTGTAAACTTGTGTTGTAAAATGAGGAGCTCGCATAGCAATTGTTGAATGCCGCTGAATTGCACTTTTCATTTCAAAAAATGTTATAACAAAACAAGAGATACATAAAGAAATTTTATTATTTTTTTACAGAATATATGGCGATAACTGAGAACCTTTACTTTATGGCACAAAATTTTCATTTCCCGAAGAAATTGGAGGACATTTTGTCCACCCATGTAGGAGAGAAAACTGGCTAAATGTTGCCCATCAATCAGATTCACAGCAGCTAGCCTTCTTTATGAAAAAGGTTAATAAGAGCGTGGTTAACAGCTACCAAGTGCCGGGAACCAAAGACTCTTAGTTTATGCTTTTTCTACATCAGGAACCTTATATTTTAGCAATCATGACATTCTAAATTTTCCCCGGATCGGCTCTTGCTAAACATTCCCGTGGTACCCCCAAGTCTTTCTTCAGATGATTAAGATGTCGCCTCCAAGGGTCATTATGCAACTTGTAGTGTAGAACCTTTTCAATACAACCAAAAAAATGTCACCTTCACCGAATCAAATGCATGCAGGCACTACAAACAGAAAAGAATAAACAACTCCAAGCACCACAGTAGTATCAACACAATCCTGTCCGAATTCAAATTTGAATCCTAGATTCCCAGATCAAGAAGATGCCAATTTAGTGGTGCAATTGTACAAGAGTTCTACATGTATGATGTTTTATGCATTCTACCAAAAATAAGATTAAAAAAAGGAAAAAGACTAGCAGACCATAAGAAATAAGTACCACACCATAAAAGTGGCAAAATGCACCTGTATAAATATGCCGTGCTTTTATGTCTGCACATAGGAACATATGAAACTGCATGTTATCATTTGAGTTCACGTTCAATAAACACCAGAAGTTTCCAACTTTAGGCTAATATGGCACAACTATGAATACATACAACGACATGGATGAGCTTTTAGCATCAACCCATGAATTGCTTTAATTTTACAACTTTTTCATAATTGAAAGTAGAATGTGCATTAGCATCACTAAATAAATTGCTTTTATTTTCTCCCTCAAAACATGTCAAACATGGTTAGTACTTTTGAATCATTTATAAGTCAGTTCACATCAAATAGCTCTAAAGATATCCTCAAATATTATTTAGACAAGACCAACATCTGGCTGATGATTCAAGCCATTTTCAACATTTCCGCCACAGCTTCTTGTCATCACAGTTAAGATGCCTTGAGCTAACAGAACAAAAACCGAAATGTAGAAATGGAACTAATGTAGCTATCCAACTGACCTATTATTTCACCCATACAGATGATTCCGCATGTTACCACAATGACTTCATTTGGGTTCTCATAAATAGCAGATATTGTAATACACTGAGTGCTGGTTGTATAACCCTAACCCAGTATCCTAACTATAGATGGACTTCATTTGGGCTCTCATAAATAGCAGATATTGTAATATACTGAGTGCTGTTTGTATAACCCTAACCAAGCATCCTAACTATAGATGCCAAAAGTACTGTAGTTTTTTATCAGATCATGTTCTCATGCTTAATCTAAGTGACAGTATCCTAACTATAGATGCTAAAAGTACTGAAGTTATTGAAATGATTCTTATCTCTCACACGGACTCTTTCAAGATCCATTCTAATAAAAGCTTCACATAAAGAGTTTGGGAAATGTTAGCTATCAAAAGTTGAGAGACTATAATTTGTGTGAGACTTTGTGTGAGACTCCTGTCTATATCATTACCTTCATGATATTTTTAATTGGTTATTTGGTTACAATATCATTTGATAATATTTGGAGTAGTACTCAAAAGAATGCTTTTTGTTTATATTCATCATTTTTGGGTAAACTAGATTCAACTGCCTCCCAAATTTCTATGAAATAAAATTTTGTACCTGAACAAATGTAGCAAAGATGTCATCTTCTGTCAATTGCAATACTTTGAGTGCCCACTCATTCACATGGCCAAGCATAGTTTTTTGTCTTTCTGCTTCAAGCACCATTGAATCACGATACAAGAATCTTTGCCAAACTTTTCTAACATTCGCCAATCGGAATTCTATTTCCGTCTTGTTAAAGGTCTAGGAGAACACAAGCATCGTGAATCAGTAACTTCAAGGCTTCATGATACTATCGTATAGATTTCAAGGTCATAAAAATTTACCCGAAGAATATTTATCATATTTGGGATATCATCTTCCATGATTCTAACAGCAAAGCTGTCATAGTTGAGCACATTCTCGAAAGGCAAGAAAATCCCATCCTAAGGACAGATAATCAAATGGAATCAATAAGAAAACAAATTAATGATTGTGCCAGTATATCAGACCAGTGAATGTTGAAGAGAAATTGAGAAATCTACTAAATATGCTACAAGGCCATAAATCTTCTTAATAGATGTAATAAGTAATAAATCTTCAAGTGACCTTCATTTCAGAATAGGCCAGAGATTTATATAATTTCATCCTCCTGCAGTTTGAGAATCTCATAAATGTTTAGCATCTTACCTACAGTGCATTTATTGTGCCAAGATTTGTGCAAGGCCATTAGTCAATTGTACTTTTTAAAAGGGAAGCCTATAATAATTTCTTTAGCATTTCAAAATTGCAAAGGTAACATGAAGCATCTGAGGGAAAAATGAGTTGTTAAATTAACTTTGATACTATGTGAACGTAGATTTAAAGAAGGCGGCGAAAGGAGAAGAATGTATACATTGGTTAATGTGGTTCGGTTGTAAAGCCTATGTCAATGGACACAAAAACGACAAGGGTGCCAAGTGTGTTATTTATCAGATAGAACTTATCTATTAATAATAGTAGGGCAGTAAAATATTTTATAATAGAGAAATACACTATTCGAATATAGTACCCAACTTATTTTATTATAGGCTATATACAATATTCCTATAATTGGCTACCTAATAATATTCATATAATAAATGTATCATTTTCAATAGAAAAGGAGAGGAAGGGAAAGGGAAAGGAAATAATAGCAAGAGGAAGATAGTGAGAAAGACGGCAAAGAGACATACAAAATATGTATTGAAGCAAAAATGGAAGTCTCAATCTTAATATATGTTCTGAAATTGGAAACCACAATTTAACCAAAACATGTATTGAATAAAAAGCAGCCCTTATCCTACAAAATCTAATGTCGAAATTGGTCATAACAAGAATTCTGTATGTGGTAATAAATTCTAAGAGGTGCCTTGAGACCCCTATGTTAACTTTTCAAAACTTACCCCCTTGGTGTGGCAACAATGCCAGTTCTGAAACTTACATGCTAGATCTCAACGTGATGTTTGTTGGTAATAGAATATTGTTTTGAGCTATACAAGCCGACAATATAAGATTACTTTCTTTAAATTTTGGATAACATTAAATTATAACAATAAAAATCTGCAAATGGATATACTACGTGAAAAAGTAATCATGGGTACCTTGTAGCCAATTTTATACCACAAGGAATATTTTGAAAATTAATACCATAAGGTATCTCAACAAATTTAATCTAAATTCTAATGGCTCGATTTAGAATGGTGGTTTGTATGGCCTACATGGATAAAAGCAAAATACTCATAATGACACAAGATTTAAATGTCGAGGTTCTTAATTTGGAGATGAATAATATCATGCTTGATTTCACAATTTTAAATTATTTCACAATAGAATACCTGAATGACCACAGGTATGCAACCTTGCAAAATGCTATCTTCCATCCGACCACTCCAACCATCTCCAGGCAAAACTCCACAAAAAATAGAACTTGCTAAATCTTCATGATAGTTTTTAGAGCGTAAAGGGGTCACAATTATGTCTTTTGCGTGCTGTTTCCCAAGCTTTCCCTTCTTGTTAGGGCTTGATCCAAATTCTTCAGCAACCCTTTGCCTAATACCCATGCTATACCTTCAAACCCCAGAAGCTAATTCATCAGCAACATTATGTGCAATGACTGAAAAGCTTAGCAACAACTCTGTAATTGTATGTTCTGTCTGTCCCTATTCAAGTGGACACAAAAGCACATAGACATACAAGCATACGTATATAGAGGAAAAGAGATTCACAAAAATGGATGATAGCATTTTCTCTAAATTTCAAGCGGCAGTTTCAAGATTTAACAAAAGGATTTTTTTTTTACTTACGAATCTTCTGGTCTCCCATTCTCATATGCTGGACCAAGATTTCCATTGAAGTAGAATAATGTCTTTCGTTGCTCAAGGGGCCTATATAGAAATGGCATACTCATTGCATCTTTACTTGCATCAATTTAAAAATGCATCCATGGCATCCAGCTGACCAAGGAGGAAGAAATAATTAGGTAATAAGAAACAAAATGTTGCAGAAGAAAGTACCTTGCCCAAAGTTTGGTGCTCAAGGTCAATACATCAGGCCGTTTCCAAGCAGGAAGTACAAGATCTTTATCAGGATCAAAACACGGATGCTTGCCTCTTCTATCAAAAGAAATCTTGTCCCAATTATCAGCCCAATAGGCTGTTGTGGAGTGGTTGTGCCTTGAATTTGTGTTACCCCAGTGAACCAACATCATACTATTCCATATCTCCTTAGGAGCATAGCAAGCACCTTCATCCCATGAAAAAAACTGCGTTAAGATAAAGTTTGCATCATTAGCATGACATATTGCAAATATTCTGAGGGAAAGCAGTAAAGCATAGAACAACAGCAGAAATTATATAAAGAGCAGAGCTAGAGAAACATAAAAAGAGACAAAGAATCAGAAACTAAAGGAAGCAAAATAGTTAATAGTCAAATCAATATGCTGAAAAATAACATAAAAAAAAAACTTAACTTGGGATGTTTATGGAGACAAAATCCACATGAAAGAAAAAAGACTAGTAGGTTAATAAGCCTAAGGAGCCTTAATAAGGCAATGAAAACTTCCTAAAATTAAACTAGTCAGCTTTATTGCTCATTTCATGATATCAAATAAGACTATTAGAATTCATCCTGCTCATTTTCACCACAAGTATATTGACTGCAAACCATAAACACGTCTTACCCAAATATGGTCTCTTCCAGATGAGCGGTTCCAATAAGTATAATGCTCGACAATGTGGTTATATGCCTTACGGTAGAATTCCAGGGTGAGAGAACTCCTCAAGCCCATATGTTCCTGGCATTTTAGGGTAAGAAGGAAGCACTATATAGAATATTCAAATTTCAGAAGGAAACATGAATAACATGTATAGACATAATACGTATGACCATAGATAAAGACTAAAAAAACTTGAATTTCTATCTTTTTCGTTAAGCTCCATGCTAAGATATATTCCTAAGCATAGGCATATATCCTACAGATAGTTATTTTCTCTGTATTATGCATGAGAAATTGAAATTTCATGAGAGAAAATATGTAGGGGAACCCAAAGGTTTCCAAAGTAGAAAAGGGATGTAAAGACTTAGGCAACCTGAAATTCGATATAAAAATGGTCATCTAAGTTTAAGTAACTATTGTACGTTATCGCGATGGTCATCTTGCAGGTAATCAGCAAGAAGAGGAGAATTTGAGAACACGGAATCCTCTGAACAATGACACAGAGTTGTACGCATTCTCAGTCTCAATTTCTGAATCAATTAGATATGTTGCCTAAAAATCCAACTCATGTAGAGCTTTTTGGCAACTTTTCTCTCAAAATCTTAATTTTCACAGTGGTGATGTTATTGTTTTCCTATTCATCTTTGGATTTTTATTTATGTAAATCTATTTGCCTTTCCTATAGAAGCAGAAGGCTGACAACAAAGATGATTTGAAGTGGACTAATCTACTTAACATAACATAGATAATGTATCAATAAAGCAACAGACACAGTAAAATAGCTATTATTGCCCTTTTTCTATTCCTACTTGATTTTCAATGTCAGATAGTGTGGACCAATGGAAATGATCTTTCAGGTGACTTAAGCTTGAAGCAAAACCATTTGTAAATAGAACTTCATATTCATAACTTCAAAAAAAAAAAAAAGTGATATTGTCCAATATGGGTACTTATAAAGTGCTGATATACTCCACAAAAGTTTTAAATTTTTCCTCATATACTACAAATTAAACAGGTAAGGATTATAATGTAGGATTTTTCTAACCACAAGCATATGAACCAAGAAGGAGCTTTCTAATTTTTTTCATATTTGCCTCCATTGAGAATCAATTGGGAATGCGGTATACAAACCTAAACAGTTCAATGGTCCCAAACGGGCATAATACTACAAAGCCAAAAATGATTTGTTTAGTAATAATGTCTTAAATTTCCTTACAAACTACAAATTTTCATAACTTTCTGCAATGGGACATCAAAAGTGTCTATATCCAAAGTCCTTATGTCCTCATTAAGTTCTAGAGTTGATAGGATCTAAAGTAGCTTAAGGATGGTTTGGTCTACACCCCAAATGCAGTAAGAACCACCCAAGCCTCCCACCTGAAACTTTTAACACAATAATCTCGAAAAGATCTTAATTGTGTAGACCGGGAAGAGTTAATTAGAGGAGTAGTTACTAGCCCTGACTTATGTTTTTTATACTATGAACAAAACCTAACTAATTATTCAAACCACATGGTTTTAGGTCTATTTGGAGTTTCTACATTAGTTTAAGATTAAGTGACAGCGTGCACTACGTTGAGCATTAAGCACAAAGAAGGGAGATTTCAAAATAATATGATGAATTAACCTTCTGACCCAAGGATTTGACAAAATAACTATTAGTGTAAATAGTCAAAATAGTAATTGAATCATTTTTTGATACATACCTGACTTCTTCAACTTTTGGTTTGAGTGATTTCTTGAGTTAGCATTATAATCATTACAATTCAGAGTTCGAAAATGATGCCAAGCTACTGATGGGAAATAGGAATTCATTTACGATTATTTTCTATACTAGTCAGTTTCCCCTATGAGAAGTTTCACCAAAAATAGGATTCCTTGTATTTTCTTTTAGTATCACCTTTCCTTCTTTGGAATTAAATCAAAAAATGTTCTATTTGAACCATGTTAGGTTCGAATTAATTATCTTTTACTGTATGATGAATGATCTAGAGTTCTTCTCTTAGTAGGATTAGTTGACAGGATTCTTATTTAAGTTTAACGTTTCAGTTTGTGAAGGGAAAGAAGTGATATTTTATGATTTTTCACAGTTTGAGTGAAAGGATACGATAACATTTGAATCATTTTCTGAACCATATCTACATAAAATTTTCATATTCTTGAATAAATTCTACAAAAACTTAGCACATCAATAAGCAGGCATCCAGTTCACAATTCGAAAAGAAACAATCCTGAATAAAGAGTAGTCAATTTTACACATGAAGTTGTGAGTATAGAAAAAAACCAAAGCAATGATTGTAGACAGGAGTTTTGCCAAAAAAGCAAAGAACATTCTACAGCTTCTTTACATATATATTCAAGGGATCCTATCAATTGTAGACAGGAGTTTTGCCAAAAAAGCAAAGAACATTCTACAGCTTCTTCACATATATATTCAAGGGATCCTATCAATTGTAGACAGGAGTTTTGCCAAAAAAGCAAAGAGCATTCTACAGCTTCTTTACATAAATATTCAAGGGATCTTATCAATAAGAGATTAAAAACCAGCACCAACTAATTTAAAAACATCAAGACTTCTACAATATATAGCAAACATTAACAAGGACTGAACTAAATTTGATATTTGGACTTCACCTGTGGAAGGTAAGGAAACTAACAAGGTTATCAAACCAAAGGACATATGACAAGAAGAAAAATAAATTAAAGCCCATAAACAATAAAGACTGACTCTGGGTACAAAACAATTGGACTCTTTAGTCTTAACATCAGACAATCAAAGACAATTATCAAATTGATGATTGGACATACTATTTAACAGAGAGATCAAACATAATCCTAACCCTTTATCTTGGTTGAAGCAAAATAAGTACATATAACAAGCTAGAAAAATTCACCTGCATACTTATATGGGGAGCATCATCTGCACGTGTTATGATGCATGAATCAAGAACAGGAACAAAGAAAAAGTCAGCTTCTTCACCATTTAATGTTCGATGCGCACTAGCTAAAATACTTTCATAGAGTGCCATCTGTAAGTGTGCAAAGAGTTCAAGCCATCAGTTATATGTTTTCCTTACAAAGTGTTGGGCATGGTTCTCAGTTCAAGAAGTACCTGAGAACCATACAACTGATCTGTCCAGAATGTCGCATTATTTTCATCATAGATTCTGTTCACACATTCAAACTTAAAGTGACGACCCTGCATCACCAAATAAAAGGACATGAAAAGCTTAAGCAATGAATTATAATATATTAGTATTTGATTCTATCCTCACCTCTAGGAGCATGCTATTGAACTCAGGGGGTAAATCATACACGTATATAAGAGGCCTTTTCTTCTTCACTATAGCATTGAAATTAACCAATTTTCCACTAAGAATGTTATCATCAGGAATATCAAGCTGAGCAGGTCGAAGCCAATTAGGCCACTCTCTCACTGAAGAAGTAACAGATGGAATGCTACAGTCTGTTCCATACCAGCCATTGTTACACTGTAAAACATATGTTAATTGAGTATATTATTTCTTACAAGAAAGTAAACAAGAAAAAAGAAAATATTTTATGGAGATTTTGAAGGAAATGATGGTTGATAAAAATTGAATTCAAATGGGAATAGGGTAAAGGTATTAGTTACAAACTAACTAATCCTTTATGTGATATTCAAGTGTTAAAAAGTATTAGTTACGAACTAACTAATCCTTCATGTGATATTCAAGTGTATCTCCCACATATTACAACTAGCACTGCTACATTTGCATTGAGGCATTGCTTCAAAAAGTCCAGGTAATTCCTTTTTCAAAAAGAATTGCCATCCAAAAGTATGCAAGAACTGGAAACCCGTTGAACTGCTGTAAATCAAACAAGAGTGTCTAATCTCAATATTACTAGCAGTGTATTTGGTTTTCTATAATTTCCTGCCTTCAACTTCAAAAGATTAACGGCGGTATTATTAAGTCTAGAAAATAGATTATTGTATTAAGTATAATGATATCTTTATCTGTGTCTCACTACCATTCTGTGAACAATGATGCTCATGATGGCCTTGACATTTGAATACTGTTGGTTAATGATAAAGTTGCAGAATAGCAAATATTAACAACAGCTGTCAGAACAGTTTCTATGTTCCAAAATTTAAGACACAACATGTGTATTAGAAAGCACTTCAAGCATATAACAAATATAAATGCATAATTATCTCACATTCTTAAATGAAAATCTGTAACTATTGGATAACCTCTGAATGAGTTCAGTGCAAAAGCCTGTGCATTTCCCAAATACTATTTCTGTTACAAAAGTCCTTTTAGCCTAATTAAGTGTATTATTAAGTTAAATCGTGTACAATTGCTTTTTCAGTGAACTAAATCACATGAATCTAGTTTAAATGTAAAGGAAGGCAAAATGGTACCTGACAGGATCCACCACGACAAAATCCATGACCAGAGCATTGATTAATACAAACACACTGGACAGGAATTTCACAAAACCTCCCTAAAAGGCAATCATATTTGCAGTCACATTCCTCTTTGAATTTTACCCTGGCAGCATATGCCTCTACAGGGTCTACATTACACCACCCAGCTTTGCTACTGTTTTTTGTGAATATATTTTCAAAGTCAGGTTTTCCCCAGTTAACAAGTTTTGAGCCATTGGGATCTGAAGGTAACCTGAAATAGATGCTATACATGAGACGATGTAGAAAAAGAATCTCAAACCAAACTTTGGAGCTAATGAACTCACGTTAGTTGAAATCCACATGCTTCAGCTACAGGGCGGTTTGGGTACTTTGTGCCTTCCCCACAGAAGCACATTGCTCTTGTCGTATCACAATAAGCAGGGCATATGGAAACCACCCAACGGCCACAAGGTAGCTCTGGCGTTTTAGGATAGTTGCAGTCCAGGTGCAGTCTTTTAGAACATCCTTTCCCTACTCCATCAACACATGAAATAATGAAGTGAATTTGGGAATTCAACATGCAATGTTCTCTCCCTCAATTGTTGCTTTAACCACCACATATTGGCTAGATAACATAATTATCATTCACAGAGATTAGCAAAATATTTGGGCTGTCAAAGATGTAATATGCTCCCCACATTCTTTTTTAGGGTAAGTTATCACCAAAGCTTGAGATGCTCCTAATCGAATGGTTCGTCAAAAGATTACAAGAAATAGCTTTAGTTAAATTGATACTCAGAAGAACATGGTGTTACTTTTTCCAATATTTATTATTAATCAAAGTTAGTAGAAAATGCAAAAGTTAACTCTGTCCAGTTAATCCCCCACCAAGGACTATATTTTGTCAACAATCCAATCACTTGTCTAGTAAAAGATTTTATGTTGACCTTGAACTAGTTAGTGTCTTTGCAAAAGCCATGATATAAGAAATGAAAGAAACAAATGAGAAAATGTCTTACCACCAAAACCATGAAAGCACCGACATTGCCCCAATTCATGGTTACATACACCCTGACCACTGCAGTCATCATCACAGCTCTGGCTACCAATTATCTGCAAGAGAAAAAAGAAACTTGCAGACCAGTTACAATGGCATGAGTAAAGGAAGCCAGCAGAAAGCAAAAGCTAAATAGAGTTTGAAAAAGTTTATGTCTAAATAGTACTAAACTTAAAAATAAAAAAAGCAAATTAAAATCAACATATTCCAAAAGTAAAAGATATATATTAGTCACCAAATATTTATAATTATTGCTACCTCATTGATTTTGACCTCTGTAGTGATAGAGTCACAACCAGAGAGCCAGCGCCCAATTGCAGCCTTCCAAGGTGCATTGCGATAAACTACTGCCTTGTGTGAGTCTGCTGGGAACCTGTGATCTAAATCAGTCACTAGTGAATTCCCAGAAACAATGTTGCTCGGGTTATCAGCCGATTCAGTGACAGGGACACAAGTATTCTGAACTTGGCAGGCACTGAAGAAATCTAATGAAGGTATCACAGGGAACAAGAATAAATGAACTACCGAAACTAATGCTGCTATAGAAACAATTGTAGCTATCAGAGACCATGAGCATTTCCATTTATGAACGAACATCATATTCCAAAAAGGCGTTCAGGGAACTAGGTTATTAGCGATTCACTAGTTGAACAGATACATATCTTCTTGGCCCTGCAAGATGTATGATGGCACCTAACGTAGGAAATTAAATAATCAGATGGCCATTATATTGATGGAGGAGAGAGATATAAAGCGTTGAAAACAATTTATGCAGAAACACAGATCCTATCAGCCATAGATGTGCTAAAAGGTGAGATTAAAAGTTTCACAAGACGAGATGGAAAACAAAAACAAATACTGACAAGAGAATCAGTTAAAGTGCAATCTGAAAATTTCCCAAAAAGCATATGAACACTTTCCGAATTCCAATCCCACGACCCTAAACCGCTTGCCTAGGGGAACATTGGATATAATACAATAGAATACAACTCCACCAAACTTTCCCACACCTAACGGTTAAAAATCAAGGGCAAACCCGCAGACGCAGAAAGAGAGATGAACTGTTAGAAGGAGACCACAGACACAAATTGGTGAATAAATTCAATCCACGATTGACCAGTGAGCTATTAGAACGCAAACTACTGCAAATTATAAAAGTGTCAATGTGAAGAGAAAATAAACTTACCTTGAATTAGACTATTGATTTCCCATTCCAATGAAAATCGATTAAATAACATAAAAGAGATCGAATAATCCAAGAAATGAATACGCGGGATCCAATAAAAAACTGAGAAGAGACAAATGGTGAGAGAGTGGTAAATAAGAACTCGCAAGGAAGATTCCAGTATGACAGCATGTCGAGGGTTAAAATATGAAAACGTATGGTTAGGGACAGCGTAAGGTCAATGCAGAAGGCGCCAAGGGTCTCGGTGGTAAGTTTTGAAACATACATGCGCCTTGCTTTTGCACGTGCAGTTAAAATTTCTTCCTCTTCATCTTCTACCTTCAAATTGTTGTCTCCGATAGTTGGAAACAGAACGGAACAGAAATTTAGAGACGGAACGAAACAGAAAGTGGGAACAGTAAGGTGTTTGATTATGGTGGACAGAACAGAGAAAACTGTCTCCGTCTCGAGAACAAAATGTATTTGGTTGCTGGGACAGAACGAAAAAATAGTGCAAATGACGAATATGCCCCTAGTCCTTAATATAATTAGAAATATGTAATTCATTGATACTTTTATTATGAATGGATTGTAATAATAAATTTGAATAATAATAAATACAAATTATATAATAATAATAATAATAAATTTGAATAATAATAAATACAAATTATATAATAATAATAATAACAATAATAATAATAATAATAATAATAAAATTTGAGTAATA
>JANZXV010000002.1:25925327-25938547 GCA_027576455.1 Erythroxylum roigii
ATTAATTGAGTGATCCAAGCCTAGTACTTACACAATTACTCCCTGTGGGACGATATTATACTATACTACTTGAGACCTGTGAACTTGCGGAGTTGCATAAAAAAGATGAAGAGAAAAATGTTGTTGAATATGAAAATAAGGATAAGATGAAAGAGAAAGAGAAGGAGCCCAAGAAAGAGTACCAATTGAGAATTCCATTTTTAAGCAAGCTTAGGATAAATAAAAAGTAAGATAAATTCGATAACTTTTAGAATTTTTATAAAAATTATATAATAACATACATTTCGTTAAAGTTCTTTAATAAAAGTAAAAGTATGTCAAGTACATAAAGAATCTTCATCCTAATAAGAAGAAGGTTAAGAAATTATCAATGGTGACATTAAGTGAAGAGTATTCTACCTTCTTATAAAAGAAACTACCTTTAAAAAAATCAAAGATTTAGGGAGTTTAACTATTCCTTGTAATATTGATAGTTTTTAAATTGAAAGGGCATCTTTAACCACTTCTTTTCTTAATCCTATATTGAGAATGGAATCAAACTCAATTATATGTCATCATCATTTGCTCCATTAACCTTGAATGTATCATATATCTACAAGAAGTTGTCCATATTTGCATTTGGATCTTCATCTTACAATTTATCAAACTACATAAACTATTATAACATTTTGGATTATGTTTGATTTTACCTCTAATCTTTTTAATCGCAATCGCCGATCTCAATATGCTAAAACATGACCATATTAGTGATGGTTTATAATATATATCACACAATGTATTACTTATAACCTAATGCAAGTGCTCGTATATTTCCCCACACTTTGTGTAGACAATGCATTAGCTAAATGCCTCACTTGACTTTCCAAATTGTGAATGGAAGATGTATGATTCTTCCTAATTTGGTTTTCATCCTAGCTTGCAAATTTGGAATTCAAAACATCAATTAGCTTATCCATTTTTGATTCCAATGAACTGAGCCTATCTTATTGGAATCTTGTTAGGCCTCGAGCTCTCATAGGATTTCTTGTAATGTTAGACTAAGAAAAATTTGGATAGTTTTTCCGCCCAGGATTGTAAGTATTAGAGTAGGGATTATTACCTCTCCAATCATATTCTGCTCCCATAAAGTTGAACCACTCCATGTTATTGTTTTTCATTAGGAAACAATTAGTTCATATATGACTTTCTTGTCCATATAGTTCACATCCATGCTGAATTGCCTTTAGTAGGTTAAAAGAAATGGCTTTCAGGTTGTTCAATTGTTTGGCTAGGTTTGCGACTTCATCTTGTAATGTTATCACTGAATCAAAAGCAAATACTCCCTTTTGATCTCTAAATATTGGTGATTGTTTACTACTTTCTGATGTCTATAGACAGATGTTGATTTCCATCTCTTCTAATAAATCATGTGTTGCTTTAACTATTTTCCTTATTAAAGGGCCATCATCTACTGCATCTATAGTGCCACACATGGGTGGATTTATTCCATTGTAGAATGTTTTCAGAAGGAACTCCTTTGGCAAGTTGTGATGTGGGCAAATCCTTTGCAATTCTTTGAATCACTCTCATTGTTCGTATAAAGACTCCTCTTTACTTTGCATGAAATTTTTGATTTCCTTTATAAGTTTAGTGGTCTTCATTAAAGGGAAGTATTTAGATAAAAATACTTGCACCAGTTACTCCTATATCGTGACATTCTTTGCGTTAAGAGAGTTCAACCATACCTTGGCTCAATCCTTAAGTGTAAAAGGAAAAAGCCTCATCTTCATTGCATCTTTCAATATTCCATTGGTATCTAAATGTGTCACAAATCTCCAAGAAGTTGGCTAAATGAGCATTAAGATCCTCATTGGCCAGTTCATAAAATTGGACATTGGTGTGCAGTATATTGAGTAGTGTAGTTTGCTTTTAAACCTATTAGTCTGCACTAGTGGTCTCGTTATCCCCTGTTGATTTGCATTTAAACCTACCTCATGAATTTAATAATGATTCTTTATTATTCTTCTTGATTTTGTTCCTTTGCTATTTTTCTTTCTATCACTTCTTGGCATCTCGCTTTTCGAATCTCCCTCTCTTGTTTGGTGATGTCCGACACTTATGTATCCTTTAATTTACTTAAACTCCTTGTGATACCTGAAATTACATAAGAAAAAGTATCAAATTCTTTAAATTAAAATAATTCAAATTAGATAAGATGCAAAAATTGCAACCCCTAACAAAAAGGTGAAGGTTAGTCTTAACAATAAGTATGGACTCAATACTCACCTTTAAGATAAATGATATATCCTTGTCTCCTTCAAGCACCTTCCCAACTTCTTCTTCACAAACAATCCCTTGAGTAGTCCTCCTAAAATTCTCAAGCTCTTTTCACTTCGTAAGGTTTCGGCATTAACATTCCTTGGGTACACCTCAGGCTGAGATGGCTGCTCCTCTTTGCTTTATGGTTCTAGATGGTTGACAATTTCCTCCATCTGACCTATTTGACTTACCTACATTAGGAATCGAGACATTGCATCTTGTTGGAACTTTTTACATCTTGATGAAATTGCAAAGTATTAGTAGCAACAACATTAACTAATTCTTCTAGAGATGTACATGAGTTTTGTTGGCTCTTAAAATTTTGGACGCTAAACCTTGTATCTTGCGAAAATTGCCTTACATCCTACTAGAAATATAGAGTATTAGTGGCAGCAATATTAACTAAGTCTTCCAGAGTTGTACCTGAGACGTAATAAGAGACTTGTCTATATGAGAATTGTTGTACATCCTGCAATTCATCTAGGAAGAAGTCTTGCTAGCTATCCCATCCATAACCAAAGTTCTTATGATCACTCTAAACTTGTTTATAGGATTGAGAATATGGGTTATACGAAAATTTTCCATTAAGAGCATTAGCAATATCCATTATTGACATACTCACTTCCATGTGTCTTTTTTTCCACACGACACTAAACAAAAGGTGAAAAGATCAAGAAATAATTACAAAGAAACTAATTATAAAAAAATATGTACAAAACACTAATTAAAATTAAGAACAAAAACTAAAGCACCACACTCCCCGATAACAACGCCAAAATTTGGCATCGTGTTATATCATTACACAAAATAACTAGACATAAAACTATAACTAGTAATAAGTCTAAGTCGATCCCACATAGAGAGAGTGTAAAGCTTTTGAAATGAAAAGAATCGTTGTTTAGGTTAGGGGGATTTTGGTTTTGAATAACAAAATAAAGTAAATTAAACTAACGAAGCAAATTAAAGAAAATAATAAAAAATGAGAAAAGTGATGAATGCGTTAGAGGTTAGGTCATTGGTTCAATCTCGACCTATATACAATTCAACATACTTTATTAAATTGTTATTCTCATACCTCTCCTAACAACTATTAATAATAGGTTAACAATAAGCTCTATTAACCCCAGTTTTCTCTTAGGTAGTGTTTATAAAATGAGCTTTTTAATTAAACCTAACTACTGAAGAGCCTAGAACAAGCTCTTTAGATTTAGTTGGACCACCGCATTACGAATAAGAAAAACAGATTAATCAAGACAACAACCACATAAGCTCAGGTCTTTTAACCAAGGTTACGTTATCCCTAATGATTTAACACCATTAATTGCTACAAATGAGTCCAAACACAACGATTACGTATTATATTTAGGATTCTAGGAATGGTTACACATAAAAACAATCAAATAGAGCATTCAATTATTTTTATACAATACCCAATTCAATAAGCACAAGATAACATAAACAATCCCTAAGAGAGAAAGAACAACAAACACAATTTAGATACTCTCAAATGTGTTCTTCATCATCGATTTCACCTCCGAATCGGGTTGGGGAAGCTTAGCCCTCCATAGGTCTCCAAAATATGCGTGCTCTACCCCTCAATTTTCTTGCGAAACGATTCCTAAATGATTCATTCATTCTTTTTTTTCCCTTCAAAATGTCATATTTATACTAGAAATTAGGTTTATGACCCAAATCTTGAAAGTTTATGGCCGTGCATCTTGAGTCACGATCATGACATTTGAGTCACGACTGTGCATTTTGCACTGACATCTTATACTCTTCTTTTTATGGAATTTTCTTGTATCCTCTTCACTTTAATCCTTCTCCTTCTTGTTCATGAAGACAATTGAGTGTGAGTCTCAAGAAGATAGGTCAAAGAATGTGCTTTCAAATCACTTTAGCTCTTATGCTTCCACCTAAAACCAAATATGAACCAAAATGAGTTTCTTAAACATTTCATAACATTAATCACTAAGTCTTATGGAATAAATGTACAATCAATTAAGCACATATCACCATATATGTAAATCCATATTAGGATGATTGTTTGCTTAATATATTCAAGATTAACTCCAAGTCGCTAAGTTTGAAGTGAGACTAGCTTGTTGTGAACAAGCTATAGTCTTGACTCCAACACTTTCTTTGCTAGGAAGGGGCAAGTGCATTTGAAGAAGAAAATTCTTTCATTGTTTGCTAAGAAAGAATTCCAAGGCTAGCTATTGAGTGTAGTCGGGAGGGATGGTGATAAAGGGGTGTATCCATTAGCTTGGACTGTTATATAGGTAGAGAATATTGATTCTTGGACCTGTTTTATAAATTTGATGGCTTTTGAATTAGAATTGGATAGTGGTGAAAGGCTTATAATTATGTTAGATATGTAAAAGATATTTTATTATTCATTATTTATAGTTTATTATTGTACAAATTTTATATTAACTTAATCTTTTCTATTGTTATAGAGAGTGATTGGAGCTGTGGTAGAGACATTACTATATATCACTCACCGAATGTGTGCTAGACAAAAATACCATAATTGGCATATGAATTGGAAGGGAAAGGATTTGCAAAATTAGTTTTTGAATTGTGCATGGTTAATTTACATTAAAGATTTCAACGAGCAAATGAAAAGACTGGATAAAATAAAATCTAGATGTGCATCATTATTTCTTGAATATCCTAAGGAGAGGTGGGCAAGATGTTTCCAATATTTTGAATCAAAATACTATATTGTCAACAATAATATGAGTGAAACTTTTAATGGATGGATCATACCAAGAGATAGGCTAGTTATCAACATGCTTAAAATCACCAAAATCATAGTGATGAAGAGGTATAGTGATAGGAGAGAATTTGTGCATGGTTGTAATTCAGATGTTGCACCAAGGATTATGAAGTAATTGGAGAAGAATGAGAAAGATGCAATGCAGTGGAGCATAGTTTGGAATGGTGATTGAGCATATGAAGTGTCTAACATTGATGGCAAGCATATTGTAAGGATTAGTAGACACTAGTCATGTAGTTTTCGAGCTTGGAGCTTTATAGATATCCTTGTAAGCAAGCTATAAGTTCTATTCACCATTCCAAGCAATGGATGGAGGCATTTGCAAATGATTGTTACAAGAAGTCTAAATTTCTCGCATTGTATAATCATATGTTACAACCTATTAGAGGTGCAATTTTCTAGCATACTGTTGATACAGAATTAATAAACTCCCACCCAAAAGAGTTATGATAGGAATACTTAAAATAACTAGAAGGAGCGGAGTAAATGAGCCTAATAAGTTGAAAATTTCAAACAAATTGACTCAAAAGGGTCAGGTACAAAAATGTAAGAAATATGGAAATTCTGACCACAATGCCAGAAAATGTAGGAGTGAAAGCTCAACTTAGCAATCTCCAAAAGCATAAAATATTCTTGGAATATCAAACCTTGTTTTGATTAATATGTATTGCTTCATATCTAATGATATTTATGGGATTCTTTGATTATCAAACTAACAATGATATTCATGTCATATTTATTAGATCATCTTCGAGGTCTCTTCACAAGTTGAATATATTATCGTTCTGAGTCAACACAGCAATATTATGAGTAAAACATTATTGATAACTTTCACAAATGAATATTGTTAATGACATGTGTGTTTTTATATTGCTTGCTCTTCGCATAGTAGTAAACGAAAGTATGGAGAAGTTGATCCACGTTCATTTAAGCTATCTTTTGAACCAAGAGGTACAAAGTTCAAAGGACAACCTAGCATCAGTTCGCAACAGTTAAAACCCAACAAATGAGGAGGAGAGCATTGGTGAATCAACCAGTACACGATCAACCTTCTCAATCAAGTGTAAATGAGGCAAGCAATGTGGTTGATTCCCAAACTATACATTAATGTTTTTATGTGTTTTTGGAACTTTAGTTATTAGATCCAATCACTTTTGTATATGGACGGATAGATCCAATCACTTTTGTATATAGATGGATAGATGTTTTGGTACAATTATTTACTTATATACTTCTCCAATTATTTATTGTGATATAATCTTTTTTTATATACTTGTTGATTTTTACAACTATTAATTAAGCATCATTAAGGCATCTTCATGAATAACAAAAAAATAAAGACAAAGCACATTATATTACAACTTAGTTCAAATGAGGGTTTTTCATTCATCATAATTAAATTTTTAAACTAAATATTACAATTTAGTTCCACTTTCCTACAACAAACCATATTATAACACTCACTATAAGCATAAAAACCCTTATTACGATAATCACTAAAATAATTTCAACTCTTTTTTCTCTTTTGTCAACAAAATAATGCTTTCTTTCATTAACTTTATTTGCTCCTCAAGTTTCAACATTGTACATGGTTCAACTGTGTTTCATTGATCTTCCTTTTTCAACATGCCTACCTCTTTCTTTAATTTATGAATTACTTCAATAGCTCTCTCACTAAATTTGTCATCATAACACTTAAAAAATCACAACTTCCAACCTGAAAAATATACTTACAGGATATTTAAGACATCCATAAAATCTTCTTCCTAGGTTATTATCACTCCATAAAGTTCTTAATGGGGCTTTAAAACCACAATAACACACCATATGACTATCATTTAAATTTAATGTAGTATTAGTTGAAGACATCCTATCCATAACTTTAGGTAGTTGCTGCAAAACTATATTAATACTCTTAGTTCTCATATACATTATTGCATGATTGACAAGAAATGATTCAAATAAGAAAGTTGACTAGCTCTGCAGTCATTTATCACTTGCCATCAATCATGCCTTGGTTTTAGAAAAGGAGTCTTGTAAACTCAAACAAAACCAAAGTTTAGAAAGAAAACTATAATTTGAATACATCATAATACTGATGATAATATAAATGTATTATGAAAATTCCCATTTGCTAAAATGCTGCAAAAAAAAGACATTCAAACAATAGGGCTATAAGCATTCAACAATTTTCCCTTCCCACACTTCTTTTCTTTTGTTGGTGATACCAACTAATCGTGAATTATAAGTCATTTTAATGAATTGTATGAACTAGTGCATCTAAAGTAGCATTCATCTCAGGGTATGAATTAGTTCATCAAAACTAGACCTATGAATAATATTGTATCATGCAGTTCAATACTTTCAGCGATACTCCTTGAATTATAGAAAAAGAGTACACAATAGACTACTATGAAAAGACCCCTAACCTAGTGTAGCATATAAACTTAGAAGTTAACAATCTACTGGGACACAATAGCACCTTACTAACTTTCAACATATAAATATATACTAAAAATGGTAACTACAAACTAGAAAAAATTTCCTCCATCATACGATTCTGTTAGTTTCTAAATTGGTAAAAATATCACTTAGTTTGTGCAAATGAGATAGGAATAGAAAATTGTTAAACCACCAACAAGACAATAATGAAACAATAGATGATAAGAATATCTTAGAAGATAATCATGTGATACAGCTTTCCAGAAGTGATTTCTTATATAAAAAAATGATGTCCTATCTTATTTCCCATAAATCTGATAGAGATGTAAGGGAGACGATTGAACTTACTACTGTGATTTGGCCTACTGCTACTACAGCTGAACTACCGAAAGAGAGTGTGAGATTTCTGCAAACATTTGAACAAAGTGTAAGAGAGTTAGGGATTTGGTTTAACAATCGTTTGAAGAATGGATTTTGTGATTTAGGTATTATGAATGTTGTGAATTAGGGATTTTGTAAAGGATAAAACAGAGGATTTTCTTAAGGATAAAACGGTGAAAATTGAAGTTTGGGATCCACTTTCATTTAAATAAAATAATGTCACATCAGTAAATGTTGGATCCCACTGAAGTGTAATTGGGGAAAAAAAAGCCATACCATATATGACGTGGCATTTAATTTTCTAAGGGTAACCTTAAGGACCTGAGCCTGAGCCTAAGGTGGCCTGGACTGAGCCTAACCTCAATTTTATTTTATAAAAAAAAAGCAAATGATCATGTTTTTTTTTAACAAAATGACATTGTTTTGCCTTACCCATTGAGCCTGGGGTCGGACAACCCTAACCCGATCCCCAAGCCTAGGCAGCCTAGGTCTGAGCCAGACCACAGGCCAGGTCAACCCTGGCTTGGCCGGGCTGGGCTCAGGTTGGTCCACCATCTATATGCAACCTCGTTAGATTTTTCATCCTCATAGGCCTATTTCGAACATTTTGTAAACATTGAGGTTCAAATTGAATAGACCGAAACATTAAGGTTTAACTTATATTTTGATGTAAATGTTAGGATTTAAAATACACTTTTAGCCTATCCAAATGCCAAACCCAATTACACTACAAGATTTTGCCATAATGCACATTATTAATTCATATAAAAATGAATTCTTTAATAAATTCAAGTTAAGATGCAAACAAGAATTGTTCAAAAAGTATCACATGGTGCTAAAAACTAGGAGTTGTGCTATCAAAATAAATTTAAACAAGGCTTTTGATTTTGTTAAATGGAGATTCTTATTTCACATTATAAAAACTTTTAGATTTCCTACAAAATTCGTCAAATGGATTGAAGAGTGTCATAACCACTTCTTTTAGCATTCTTATAAATGGTGAACTAATTTAAATACTTAAGGGACTAAAGGATTGAGATAAGAGGATTTCTTATCCCCTACCTCTTTACCTTATACATCAGAACACTAACGAAGCTCATTACAAGGAGGAGAGAATAGGAAGGAAACTCTAACTACTATTTGAATGGTAAAAGGATCAAACTCTTTAACCTTACATTTGTAACTGACCTCTTGTTGTTTAAGAAGACAAAAATTGATTCCATTAAGATCTTAGTGGACTCTCTCCACACATTCAACATCCCAAGACTAAAGATCAACTACAACAAGAGCAACATGTTTTTATTTACAGGTCCATCTAGCTTGGCTAAATAACTTGCATAGATCACAAGAGTTTAGATGCATTAGTCCATTAAGGTACTTTAGAATCCAACCTCTTCCACTCGAACTACTCTAAGATAATGTCAACCTTTTTGATGCTATTCACAAAAAGATTAAGGAATTGGATCAATAAAAACCTTAGCTTTGCAAGAAGATTACAATTAATTATATCAATGTTAAGCAACTTACATGTCTATTGGAGTTCTCACCCCTACTTGCCATTAAAACTGACAAGAGCAATGGAGGGAATATTCAAGAACTTCTTAGGGACAAGCAAAGGAAATAACTCAACCAAGGCCAAGATCAAATGGATTGACTTATGCTTTTCAAGGACATCCGCTAGTAGTAATTAATCTAATGACTTTTTACCCGATTTGAATTAGAGATTTGGAATAGGGTAAGAAGTTAAAGAGTAATATGTTTCTAATATGGTAAAAAGTAAGAGCAATATGTTCTATGTAAAAGTAAAACAAAGAGCAACCTTATATAAGAAAAGAGGAAGAAGGAATCGGAGGACACAATAACTTGCTTGAATGATTGATTTTTTAGTGCCCTAGCCAACTAAAAGTCAAACGGACTCAATCGGAGCTACTAAGTGGAGCAAGAGCACCAATGCTACACTATCGTCGGGCAAAAATACATTTTGTTACCCGATTATCATAGGAAACTCGTCTTTAAATCTCTTTCTACTTTTAGAAATGTGATTGCTGCTGATTTTTGAAACGGAGATCTATCTTTTGATTATAAATCTATAAAATAGCAATTAAACCAATCTGCCACCACAAACTCGGTATTAATTCATTTGTAACCATGAAAAAGGTGTTTATAGAATTCAGAAATCAATACAAGTCTTAAAGGGGAAGGATTTCTAGAAAGCCAAAATCAAAGTGGCAAATTATGAACTTTGGAGATGCAATAAGACCTTAACCAAAACATCATAGGAAATAGGAAAAAGAATATTAATCTTGGTTTTATAGTGGACAGGACACCCCTAAGGTCCACCATACAACCTACCTAAGATAAACAGGAACGAGTCCAAAGGCTGATTTTGTCCAAGTGTTACCTAATGACATGTGCATTAATTTGTAAACTTCACCAATGTTTGACTTCGAATTTGCTAGACATTGAGGCATGAATGCTCATGTTCTACTAATCTTGTTTGTACTCACGTTTTGGTGAATTGCTTCATTAATATTACTTTTATGTTCAAAAAATAGAGGAGAAAGACTAGGGATAACATAAAAGCTAGATTCAATTCAGTTTTACCCGGCTGCGGTAATAATACACCTGATAGCACTTTCTAACGGCTTCCATTCCATGTAAACCGTACACTCCACCTTAGTGAACTTGGAACTATTACTATTCAGTATACAACCCAGCTGTTTTTATGTGGCATCTTCCCTTTTGCTCTTATGACAAGGTGCAAATTGTATGGCAACAGCTTATTTCCTTCGTATAGCAATCATGCACTCTTTCCTTTTAGTTTATGAACCTTGTTGTCAAATACTTCATTATACTCAGATTGTTCCATCAGAACCACATAGCATTGTATCAAGAAAAGACGAATTTCTTTTGAAATTCAAATGCTTTCCAACGCCTTGATTGTTTCACGCCGCCAAACTGCAGAATCAGGATCAAATCTCAGCTCCCATGTGGGCCAGTAATGTAGATCCTGTTTCAATGTCAGCACACGAGGTTTCCCATTTAAATGAACAGTCCTTATTCGTACAAACTCTTCATGTCCCAATCCCTATTAATATGCCACCAACAAAAGCAAAACAACAGATGACAAACATTATATACGATCAACAAGAATTTGCTATCATACATTCACAAAGGTGTAAAATCTTGGAGAAATTATTTCATATTCAATACCTTTGTACCATCAATGAAGGCATCTAAATCAGGTGTCGGTTTTCCATTAATTTCAACTATCCATTGCAGAGCATACAGACCATATCTATGCGCTGGACTTCCATGACACCACCTGGAAAATTCAAGTCATGTAATGTTTAATAAGCCTATAGACACATCATGAAGAGATGAGGAAACAAGCACGTGACACAAAAAAGCACATATTTCCACAGAAAGAGAAAGAGTGACAATATCAACCAGCTGGTCCTGGTCTAGGTTTCAAGTCATTTGTCGTGTGGATTCAACTGAGCAGACATGAAGTACCAAATTGGTAACGCTTATTGGTCTTTTGTAGCTTGCATGGGTCTAATGTAGCAAAAACAAAATAAAGATAGCTGGGAAGGGCACAAGCGAATAGAAAGAATAATGCTTATCGAGTACATGGAGAGTAGCAGAGATTAAACACGGGGAAATGGAACCTTATAAAAGCAACATGTTAAATCCTAACTTTGCAGTAAAAAAGTTAGAGGGTAAAAGCAAATGCTAAAGGAAACTCATTAACTGATTCCATTATTGTATGCGCCTAATTTTACATGAAATAAAATGTTATCACAATTGTTTGCTATAATAAAATGAGGTTTTCAATAAGAAATAGGGTAACATTTACACCGGATCTGATGTTACAATTATCCACCACAACCTCAACCAAGGTAATTATTTCTTCTTGATATATTTTTCTTCATTATCATTATTAGATTACCAGAAATGCAGGCCTTCTCGTGTATATATTTCCATTGTATATACTCTTACCATTATTTAGGAACAAACATGAATTATTCTGTAAACTTAAAACATGGTTTCAGAACTAATCCTGTGAGTCAACTAGTTTAGGTCCAGCTCGGAGTCAACTTATTTGGTTTCATTGTCCAAAACCTCACTAGTCATGGTGTTGGACCTATTGGAGTCCAGAGCCATCATTTAGAGAAATTAACACCTACCGTCTCCTCCTCCACTTCCAACAACCATCTCTGTCTGAGGAAACTACAAATGAACAACCAATGTGGTTAAATGTGCAAGGTCACATCCTGATTCACGTGCTGCTTTGAAGAACTTTAATTCCAGTTTCCTTGATCACCAAGCACGACATAATGTGTCACTGCATCTTCCTCAAAATTAATTCACTCTTAACACATAGTAAACTGACCCGTTTCTTTATTTTTATGCTATTTGGTGTGCATTCTTTTTTTATTAATGACAATGATATTGTACTCCTGTAGTATAGGAAAAATGGCCATCCAATTAATGAGCCCCCAAATGCTAAACAAAAGAAGTTATCGTATGATATTTCCAAAATAATTTTGCAGATTTACAACTCCATTGATACAAAATTTATGACATATTTCCCCGATTGCTATAAGCTGAAGGATCTAGAGTTCATCCTCCAGTTATTCCCTTACATGGAGGAAACAGAATGGGGGAGTCAAAGGGACAATGATGGTAGAGTTGGTCATCACTATTATAATTTTTGTGGGGCAAATAATGGGAGTGGTTACAATCAAAAACATTGACCAATTTGTTAGCAATGTGGTGACTTTAGTTATACACAACGTACATGTTAGACACTTCAAAATAAACCTGGGATCAGTCTCAAATAGTTAACATAACATTGTGACTCATGAGGTGATGTGACCACAACTAAAATACTGTGTTTGTCTTGATCAGGAAGATGCTTGCTTTATTTGGCACCAAGCCTCCTAATATTCACCTCCTATAAGAATTTTCAATCAATCAAATAAAGCCTCCAAACTGTTAATCATTGATTCAAATGTCACATACCATAAGATAGATTAATATATGTATCCACCCTTTCAATCATACAAAACTATCTAGCTAGTGGACTTGTTACTTCTTGATGAATGTGTTGAACAGAATTTGTATTCACTCTATTTCTGTACATAGGAACAAGGTTTATATACAAACTTCCTAGGGGTATTTAGGAAATAGTCTAGCTATTAACTATAGTCTATAGGAAATCTCTCAATTATAGAAGAGATTATAGGAGCAATTATAGGAGAGATTATAGGAGCAATCAATGCTAATATCTCTAGTCAAATATCTCTAGTCA
>JANZXV010000002.1:25938647-25965052 GCA_027576455.1 Erythroxylum roigii
ATTAATTATATAAAAATATTATTATTAGGGTAAGGAAAAATAATATAAAAATATTATTAATTATATACAATTTTTGTGAACCGTAATAAATGAGTATGGAAGAAAGAGCCCAAATAGCTATTGAAAATTATGTTAATTGTATTGTTATGATTGAAAAAGTTTACGAATAAAGTGGGCCCGATTTAAATATCGATTTCTGCATATTTTGATTGTATTAAAAAAAGAAAAAAAATTGTACAGTGTTTTGGCTGATTTATTGCTCTATCATCCCACCTTCGCGGGACATATTACCCATAGATGTCGGGTACGTGCCTTGTGGGAGTGGGGTGCTATAATTGTGGGCCGTTGTTTTGGCCTGAATGTCTCCAAAACTTCTCCGTTCTTTGATGTTGACCTTGAAACACTAACAAACATATCAAAGTACCTCAAAAACATAATTAATCTCAAAGACTTGTACTAGCCTATAAAATACTTAAAACTTAAATAATTAACAAACTAACACAATTCTAACGTAAACACATACTAAACGATTGAGTTAACAATTAAACACATATCAAACTAAACTCTAAAACACGATGCAATTCACACTTATCAATGATATCCATGAAACTAGAATCACGTAGTTATATAACGAAGGATATTTAAATCCTTTTGATTATAAATCATATGAAACTAGTGAATATTGTTTTTTGGAAAATATGACTAAACTATCCTTTAATGGAAAGGGAGAGCATGCCAGTGAGTTACTAGAGCTTATACATTCAAATGTATGTGGCTTTATGTCTACTTGCACTAGAGGTGCATACTCATATTTTCATCACATTCCCAATTGATCTTTATAAATATGGTTATGTGTAACTAACAAAATAAAATTCTAAATCATTTGAAAAGTACAACAAAGTTAAACTTGAGGTTGAGAAACAAACTTGTAAGTGTATTAAGATACTTTGATCCAATTAAGGTGGTGAATACTTAGACTATAAATTTCTTGGTTATTTAAAAAAGAATGCGATTATCTAATAATGGACTCCTCCTAGAAATCCATAACATAATGGAGTGTCTAAGAGGAGAAACTGTTAGTTATTAGATATAGTATGTTTCATAATGAGTCATGCAGTCCTTCCTCTCTCAATTTTGGGATATGTTTTTGAAATTACCACTTACCTTTTGAATAAAGTTCTATCTAAATCAGTTAATAAGACACCATATGAGATATGGACTAGTAGTAGACCAAAGTTGTCACACCTAAAGATTTAGGATGGGATGCTTATATGAAGCGTGCAACATTTGATAAACTTTAAGCTAAGTCCAATAAATGCAAATTTGTGGGGCATCCAAAAAAGAGTATTAGATATTAATTTTACCATTCTCTTGAGTAAAAGATGTTCATCTTAAGACATATTATATTCCTTCGAAGAGAATTTATTCTTAAGCAAAGTAATGAGAGTGTGTTAGAATTTAAAGAAGTTCAAAAACTACAAATTCATGTCCAAATAAAGTAGGAACCTAAAGTTGATACATATAATATACAACTAAGGGTTTAAGTGGAACATAGTTTACGATGCACTAGTAGGATACGTTGTCCCCTAATTAGATTAGATTTATAGTTTGAAAAGGGGAAAGACAATATGCTGCTCATGGATGATGATCCTACTACTTTTAAAAAAGCAATGTATGAAATTGATTCTTTATAATGGTATAAAGCCATGAGATCAAAAATGGAATCCATGTATATTTACCAAGTATGCACTTTGATATATTCTTTTGAGGGTATTGTACCTATAAGATGCGAGTGGATTTTTAAGAGAAAAACTAAATAGATGGTAATGTACATACATATAAAGTAAGGCTAGTGGCTGAAGGTTATAAACAAAAACAAGAATTTAATTTTGATGAAACCTTTTTACTAGTAACTACGCTTAAGTCCATTAGGAGCTTATTGGCTATGACCACAAATTATGAATATGAAATATGGTAGATGGATGTTAAAATAGCATTTCTCAATGGAAATTTTCTTAAGGATGTTCATATGACATAACTTGAGGGGTTTGAATCCAAAAGATTTCCAAATCAAGTATGAAAGATGTAAAAGTATATTTATGGACTTAAACAAGGGTCGCAAAGTTGGAACATCTGTTTTGAAGAGACAATCAATGATTTTATTTTATAAAAAATGCGGATGAACCTTATGTTTATAAGAAGGTTAGTGGTAGTGTAGTCATTTTCCTACTACAATATATGGATGATATATTGATGATTGGCAACGATATGCTAATGGTAAAACTTGTAAAGATTTAGTTGTCCATGAACTTCACCATGAAGGATATAGGAGAATTAACCTACATTTTGGAATAAAGATATATAGAGATAGATCAAAGAGGTTGATTGGCATATCTCAGTCCACAACAATTAAATCAACCATATGTGCAATGTAATGTACTAGATAAGATGCATCTTATGCTTTGAGCATAAAGAGTAGGTTTCAAGTCAATCTTGATGATGGTTACTGAACAGTTATGAAAAATATCTTAAAGTACTTAAAAAGGGCTGAAGAATTTTCCTTGGTTTATAAAGGAGTTAAACTGAGAATTTAAGAGTATTCAGGTGCTAGTTTTTACTCTGATCCAAATGATAACATATCATAGTTAAGGTATATCTTCACTCTGAATGGTGATGTAGTAAGTTAGAAGAGTTCTAAACTACCAGCAATTGGGAATTCTATAACCAATGTAGAGTACATTTTTAAGTCAAAGGCACTAAAGAAAGCAATTTGGATTAAGAAGTTCATCGTCGAAATTAGAGTGGTTCCTAGAATTGTTGAACCAATAGCATCGCACTGTGAAAAAAATGGTTCCATTGCATAAATAAAGAAACCAAGGTCTCATTAATAGTCCAAACATGTACATAGGAAGTTTCTTGATCAAGGAGATAGCAGAGCGAAAAAACATAGCATTAGAGTGAGTTACCACTGAAGATAATCTTATAGATCTTTTCACTAAGCCTTTATCTCAAAAGAGATATAATTGACATATGGATAGATATGGTATTAGATATGTATACGATTCGCTTTAATACAAGTGAGTAGTCAATCGGTTGGTTCCAAATTTATGTATGACAGTATTATTTTAATTAATAAAAGCATTCTTTATTTTTATGTATTTTACTAATTACGTTTGATGTTTTAATACTAAAGGTAAAATTTCTAAAATAATTACTGTGTAATTGAAATTATGATGAGATTATAATCATGAGATTCAATTTGTATTTATGTATTATTTTCAAATTATTCCTAGTTGTAGTTTCATGAAGACGAGATATTGATGAAATAGTAAAATTAGAACATGATATGTTTCTTTCTTATGAAGAAAGTAATTTATATAAATTAAAGTATGAAGATACTTAAACAAATATGTGAGTGCTTATTAGAGAACAACTTCACTAAACTAACATAATTATGAGAATCTTAAATGGAATATTACTCATATGTTCGTAGATATCCTCATTAAGATATTTGTATAATTGGTCCTCAGAATAACCAAAGTATCTCGTATGAGAATTTCTATATTTTGATGCTACTCATAACCTATTCTAATTATTAATGAGAAATAGGCCTTCTTTATACCTACCATATCTCTCAATCATTAATGAGAGAAGGGGGAGACAACTTTCTTCTCCATTGTTTTTAGCCGGGGCATTTTTGAATCCTAGTGTGTATTATAGACTGTATGTTGAAAAGCAAGCTGTAGTTAGTAGAGGAATGCTTTTCACAATTACAAAAATTGTTCCTAATGACACAATGCAAGAAATTTTAAGCACACAAATGGAGCTTTATAAGTCGTGTAATACGGATTTTGGAATGTCGCTTAATATTCGACAAAGAGGAAGACTTTCTCCAGGTATTACTTATTTCCTATTTCTTATTTGTTGAAAATTATTTATCACTTTATTTTGTTTATAACACTACTTTTGTTATCTTATAACTTGCAGTTTCTTGGTGGGATCAATTCGGATGTAGTGTTCCAGAATTGAGAAGGTTTGCGATTCGGATTTTAAGTCAATGTGTGAGTGCAACTGGGTGTGAACGAAACTGGAGCACATTTGAATTTATCCATTCCAAGAAAAGGAATAGATTGGAGCATAAGAGGTTGAATGACTTGGTTTATGTTCGTTACAATTTAAAGCTTCGGGAAAGGTATGTTATTTTCATTATTAATTTTGATATAATTTCTTATAATTTTCTAATAATTAAATTTAATTGTTTACTAGGACTCTTAGTAGCACAAGTTGTTCAAATGATCCAATTGCCATTGATAATATTGATGTTTTGGCGGATTGAGTTTCTGAAGAACCCAATTTGGTTGATGTGAGTGATTTAGATTTGGAAGATAATCTTGGATGGGAAAGCATTGACATGTCATTTGGTGCATTAAATTTAAATGATAATGATGATGAAGCTCCTCTCAATGATGAGAATTTTGTACCACATGATCACTGAGGTCAGTACAGTTCTAGCGGATTTCCTCCCATTGACGATTGAATTCCAGGTTTTTATCCTCTTCTTTGAATGTTAATTATTTGATGTTTATGTTAAATTTTGTATATATAATGTAACTGTAATATTTTTGTTTCAGGTTTCAGGTTTAACTGCTACTTGATTTTTCCTTCGTCATCAACTCTTTTTGTAATATTTATTGTTCTTTTTATCAATTGTTTTGAATCTTTTGATATAATATTATTTATTAAAATGATGAAATTGTATTATTGTACTATTTTAAATACTTTGTATTATTCTTAATTTTATAATGGCATGATAATGATTGTCTTTATTTATATTAATTGTGGTTATTATTGATATGTAAAATATTTAAAAATTATTGTTATTTCATATTAAATGTCATTATTATTTATTATTAAGATTTTTAATAACATGATTGATGTAAACAGTAAACTAGTAAAGTGTACAGTACAACTGCATAATATACTAATATGAACTATTTTGCAATTTTTAAAAATTTTAGGGACTATTTCATAATTTTAAAAAATTTCTCGAAACGGTACCCGATATCAACTGGTACCGGTACAGTTCCGTTCCAAAGCTCAATCTGGTACCGAGCCTGGTACGGTATTCATAACTTTGTCTGTACCCCTACCCAGTGCCCTCTGTTCCCCTTTGTTTTCAACCATTCAATTTATTGCATTGGACGGATGAGATCAAAGAAGAACTGGGTAGGCACAGGGTAAAGGGTACGGAAGATCTGTACCCGTAAAGCACTAGACAATGAGCAGAAGAATAGATTAGAAAAAAGTGGTGCACATAGAACGCCAATAAATCCTTGTACTGGTATTGTTGGGAGCTGTCTCACAATAGGCAAAACCACGAGAAGGCCAGCATCCGTTTTCAGTTTGGCCGAAGTTCCTAGATCCACATTTTCCATTTAAATTGGGTTCCCTCAATGGACACTTCAACAAGCCATTACAGAGCGGTTTTAGAGATTGATTCCCATGAGTAATCAAAACTTTTGGTCCATTTCGTTATAAACCAGGGGGTTTGAGAAATGGAGCAAAGCCAAAGATCCCTTCAACATCGACAGGAACTCTTAGGGCTTGTTTGAGAATCTCTGGCGCACTTGTCTTGCCTATCCAAGTGTTGAACCACGGACCTCCTCCAACTTCTACCGCTGCCATGTCACTTGTAACATCCAGTATTACCTTCACATGTAAGGATATCATATGAAATTTATTTTGTTCAAAATTGAATCAAAAGGATCAGCATTTTCTTAACAAAACAAAGGAAAAGTATCCATTTAGAAATTCAGATCATGAAAGGAGAAACATGGAAAAGTTATCCTTCCATTAGGTAGCAGCCATTTATTAAGCATATATGTTCGTCCACAGTTTTAAGAGTCTTACAAGCTGCGATAGAAGATAGCAGCACATACTAATCAATAGATAACAGGAAATTAAAAGCACACTTTTAAAATAAAACTGCAGAATGTTTATAGTACTTCTAGAATAGAGACCCAGACTGGGATTTGCAATGGTATAAAAAGTAGGCAAGATTTCTCAAGGAGGAGATGGTAGGCAACCAGAGATGAAGATGGCATAAGCATCTCTTTCAAAAGGTTACTCTAAGGTATTAAGACATAAGATGAGAAAATTCTACAAGGCAACGCCTTTAGATGCACCAATGTAATGAATTAGCATTTGATCTGGTTACTCAAGGGATAAAGACATATAACGTGAGAAAATTCTATAAAAACATCCCCAACATCCAAGTCGGACTTCAAACCTATAAGCATTTTTGTCCAACCAAGTCAGTTTAGTTGTTGGCCTTCACCAAGTAAATTGTACTTTCTTCATACAATCAATAAAAGGTGCCATGATGATGCTGAAATTACAAATAAAATGCCTGTAGAATGTTTGCTAGATTATGAAAACTTCGTGTCTCATGCAGATCGTTTGAAATAGGCCAATCAATGATAGGCTTAATTTTATCAGGATCCATCTCCACTCCATGTAAGGACAATAAAACTCAGAAATACAACACTTGATTGCTTGAAAGAATACTTCTTTTAAGTTAATATAAAGTTTCTTTTGCCTCAAAACTCTCAATACTTGTGTAGATATAATAGGTGGTCTTTTTTAGTTTTACTTGTATCAATATATCATTAAAAATCTGCCCATAAAGGGTTGAAATACTTTATTCATCACACTCATAAAAATGCAAAGTGCATTAGAGAGTTCAAATAACATCACCAACCATTCATAAAGTCCCTTTTTAGCCTTGAAAGTTGTTTTCCATTCATCCCCAAGTCTAATTCTAATTTGATAGTACTCACTTCGTACGTCTATCTTGATAAAGATAGTAGCTCCAGTCAATAAATCTTAACATGTTATTAAGGCAAAGTATTGGAAATTTATACCTTATTGTCATCTTATTTATTGCCCGACAATCAATAGACTTCGCCAGCTTCCGTCCTTTTTAGGAGTCAATAGTGTTCAAACTACACACAAACTAAAACTTTCTTGAATAAATCCCTTTTTCAGCAACTCATCTACTTGTCTCTTCAGCTCTTCATTTTCAATAGGATTCAAACAATAGGCTGGAAGATTGGGTGGAGTAGATCCAAGTACCAAGTCAATAACATGTTGAATGTATCATAAAGGAGGTAATTCACCTGGTAAATCATCCATGTAAGGTCTGAAAAATCAGCTAGCAACTCACCCACTTCTTTTGGTAAGGGATATTTCAAATACTGCTTTTGTTACTTCCCTCACTAATATTGCAAACACAATTCTCTTCTTGTTAACATCTTCGAATTCTCTCTCCTTAAGGATATTAAGAGGCTTCTTCTAGCATTTATGGCTATCTTGTTATTTCCAGTTTATTTTTCTAACTTAACTACCTCCATAGACATCAAACTTATCTTCTTTCCATGAAATATAAACTGATACGTGTAAGCTTTTCCTTGCACATCTCACTCATAAAGCCGCGGTCAACCAAGTAAAATATGATATACTTTTATAAGAATGACATCACACCAAATAGAGTCTTCATATATTCCTTCCTTGAAAGACACTAAGCACCTTTGAGTGACCGATATCGTACTATCATCCATCTAAGCAACTTTATAGGGATGTAGATGTTTCACCGCAAATAAATTCAATTGCTTCACTATGTTTCCCGATTATACATTCATACTACTTCCATCAATAATAAGCTTGCATATATATGACAAATAGAAGTATTAACTAGTAGCTAAAAAATCATCGATATTAGGTTTTTGGAATATCAAGTTTTAAGGCTGAATTTTCACAATAAATGTTGAAATGTCAGATTTGACATAGTTAGATTTTTTGAGCTTGATTCCTGTAAATTTAGGCTTAGAATTTCAGGATTTAATATGGTTGGAATTTATGTTTAAAATGGCTGAAATCTAGGTTAACTTTGCTAGAATTTAGTGAGGAACACAAACAATGAAGGGTAGAAAACTAGGAATCACTCATAGGGTCTAAAATTCACTTTTAGAAGAAAACATCACATCTAGTTAAAAACTCAAGTTTGTAGAAAATTTCCAGATTATTATTTTTAAACGACTACGTATACACATATTTATAGAGAAGTTATTAAAACCCTTATTCTAGTAGGAAAGGGTTCATAACAAATTTAAATCTTATTCTAATAAAAATTCTATAGATTTAAGTCCTAAACAACTGGGATAATATATCTAAATAGAACAACATATTTAACTCACCACTACTTCTTATCTAATAAGAAATCCTAATATAATCTTCTTGTTATCAACTCAATTATCAATCCTCATCCCATCAAATTAAGGTTTATAGTTGACTAATTTTTCTCTTTTATTTTTTCTATAGACTTTTAAGTTCTTTTGCATCAATTCTCCCTAGCTTGTCTGAAGTCATCTTCGATGTAGAATGTGACAAATATTGATCATATAAATGTGGATTTAAATTCTCAAATTCATATTGTAAAATCCAAACACCGTCAAAAATTGCTCTTCGTTTCCACTTGATAAGTAACTTTTGATATCCTCCATCTTTGTTGGAATTCTCCTAGCTATATTAGGAGATTGCATATTATGATATCCATTATAAATAATTAAGTTCGCAACATTAACGATAGGACAAATTCCTGATGAATGTGTTGAACAGAATTTGTATTCACTATATTTTGTACATAGAAACAAGGTTTAACAAGGTTTATATACAAACTTCCTAGGGCTACTTAGGAAATAATCTTGCTATTAACTATAGGTAACCTCTCAATTATAGGAGAGATTATAGGAGCAATTATAGGAGAGATTATAGGAGCAATCAATGCTAATATCTCTAGTCAAATATCTCTAGTCAACACTTCTATTGTTTTGCAATAGCTAATCCTGCGTCATCCCTCCTAGTATCTTTTATTCTCTACATACCTAAGTTATCTTTCAAATATGCTCTTCCAATAAATCACTTAAGCCCTCGATTATTTTCTTAATGATTGTAAATAAAATCCCACTGCAGTGAATAGGTGGATTTGTTGCTTCATAGTAAGCTTTGTGATACAGACTGGCACAGATTAGCACTCCTTTTGATAATCTTCCACCGTTGCTACCTGCTTTAGATTGACCAATTCATCAAGGGGGCTGAAGCTCACAGGAGAATCAAACCTCAGGTGACCTTGTTCTTTAAATATCCCCGATTCATACCTGCCTTCTCTTGCTTCACCTTTAAAAAAATAGTTGTTCCTCCCCATTAAGATGGAATACTGCCAATCCCACCTTCTCTCCTTTAGGCATTCGCTGATTTTTAAAGAATTGTTTACATTTATGCATCCAAATTAACAGATTATCAGTCCCATCATATGAATGAAATTCTAATTTAGAATACCTAGGAATAGTAGTCCATCCAACTTGCCTAACACTTATTTCCTCCCTTTGGTATCTACAGAATGGTTGTCGCTCCTTACCTCATGTCCTTATTGTGCCCCTCCAGCTGTGAGTTCAAGAACTTTTTGTTGGATTGCTGGCAGTCCTCCACTATAGACAACCCCTACTCGATATTTCTCATGAACATATCCCTTCAACTTGACTAGTCTACAGATTCGTCCATGACATCAAGCTCTGGTACCAAATTAATATGCATTTTTTGCACATCAAGCTCTGATACCAAATTAATATGTATTTTTTGCCTAGGATCTAGTTACGAAAAAACTCACAGGGAAATTATCTCTTCCCTAGCTATAATTCTTCCCCTTTCTACGACATATGGTTGCTAATTAGAGAACTCATCCTTGACAAACTTTCTAACTATTTTTTTACGAAAATTTCTGTCTACATTCTTATTCATTGTAATGCCCTTTAATAGGCTAAGTACATAAAGTTCTTAAGAAGTAAATACAAGACTTATGAAAATAATAAACTTTCTAAATAATATAACTACCACATAAATAAGATAACTACTAAATTATTTCCTAATCAAGTTGATATTCTTGTATATTTTCTCTCCTAAGAATTCATCGTGCATATTAGTGCTCTAATTAGATTGATTGTCGTTTCATTTGGAAAAAAGTTTCAGCCTCAACTCGAAAAATTCTCATGAACATATCTTTCAACTTGACAAGTCTACATAATCATCCATGACGTCAAGCTCTGATACCAAATTAATGTATTTTTGCATAGGATCTAGGCATGGGACAACTCACAAGAAAATTATTTTTCCCTTGTTAGAATTCTTCCCGTGTCTATGACGTATGGTTGCTATTTAGAAAACTCGTCCTTGGCAAACCTTTTTGTCTAATTATTTTTTACAGAAGATTTAACTACTTTCTTATTCATTGTAATGCCCTTTAATAGGGTTAGTACATAAAGCTTTTAAGAAGTAAAATAGAATAAGAATCTACTAACTTATTCTCCTACTAAAAATAGACTTGTGAAAAATAATAGACTTCTTAAATAAGATGAGATAACTACTGCAATTACTTCCTAATCAAGTTGATCTTCTTGTATATTTTCATTCCTAAGAATGCATCTTGCGTATTAGTACTCCAATTACACTGATTGTCATTTCATTTGGGAAAAAAAAAATCAGCACCTACTCGATATTTGTCATGAACATATCAATTCGGCTTTACAAGTCTATAGAGTCATCCATAACATCAAGCTCTGATGCCAAATTAATGTGTTTTTTGCATAAGATCTAGTCACAAGACAACTCACAGGAAAATTATCTTTTCCCTTACCAGAATTCTTCCCCTTTCTAGGACCTATGGTTGCTGATAGAAAACTCATCCTTGACAAACTTTCTGTCTAACTATATTTTATAAAAAAATTCTGACTACTTTCTTATTCATCATAATGCCTTTTAATACGCTTAGTAAATAAAGTTTTTTAAAAATAAAATAATAAGAATCTGCTAATTTATTCTCCTACTTAAAATAGACTAATGAAAATAATAAACTTTGTAAATAAGATGAATACTACCTAAATAAGGTAACTACTGTAATTACTTCCCAATCAAGTTGATCTTCTTGTATATTTTCTTTCCTAAGAATGCATCTTGCTAATTAGTACTCCTATTATGTCATTTCATTTTTTAAAAAATTCAGCAAAGTCGATTGGTATCAATCATGTAAAAACAAGACATCTTTTGAGTTTCCCGAGATTGATTACATTTGTAACTAGATACGTATATCACAAAATGTTTTACTTCAGCTTGAGAGGAACTGACATTAGTCGTGAATCCTAAAGTTAACGAATATCAAATTTTGATCATTGACCCCAGAATCAGGGCCGTTTCTTAACTAGTATCTGTGAGCATTACAAAGTTTACACATATGCAGGCGACCTGGTACATATCAACATTTTACACGCTGTTTACATTATTCAAGGACAAACACAACTCATTCTCTGTGTAAACATGTTTTCCTAAGATATCTGAATTCGAATCAAAACCAATACAAAAATGTATATGAAATCTCCTTCTTTAGTCATTTAAGTGGAGGAATGAGTGAACTTTGTGTAGGAAGTGCACAGCGAGATTTCTTTGTTTACAATGACCATAACTTTGATCATGGACAGCATCTCTCTCACAATTTTAACAGAGCCAATCAGAGGACAAGAAAGCAAGTAGTTGAGTGTTTGAAAATGAAAAGCTTCAAAATACATAACAAGATGTAAGAACTTAGCTATTGTTCTGTAACTGAACAAAGATTTTATGAGTAATCCTACATGTGTTTGACCAATTCGTAAGTTTGATTAGTAGGGATTCCAAGTACAACAGCTAAAAGCCTAGGTATCACTAGTTTAAGAAAAACATCATTGCAAGGGTAATAACAATTTTCAAATTGTAGAGCCTTCAATTATACCACAATTAAGAGTGATATCCTGATTCTTGGCTGTATGTCAAACATTTTTACACGCTACGCTTCTCTTGAATTTCTAAATATTTCACATTTCAATGAGTTAATATCAAACAAAAACTTCTTTTCATTACATTTCCCCGAACTTTTCTTGATCACCCTTAATGCAAATATCACTTGCACAAAGTGAAAAAGAAGGAAAAGTAAGCATAGAACTGGGCTCGAAGTTTTCAATAAGTTAACAAAAATGCAATCATATCATAGTCAGGACTGATAATGTAGCTGTCCTAAACAACCAAAAAATCAATAAGGAAGCATATCGAAGAGAAAAGTAAATACCCTCATCAGGTAACAGCCTAGTCCATCAAATCTCAGCAGTCCACTACTAAGGTTTATCATTCATGTCATCCCACAACAGAATCTGAAAAGCTTAGTGCTGAAAAATATTTCTTACCTTGCTACATAAACGCCATGACCTTCTTCTGGAAGAAAACCTAGAGCACGCACTGCAGGATGAGGATCTTGAACAATACATCCACACCAATTTACACAACGTGTAGTGCCATTTCCATCTCTAACGTCTGTTCCTATCAGAAGATCAATTTCTTTTCCCTGGTAAACCAATAAATCACACTTTGAACCATTGGACCAAACTAACATGAAATCAACAAATGGAGAACACGTGAAATAAATACCAAACATAAAAGAAATGAAAGAAGCAAACCCACTTGATTACCTGCCTGAATATGGTCATATTAAGTTTCCCCTCATCATTATCACTTTTGTCTAAAGCTTGGCAAGCACTCTCAATGTCATGAAAGCAGGTAACAGGTTCTTTATTAACTGCTAAAACCATATCCCCTTGCTCTAATAGATTTTCTGCTTTTGATCCGGCCAGGCAACCTTTCACACGTAAAACTTGTCGTCTTATTGGATCTTTCTTGACAAGGGCCTAGAAGATATGACATCAAAAATTAGCATCTTCATTCATATCAATTGCCTGCCATGTTTGAAAACATGTATAGGAATTGCCAAAAAATATGAAATGATGAACATGCTAATAAAATCGATGATAATAACAAAAAGTGCTCATGCAATTCTCTTCAGAAACCATAACCAATCTCACCACTTCATTCCATTGTCATCATAATTTGAATTTTTGTACGATTCAAATGTCACCAGCATTTCAAACAAGACTTCCATTAATATCTATTACTTTTTTGACCTCCACACTGAGCATATAAATTCGGTTAAGTTGACATATTCAATGTAAAACATTTCTAGCTCCATCAACACTTCACAGCAAAGTCTAAAATGATCATCACGATCTCCAGTAAATAGCAATAGCAAATATCAACTACAAACATTCCCATAAAAATCAAGTGGGAATTCCTATGAACATAATATTGCATTTAGGTAATGAAACAGTGAAAACTAGACAAGGAAAAGTAAAAGAAGTAATTTCTCCTGTTAGGATTTCAAAAGCAACAAAGATAGTACTATTTGGAGTAACAAAGTACAGAGAGAGCATCAAGAATAAACCAAATTTGGAATGAACTGACGGCAAAGAGACAGACGAAGGGATGTAGAGTATGCAGCATTCAGAAGAGAAGAAAGCATACTTGGACCCAATTGTCACTCAGACCAAAACTCCGTGCCTTAGATAGCAATGTTGGATAAAGCTCAACCTCTAAAATTCTAATGAATGGCATTGACCTTTTGACGCCATTTATGAGAAGAGTTGATCCATTTTCCCCATGTACAATTTTTTCAAGCACCTGGCTGATTGTATAGATGGGGATACCTCTGACGAATTGATGATCTTCAGACGTGTTACAACCAAATTTCAACTGAAATAGAAAACAGAAAACATTAGAATACATACAAATAAGAGTAGAATACAGATATTACATTAGTAGTTGATACCTGAGTTGAAAAGCTCGCCCAGATAGCTTGAACCCTTCCTTGCTCATCAGTTAGCACACCCGAAAATGTACTTCCAAAATCTGGAATATCTTATAATGAGACAACAAAGAAAGAAACTAATTTTTGGCAACAAAAAGAGAATACTCACCAGTATCAAGCTCAATAACTTCCATATTTGTTGCTCTATAACGAGGACAATCAGCAGAGCCAATATTCAGAGCAGCACAAGGATTTGTTACAATAGATTTTCTAGATGTTGCTTGCAGACTTCTGCTCAACCCCACAAGATAAACAGAATCCCCGCGACGCAATGCTGGTTCTGTGTCACAAATTAAAAGCACTGGTTCTTAGAAGTGAATATTTCATTACAGAAAGGAAATGGTCCATTATAGTAAAGAAATTCAAACCAAGTCTCAAGAAACCACTCAACCCAAAAGCTTAAGCTAATGGGTGAGGCTCACATAATATTTTATGACAATATATCACAAAAATTTTGGACAAGCACAACAGATCACAAATGCACTACAAATAAGGGCGATACTTGGGTTGAGTGGCTTCTCGAGACTTGGTTTGAAACAACTCATCTCAAAAGCTTAAACTGGTCAGGCTAAGGAAAGAATCATATATACTTTTGGAAACCTAATCATCTTAATCCACTGATAAACTTTTGAAAGATATCCTAAATATTTGCAATTACGTACAATATTTAACTATGTACTATATTTAGATAGTTGAGAGGTTTGTGAGCAGAATTTTAGGAAGTATTATGTCATTTTCAATTAAAAAGATTAACTACCTTTTTGTTTCTAGCTAAACTCTTTAAATACTTGTACAACAATACAGGAAAAGATGTATTCAGCCATTATTTTCATAACTTATTCTCTGTTTTTTATGGTATCAGAGCAGAAAGAAAAATCCTACGGTTGAATCGTTCCCTTTTTAAAATGTCTGAGGTATCGCCGGGACAAACAAACCTTCTCAATCACCTCTGTTAGAACTTCAAGCCATCCGAAAGCCATCACTTTCCTCTTCAAATTACTACAATCAAATTAAATGGTGAAAATTTTCTTCATTGGTCACAATCTTTTTGCCTGTATATCAGAGTGAGAGGCAAGCTCGGATATCTCACATGAGATACTCAGAAGCCCAACGTGAAGGATCCAACCTATGCCAACTGGGATGCCAAAACTCAATGGTGATGACGTGGTTGGTCAATTCCATGGCTGAAGAGATACGTGCAAACTATCTATGTTATTCTACAGCAAAGGAACTATGGGACAACGTCTCAGAGATGTAAGTTATGAGTTAACCCTACGACTTGGAGATATTTGCAAAGTTGAGAATTCTGTGACAACTTATTTTAATTCTCTTAAAAGGGCTTGGCAAGACCTGGACTTATTCATGATTATGAGTGGAAATCACCTGATGACTGCAATCATTACAAGAAGATAGTGGATGTTGGCAAAATTTTAAAATTTCTTGTAGGTCTGAATATTGAATATGATGAGGTTTGTGGCTGAATTATTGGAAGAAAACCTCTGCCTTCAATCAGCGAAGTATTTGTAAAGGTACGAAGAGAAGAGAGTCAGAGATGTGTGATTCTGAGAAAGAAATCTGCAGGTATAACTGGGTGCGTCTAAGGGTCAGCCTTGGCGATTCCAGAGGCTCAAGTCTGCTATAAAACTTCCCAAAATCAGTGTGTAGGAGACAAAAGTAATCTACGCTGTGACTATTGTGGAAAGTTACGTCATACCAGAGAAAATTGCTGGAAGTTAAATGGTAAACCATCGAATGGCAAGGCAAAAAAATCTGGTTAATAAAGCACACATGCAGCCAATGTGACAGTCATCTCATTCAGTAAAGAACAATTAGATTATCTTTTTAAACTGAAAAAATCCATTCCATCTTCCAATGTTCCTACCAATTCTGTGGCACAAACAGATACTGATTCTTTAGCAATTTCTGTTCTTGGGAAACCAGTCCTTGGATCATCGATTCAGGGGCTTCTGGTCACATGACAAACAGTCCTCAATTGTTTGGTTCATATTATCCATGTTCTTCTATTGAAAATATTAAAACAGCTAATGGCAGTTTCTCACCTATAGTAGTCAAAGGGAATATTATAATTTCAACAAAATTTTCTAAGAATCAGCTCTACAAGTTCCAAAACTTGCTTGTCTGCTTTCCATTAGCAAATTGACCAAAGATTCTACCAGCTTTGTTATCTTCTCTCCTTTCACATGTGTTTTCCAGGATCAAAACTCAGTGAAGATGATTGGAATTGCTAGAGAAATACCTTGATGAAAATGCTTTTGGGAATAAAACTGCTCATGGATTAGATAATACTAGTTCAAACTTTGTCTATGATAAAGTCATGTTATGGCATAGGAGATTAGAACATCCTAGTTGTCTATATCTTAAACATTTATTCCCTAGATTATTCAAAGGAATTGTTTGCCCAAAATTTCATTGTGAAGCTTGTCATTTAAACAAAGATCATCGTGTTTCTTTTCCAATAAAATCTTATTTAGCTTCAAAACCAGTTTATTTGTTTCATAGAGATGTTTCGGGCCCATCCAAAGTTAAAACACTTTCCGGAAAAAATGGTTTTTTACATTTATTGATGACCACACAAGAGTATGTTGGGTTTATTTGTTGGAAGACAAGTTTGAAGTTGAACGAAGGTTTAAAGAGTTTTTGCTTATGATTGAAATCAATTTCAAACAAAAATTGGCAGTGTAAGAACAGATAATGGGATAGAATATTTAAATAAGTATTTAGGAACATTCCTTCTAGAAAAAGGTATCATTCATCAATCCACTTGTCGTGACACACCACAACAAAATGGTATTGTTGAAGGAAAAATAGGCACGTACTTGAAGTTACTCGGCCACTTATGTTTTCAATGAATGTTCCTAAATATCTTTAGGGTAATGCACTCTTAACTGCTTGTTACTTAATAAATAGAATATCCTGTCGAGTTTTGAAATTTGAAACACCTTTACATGTCTTAAAAAATTCCTTTACTACTTCTAGGATAAAGACTGATCTTCCTTTAAAAGTTTTTGGTTGCACCTGTTATGTGTATGCATATTCTTAGATCAAAACTAGATGCGAAAGCTGAAAAATGTATTTTCATTGGCTATGCATCTAATAAAAGGGGATAGAAATGTTTTAATCCAGTCACAAAGAAATTTTTTGAAAACATGGATGTAAGCTTCGTTGAAGATCAACCTTATTTCCAAAAAGACTTTCTTCAGAGGGAGAACATAGTAGAAGAAAAAAAAATTTGGGAAACTTTACCTATTCCAGAAATGTCTATGCCTTTAGTTGAGAATATGAAAACTAGTGGCAGTACTCTTAACCCTACTTTGCTAGACATTACTTTATCAAAAGACAAGGGGAGAACATAATCCTCAACCTAAGCTTCAGGTCTATACCAGAAAGAATTTTCATAAAGGGACTACAGCTCCAGTTATTTCTTCAGCGAATATTCAATCAAACTTTCCGAATGATGGTTCTACAACTCAGTGTAACCTACCTTCCAACTTTATTCCTCCTCAATCTGTAGGTTTACAAAATTGGACTTTTTCAAATCTTGATCCTACAAAAAGGAACTCGTACATGCACTAAACATCCTATTGCACAATACTTATCATATGAAAAATTGTCAAATACTCAGAGCATTTGTGTCTATGATTTCTAGCCTGTTTGTTCCAAGGACTGTTCAAGAAGCATTGGGTGATCCGAATTGGAAATTAGCTGTGATGGAAGAAATGGACGCTCTTACGAAAAATAATATTTGGGGTGTCATTGACCTACCTAAAGACAAAACGACAGTTAGGTGCAAATGGGTGTTCACAGTAAAGTGTAAAGCTGACGGAAGTGTGGAAAGATACAAAGCGCAACTCGTAGCAAAAGGATTTACCTAGACTCATGGTATTGACCACCAAAAGATTTTTGCATTTGTTGCTAAAATTAACTCATCAAAACACTTCTTTATCTTGCAGTTAATCTTGTGTGGTCACTTCATCAATTTGATGTGAAAAACATATTTTTGAATGGAGATTTTCAAGAAGTGTATATGGAACTGCCACCCAAATTAGAAGAAAAACTTGAAAGAGGCCGTGTGCAAACTGAAAAAGACTTTATATGGACTAAAGCAATCTCCAAGAGCCAGCGTCTTGGAGATGTTATTTGACATGGATTCTCACAAAGCTAAGCTAATCACAACTTGTTCTACAAACATTTCATCAAAGGTAAACTGGCTATCTTGATAATATATGTACATGACATAATTATGACTGGGGATGATTTAGATGAGATCAACAACTTGAGGAGGAAACTTGAGACAGAGTTTGATATCAAGGCATTGGGAAAGATGAAGTATTTACTTGGAATGAATTTTGCAAGATCAAGGGGGGGAATATGTGTTAACCAATGCAAATATGTACTTGATTTTTTCAAAGAAACAGGAATAACACGATGTAAGGCAACAGATACTCCAACCAAGCCCACGTAAAATCGAAACAGTGGTAACTAGTGAAGTAGTGGACTAGGAGCACTATCAGAGATTAGTTGGGAGAATAATCTATTTGGCGCACACTAGACCTGACATAGCTTTTGCAGTTAGCGTTGTAAGTCGGTTCATGCATTCATCTAGACCTACACATATTGAAGTTGTGTTCAGAATTTTGAGATACCTTATAGGGACTCCAAGTAAAGGACTTTTGTTCAAAATAGAGGTCACCTTCTTCCATTTTGAAGTTGTGCTCAGAATTTTGAGATACCTTATAGGGACTCCAAGTAAGGGACTTTTGTTCAAAATAGAGGTCAACTTCAGGAAGAAGCCTATGCTGACGTAGATTGGGTAGGCAATATGAATGATAGAAGACCCACATCGGGTTATTGAACTTTTGTAGGGGGAAATCTGGTTAATTAGAGAAGTAAAAAACAAGTGTGTTGGCAGGCAGCATTTCATAACAAGACTGCAATCTCCATAACTTGTAATATATTCTACATGAAATTACAAAGCATATAGAAGTGGACAAGCAGTTCATAAAGGAAAAGATAGATGGTGGCATGATATCCTTATCGTACATACCTACTGCGAACCAAATAGCAGACATACGGACCAAAGGACTTCCTAAGGCACAATATGAGAATTTAGTTACCCAGTTTGCCATGAGCGATATCCACATGCCAGCTTGAGGGGGAGTGTGGAAAGATATCCAAAATATTTGTAATTATGTACAATATTTGACTATGTACTATATTTAGATAGCTGAGAGGTTTGTGAGCAGAATTTTAGGAATTATTATTTCATTCTTAATTAGGAAGATTAACAACCTTTTTTGTTTCCAGCTGAACTCTTTAAATACTTGTACATCAATACAAGAAAGGATGTATTCAGCCATTATTTTCATAACTTACTCTCTGTTTTTTATAAGTTCAGAAAAGTGGATGAAAGCATGATTCTAAAGTTTCAGCTCAAAGCATGCTACTTCATACTTTGAAATACAGCATTCAAGAAAACCCAGAGACTGAGCATACCTGGGAGCAATTCAGCAGCTCGAACCATTTTAGCACCACCAGCTCCTAAAGCTTTGGGATCATATGCGACAAGAGCATAATTATGAACCGGATGGAGAAAAACCACCTAGAGTGGAAAATAGTAATTGATCAAGATGGTATGCAATGTATTACCATACGAAAAGCATTTATTCACACCTTAAAAACTTACCTCTCCAGGAATTTCAATAGGAAAAGCGGCAAAAGACAACATAACATCTGACGCAGATATTGCAACTGTGTTCTTGTCAACAACAACCAACCCCATGTCTTCAGAATGATATATGATCACACCAGTCCCAAAAAAGTGTTGGGAATGGACACCATCAAGCATAATTGATGGTGGAACATGAACCTATGAGCAAAAATGGTGAATCTCGTTCCTGTAAATACTTCTGAAGTAACCTAAGCTCTTAATGGAACAGCTTCACAAATAAAATGCAGCAGAAGAGACACTATAAACAAAAGCAATGATAATGATAGCCATACAAAACAAGCAGAAAAAGGAAAGACTGAAGACCGAGTATAGGTTCAACATGCAAACCAAGGAAAGTAGTTCTCTTACAGCACATGATTTCATTATATCAGAACAGGTAACCATCACCATAATACATTGAAGAAAAAGTTAGAAAACAAACGAGAAAAACAAATAAAGACAGGAGGGAGGACACCCATAGTTTCTAACTAATATATTACTGGCCAATCAACAAGAACCAACAAATATGCACAATGAATGCAGCATGGTCAACAAATAAAGGACTCTGAACAAAAAAGTGAAAAAATAAACAAAACTTGCTGCATCTGTAAAAGGTAGAAACAAAAGACAGTAATTATAAGGCTCGAAATCTCATCAGGCTGAATCTAAGGTCTCACATAATTCAACAAACAAAGCCACACATTTAGGATATATGTATATAATTTTGCAACAACGTTGATTACATGAACATCACAATACTAACAAAAGAAAATAAACAAGGGAACATCTCAACAAATCAACACGGGCAACAACAGTAAGAAATAACTTAAAGATAAGGCAGCTACAAACATAAGCAATAGAGTGAACGTAATCATAATCTCAAATACTTTAGATTTACCTCAAGCATCACAAGTGTGGGCTCTATCACACTTTCTGCCGATGAAGCATTGGTGGCAGCTGCTGTTGCTCCTTGATAATCCCTCATAACCTCATTGTCCATAGCACTGATTCCTGAATTCACTTCTCCGGTTTCAAGCAGGGAACAATTAGAAACAGCAATCCCAGTGGTAGCAATATCAGCAACCCGTCGCTTTTTGTTTCCAATATCAGAGTCATCCCTAGGATGTAATTCCTCATAAAGATGTTCACAATTAGTTTCCATGCTAGTAACCCCACCACCAGTCAACTCTAGGTTGGCGCCTTGATCATTATGTTTTGTAGGAGTTCCCTTGTCAACCGATGAGACAATTTGTCCTAGGGCTCCTTGTCCATTGCTACCAATGCTAGATGTTATATGCATAGAATCAGGCATGAAAGCAGGCTTTGCTATCCACAGCCCAGAGCAGTCGTCACGAGTGTATATTTGTGGAGGAGCATACCATTCATGGCGATCAACCATTACAAGGACAGACTATAAACAAATTCAAATCAAATCAACAATATAAAATATGAAGTAGAATAACACATGCATGAACCACATACACAAGAAAAGCACAGCATAAACACATAAGAATATATGTCTTTAGACCTGTCCTGTCCATAGGCTGAAGAACATAAGAGACTGAGGTCAATAGTCAAAATGGAGTTAGAACCCAACCAAAAAGGGTACTCAAATGTATAAAATTAATTCTCAGAAATGTAACAAGAAAAATGCATCTATATATAAATAAATTTTTGTTTAATAAGAAAACAACATTTCTTAGTGTACTTTGGAGTATTAGTTTAAAAGCAATAGAACATTAAATTCCTTACGTGAACATGTCAAAACAACACTTGATAAGTGTTACAGATTATAGAGATATGCATTGAAAGGATACAGATTGAAGGCTTGACCATAGGGATTACATTCTCTTGATTATGGGGATTACATTCCCTAATTAGAATTGATATACTTGTATAATATATATGACCCTATTTTGTACGTAATGAAGTGTGAAATACAATACCTTTTCTCCTAAGTTTACACGAATTGTGAATTTAGAAAATTCAAGGTTTTTTAGTTATTTACTTCATAATGAATCATACACTAGCCAATTCTCCTAGTTTAAATGGCAATATATTTGCAGACGGCATTCTAGACATATGGCTAAATGTCCTAATTAATAGTACACCTTTATACCAAAAAAAATTGAAACTTCTCTCATGATGTTTTAAGACCAGAATGTTCAATATATTAGTTGGATTTAACAGATAAAGTTTAAAACACTTTGTATAACATACATCATACTTGTAAAGCTGTAATAAAGCTTGATAATAAATAAGAATTAGTTATAGACTTGGAACAGAATAATAGATTGGAGTTTTAAATCTGTTCCTAACATACAATGGTCATAACGCAATAACAAAATTTATGAAAACCAAGTTGCTTTATCTATGTATAAATTGATAGTAGAGATAAGTTAGGCTAATAGTTTCCTATTTTGAAGTTGACAAGATCCTTTTACGGTCTAAGGTCCAAGGATTGTAGTTATGTTGGGAAGAACAATTATGAAACCAACAACTCCACATGTAATAGGTCATGCAATCCACATGGTTAAAAGAGAACTTAAACCATAACCTATATTAGGAAAGAAGCCGAGCTAAGGGGTCTCATTGGCATACTTCAATCAAAACTCAAAATAAAGCATCAGTTGAAGCATACAAGGTTCAAATGCCCAACCAAAATTTGGCAAGTTTTACCAACACACAAGTAGATCTTAGGATAATTGGGTTATCAATGATACTGGAACCATTTGGCAATCAATCACGAGAAAATTAAGTTTGACATGTAGGCCCACATCCTTGTGCAATGCATGGGTCATGAGTGAGAATATTTCGATAGTAGAGTCATGAATCAGTAGCTGACAGTTTTTTGATTCTTGGATTTTCTCAACGTTGTCCCTTTTTTCCCTCTTCTTTTATCCTGGAAGTTTTCATAGCTCAAGGGATAAATCCACACTAGGTCCTAAAATCCCAACAGTAATATGTTGCTCTTCCATGACTATCAACTAAGAATTGCAATTCATGAAAATTCAGTCAAAAGGAAACAAATCCAATAAGGCATGACGAATAAAAGTAGAGTCACAGCTCAAGCAAACAAACATCATTTAAACAACTAATGCAAAGAAAAAGGAAGAAAAAAAACCGAAATGCACCTTTCTTCGATGACGATCCGTGTAGCTTATATATTCTAGTGGTACTCCAGTTCCTCTAGGCAGCTTAGATAGAACTGAAATAAGATCATTGAGATGTGATATTTCCTGACCAGAAAATTTCTTAATGATTGCATGGCGCGGAACTCCAGCTCTAAAGAGCATATACCTGCAGTAGTTAAATTTACAAGTTCCAACACGAATAACCATTAGTAATTAGACAAAAAAACATAAAAGATTCAATTGCAAAAGAATATTTTTTTAATAATGATAAGAACAAAATAATTCAAACACTTTGGTCAAATTCCTCAAAGGGAAGCATATGGAAACCATCATGGAGCAGGTTTGACATAGAGAATAGGAAAAAAAATAAATTAAAACAAAAAAAAGTAATATATTAGGGAGCATAAGCGGGGGAACAATTAAAGAGAACTTAATTTAGTCAGATTGCAAATTTAGTCAGATTGCAAGACCCCATGTAGCTATCACAACAAGAGGCAATTCGATTGAAGATGCAAAATTTGGAGAATTAAAATAAAAAAGACTTACCCAGGTTCTGCAACATAAACCAAACCGCAATGGAAGCGAAAATTTCTGGCCTGTTTCAATCATACGTTAAAAAGGTCTTTGAGATTTTGGCAATGGTGAATTGTGGGCCTATAGAAATGCAGCAACAGGTAACAAAGAATGTAAATATCATTAAATTCTGGTTAGTGACAGCATGTAATTCGATGACAATTTGACCATAATGAAGAATGAGTACTTATTAGGTATTAAAATGTTAGTGTTTACTATGTACTTTCGTATAATAGTCAAAGGTCCTTTTCCTTGACAGTTAGTTTTTGTCAATTTTATGTATTAGTCAATTTTCTTAACAAGGGATAAATTAGTAAGTGATATGTTTAACTTTTCTCACTTAGGTTAGGAATAATTAGTACATTCAGTTCATGAAAAAAAAGAAATGAAAAGAAAGTAAAAAAAATGAATTTCAGCTTATTGATGAAATGCTTCTCTCTAAGAACAGTTCTTAGAATTAGAACTCTTAACCTTATATATTTCTAGGAACTTATTCATGAAAGACAATACTTTTATTTGTTCTAAATGATTCAAGTAATTCTTTGTTTCGTATTATAACATCATAAAGGGTGATTTTACACATAATCATTTGTTTTATTTCTTCAATACAGAAGTCTGGAAGCATAGAAAACAAAAGAAAAGAGAGTAACTTATAACTGAGAACTTTGTTGTGGCCCTTTTAATTGTGAGAATTGCAAGTCGGGAAAGCAATAACATATCAACCGAAGCTAATGCATTGGTACTAGAATCATATATTAATATATCAAATATTTCATAACATCAATATGAGAAATTTGCGAGTTATATATCAGTATCCACCAGTTTAGAGCCTCCTAAAAATGGACTACGTATAATTTGTTTGCTAAGTATTTTGAGCATATAAGTAAGTTATGACAAGAAAATAGACTGATAAAAATAAAAAAGTACAATCTAACTAACCTGTTGGTAAGACAAAGGATGTATCACCGCACCACTGACTTCTAAAAAGTGATCAGGAGTTATGGAATGTAAATCCTGAACCTGAGGAATGAATATAAAACATTAATGAAAAGAGACTAATAGAAAAGGTAAATTTTCAAGTACTGAGATGGAAAGTCCAATAATAACCTCACACAATAACCTATCACAAAGAAAATTCTAAGAGTATTTTGGGAACAAATGAGTTCAAAGAAATTTTATGGAATTTTTTAGAGGCATCGCAAATCCTTTTTTAGAGATGCTTATATAGCATTAAGTATGTAGAGCTAGTTATATGTTTTAATAATCAACTTCTTATTTGTTTGTTGTCCAAGTTTTAAGGTGTATTCTGTATATATATGTCAACTCTTCCCTCTTAAATTCTTCATTTAAAAAAAATCAGACATCTTTGTCGATTTGTATATTAGCTACATACAGTCTGTAGGAAAGCAAATTTCTAGATATCCCAAATATCCTAGAAACTTAAGAGATTGTTTCTTATCCTGCTATTGTTCCTAAAATCTTTGGGGCTTGCTGGTTTGCCGTAATTGATGATTGTACTTGGGGCTTTTCATACTCAAACTAAAATATGATGTTAGCACTGTTATTCCTATTTTTCATTCCATGATTCAAAATTTGTTGATATTATAGAAATAATTAACTTATTCTATAGAGACAATTAGTTGATTCTCTGGAGATAATTAGTTGATATTTTATAAATTAGTGGCTAAATTAATGGGATTTTATTTCTTAGAGAATAAATAAATTCTCCTTGATTTAAGGAAGTGATTAGGTCTGTATTGTCCTATACATTCCCTGTAATATTCACAAAAAATCAAGGAAGAATTACTTTTCCCTCTTTCTTCACGGTATCAGTACCACGACTCTTTCACAATATTTTTGTCTTTCTTCGTTCAAATCAATCCTAAACGTACTATCGTTTAGCAATGACCAGCAACAGAGAAACTCGTCATCCTCTAACGATGATTTCAGCAGTTCAAGTGTGACCAGTCCTAGTGTTATGACAGGAAACGTACAACGTAACTGTGATCTTCATTGCTAAAACCTGCCCTTTCAATTGATAAATCACAGGTTGAACAACCAAAATACCTAGAATGGTTGCACACAAATTTGGCCATTGATGGTAGAGGAAAACTCAACTATTTGACTAGATAAATAACATGATCGACTTTGGATGATCCAAATATGGCAATATGGAGGTTCGAGAATTCTTTGATCACAGCTTCGTTGATTAATTCCATGGAACCTGCAATCAGAAAACCCCATATGTTTCCGCCAACAACAAAAGATGTATGGGATGCGATTCAAGAGATGTATTCAAATATTGAAAATTGTTGACCAGAGATTATTAGCATTGATTGTTGACCAGAGAATATTAGCATTGATATTGTTAGTATTGATATTGTTATAATTACACCTATAATCTCTCCTATAATTAAGAGATTTCATAGAGTTAATAGCTAGATTACTTCCTAAATAGTCCTAGGAATTTTGTATATAAACCCTTGTTCCTATGCACACAATAGTATGTAATAAAAAATTATCTTCAACTTTCAAAATGGTATCAGAGCCCTATCTGATTTAGGGGCTGTTTTTTTCCGACTGTTCGTTCCAAATAGGAAAGAACACTGGTTGAGTGTGTACTCGCCCAAAAAGCAAAGTGTTTTTCTTCTCACCACCCACCTAGATTGCTTCAGCTATGACCAACGACTTCCACTGTGAAAGACCCGACATCAACTGAACCACCACAATCTCTTTGCCGTCGCCCACGCGCCAACCTCCAGCCAATGTTTCGCCTCGAGTCTTGCTCCACCAGGGTCGCCGGCGTCTTGCCTCTCCTCCGGTGGTGTCAGACGTACCTCTTACCTTCTGCCAGTGCCCTTGCTTCCTTGCCTCTCCTCGGTTTGTTTTTGTTTCTGGGTTTGTTTGTTTTTTTGTTTCTCTTTTTGACCATACACCAGAAGCACATATTTGAACAGCTTCTATTTACTCCATTGGCATTTTTTTGTATTCGTTGCCCTGAGTAATACTAAAGAAGATGGAGGGAAAGAAGGTAATTCTGTTGAGTTCTAATAATCCTTCACTTCAAATCAGTCCCGTAAAACTTGATGGAACTAATTATCTTGCTTGGTCAAGATCCTGTTTGTTGTTCATCAAAGCT
>JANZXV010000002.1:25965152-25977384 GCA_027576455.1 Erythroxylum roigii
AGGACCTATATCTCAGCTGATGTCACTTTCTCAGAGTGCAAATTCTTCTTCTCAAAGTCCTATCTTCAGGGGGAGAATAGTATAATGGAAGATAGTCCTTGAAGTTCCTTCGAACCAATAAATACCCTAGACCTCGCTCGTACTCCAACTCCTGTGAACTCAACCCAACCAAATTCTATCAACATCACAGAACCTGAGCTAACTCCCATTGTAGCCAAAACCCCCCACAAGTTGCCAAGTTTTCCTCAAGAATACTCAAGGAGAAAAGACATTCCAACACCAAAGCAAACTCAAAACATTCCACCAAAGCAAACTCCAGACATTCCAGCACTGAAGCAAGTTCAAGAAACAAATCCTAGTCCTGGAAATGAGATCACCATGAGTCCTCAACCATACTCAAATATCCAAATAGGTAAACATTCCACTAATCCAAGTGCTGATTTAGACCTTCCTATTGTTGTTAGAAAAAGAACTAGATAATGCACTCATCGACTGCTCTATCCACTTTCCCATTATATCTCCTTCAAACACCTCTCGCCTACCCATAAAAGGTTTATTATGAGTTAAATACAATTGCTATTCCTAACACTATTTCTGAGGCCTTATCAAAAAAGGAATGGAGAGATGCTATGGGAGAAGAAATGAATGCTTTGGAGAAGAATCATACTTGGGAGGTTGTTGACAAACCGAGAGGGAAGAACATTGTTGACTGTAAGTGGATCTACACACTAAAATACAAGGTCGATGGCTCCTTAAAGAGATACAAATCTAGGTTGATAGCTAAAGGATACACTCAGACCTATGAAGTGGATTATCAGGTGACATTTGCCCCAGTTGTGAAGATGAACACAATAAGGATCTTGTTGTCATTGGCAGCTCATTTTGACTGGCAGCTTCTTCAGCATTACGTTAAGAATGCTTTTCTTCATGGAGATCTCAATGAAGAAATATACTTGAATGTTCCACCTGGATTTACAAAAGATACAGGTAACAAGGTGTGTAAATTGAGAAAGGCTCTCTACGGACTAAAACAATCTCCAAGAACCTGGTTTGGTAGGTTTGCAAAAGTGATGAAAGAATCAGGATATAAGCAGAGTCAAGGGGATCATACTCTTTTCCTAAAACACTCAAAAACAAGAGGGGTGACTATTATTTTGGTCTACGTGGATGACATGATAATGATGGGAAATGATGAAAAAGAGAAGCTAGAATTGAAGCAAAAATTGTTAAAGGAATTTGAGATAAAAGAAATGGGAAAACTAAAGTATTTCCTCGGTATTGAAGCGGCATATTCAAAGCAAGGGATATTCATCTCTCAACAAAAATATGTTGCAGATTTATTAATGGAAACTGGGAAAATTGGGTGCAAATCAATGTCTACTCCAATGGATTCAAATTACAAGCTTGGAGAAGCAAAGGAAGAACTGGCAATAGACAAGAACATGTATCAACGACTAGCGGGCAAGCTAATATATTTAGCACATACTCGGCCAGATATAGCACATTCGGTGAGTGTAATCAATCAATTTATGCATGACCCAAGAGACTCTCATCTTCAAGCTGTCTACCGAGTCCTACATTACTTGAAAGGCAGTCCAAGCAAGGGAATATTGTTTAAAAGGGGCCATACACTATCCTTAGAAATCTACATAGATGTAAACCATGCAAGATCTCCGGTTGACAGAAGATCAACAACAGGCTATTGCATGTTTCTTGGAGGCAATCTAGTTACATGCAGGAGTAAAAAACAAAATGTTGTGGCTCGATCATTAGCAGAATCTGAATTCAGGGCTATTGCACAGGGACTATGTTAACTATTATGGCTGAAGATCATTCTTGATGATTTAAAAATCAAATGGGAAGGTCCTATGAAGCTCTATTGTGACAAGAAGTCTGCAATTAGCATAGCACATAATCCTGTACAACATGACAGGACAAAGCATATTAAGATTGACAGACATTTCATCAAAGAAAAGTTGGAAGAAGGACTAGTGTGTATGTCTTATGTTCCTTCGGATCATCAACTAACAGATGTTCTAACCAAAGGGCTAAATGCTTCAAGATTTCATGATCTTATATGCAAGCTGGGAATGGAAGACATCTATTCCCCAGCTTGAGGGGGAGTGCTAAAGAACAGAGATTTAGATAAGATCAATCTTATAGGATAAGATTATTAGAAACAGAAATCCCTATAATCAAGGGATTTCTGCTATAGACTTCTAGATATAGTTTAGTTCATATTGATACCTATTTTCCTGCTGGTTAAGTTGTGTATATATATATGTATCCGTGAATATTAAATACAAAATAAGTTTTTCCTGGAAATCTTAACACTTACAAGAACTTGAGTGTAACACTCAAGCTCTCCTACAAGAGAGAGAAATCAAGTTTTTGAATTCTTAGCCTCGCTATGGAACATGATTGTATTTGAGTTCATGTTCTTGGAAAAGAAACTCTCACATCACTTCATGAAACTCCCTCAACTATTTAATGTAGGAAAGTTGTCTAGCTTTGAGGTTGGAGGTTGATCCGAACACTATTATGGAATTAGAACTACAAGTTCAAGCAACACTTACCAAATAAAAACATTCTAAAGCAAGTATTTCTGATTTGGATGTTTTTCCCAACCCAAGTTAATAAAAAAATAAACATCATTTTGTATGCATTTCAAATTAATAAAAGTTAACCAATGGCGGCCAAATACAGTTGCACATCATTGCAATTATTTATTGTAATATTTCTTCAAATAACATACATGAGACTCATATTTTGAAAGGCTTTGATTTTTTTGCACATACCAAACTTAAGTGTAAAAAAAGGATGATCTCAATTTATATATGACACCCTTAAGACCAATGTATACCAATCTTAGTCACAAACAAAGCATATAAGTCACCTTTTGAGACACTAATTTTTAAAGATATTTGATGGTTCTTAGTCACTGCATCTTTCTTTTTTTTTCCTCATGCACAATGAAGAAGCTAATCAAAATTAACTTACTGTTGTTACCATTTATTGTCCACAACATTTGTATAAAGCATATCATCAAACTAGCAGTGGTTATGATACCATAATAAAATAGGCCTAACTCCTCAAGGTGCACCTTAAAGAGAGATGGTTGCCTAAGTCTTATAAGCCTTATTAGGATATTACTCTAAGTTGTTGTAGAATATAATAATGATTAATTACGAGCAGCTCCTCTATTTTTATGCATGCAAGATAGACAATTGAAAACAACATATAACTTTACAATGCCTCAATATACTCCCAGTATTAATAATCACTCTAAATCTAAGCAGTTTACAATCTACACACTTTAGTTTCACACTAAAATGGGGAAAGAATAAATAGTCAAGGGTTTTCATATAAGCTTACAAGATTTCATAATTATAAATTCTCTTCTTTCTAATTAGAATATTATTTCATCCATTTTAAGTCTCACCCAAAAGTTTAAGTTTCTTTCATTAACGGTTTGCTAGCATCTCCAAATGAAGATATCTTACCAAATAATTGTGATGCATACAATCTAATAAGCATAACTATTAGGCATAGGTCTCACCATCAAGTTTAATGTGATCGATTTCCCACCCCTTTCAATCTCCAACTCAATCTTTTGGCCAACACCATCATCAAGTATAGTCTCTAACTTGAGAAATTGAGTTATTACCTACAACATGAACACAATGAACAGAGATAACAAATAAGTAAAGATAACAAGTGCAAAATACATTAAAGAAGCTACCACTTAATAAAGAAAGAAACACAAAGGACATCTAATGGAGATGTTAATTCATGGTTTCGATACTTTGTGTCATTTGCATTAGTAATCTAATTAGCTTTGTTAAATAAAGGATAAGATTAAGAACTATAGTATTGATACAGGTAGTATTATGACTTTTTGAGAAGATCATATTTTATGATAAAATATTACCCGACTATCTCAAGTTTTTGAACCTCAATCACTTTGAGTCTTCTTCTCCCTGTTCTCCCCATAAATACATTTTCTCCCATCCCATTAAACATTGTCTATGTTCTTAATATTATCAAATATTGAGTGAGAAAAGCGTAGAGAGACCACCAGTTTCTGCTCATAGAAAAGCAAAATAGGGAATAGAGTAGCTTATGCAAAAAAGGAGACAATAAGATGTCTTATCATTAAAAAGGTTTTAGCCATCAAATTATAATAAGACTAGTGCTAGTTGTTCCAAAAAGTACACAATAATTAAATCATATACTAATACTATTATTCCAAAAAAGAACACCTATAATAAAAGACCAATACTAATATTTTTAAGAATCACATGACACATCTAAACTAATCTAATGTAGAATATTAAATAATACTGCTATTTTGGATATTGTTGAGAGTAAGGGTATTCTAATCAATTTTGTCACTATGTAACACATGTATATAATAGAAACAGAGACAAGTCAAGAATGAAAATGACTCTTTAACTATTTCATTATGCTCATTAGTGTATATATACATACATGTTCACTAAGATAAATAGAAAAGAAATCTATACTCTCCTAAGTTAGTATTGTTAGAGCTGTGTGTAAATGACTACAATCTACATTTATAATTGAAACATGTTGCTAAATAATAGAAAATCACAATCTCTCTTAGTATGTGATTCCTTAGTTGACTTTCCAACGCCCTTCCTCAAGCTAGTAAATAGATATCTACCATTCTCAAGTCACCAATTAATGATCAAACCTTGATTTAGCCATTGCCTCGGTAAATATCACCATTCCTTCTCAAATCACCAATTAATGATCAAACCTTGATTTAGCCATCGCCTTGGTAAATATATCAGCTTCTTGTGTTATTGTAGGTAAAGGAGTGAGCTTTATCCACCCATCTTCAATTTCTCTTTTTAGGAAACTTAAATCAATTCTGACAATCTTTAAACAATCATGTTGTATAGGATTATTGACAATGCTAATAGTTAACATGCCATCACTATACAGCATTGTAGGATATGCAAGTGGTGTTTGTATATCTTTTCAGCCAAATGTTCACAAATTATTGAGGCAATTGCTCTAAACTCTGTTTCACAACTAATAAGTGCAGCTACTTCTAGGGTCCAGCCAATAGCAATTATTTTTTGTACCTTTGATAATACTTCTGCCAGTCCTTGGATACTAAACTCTTGAGCTATTGTTCATATCATCGATAACTATTACCTTTATACTTACTTTGATATCGCAATGTCACTATTTCTGACGTTCTACCACATTAGTTTTTGGCATCGGAATAGCCTCTCCCATACACACTTTACATTTTCCTTTTGTTTTGTTTGTCTGACATTGTTCCTTTAGGCTTATTTACGTTAATCAATAACTCGTTCCTTAATTGTTCTATGACTTCTCTTCTTCTTTTACTTGCATGTAGGATCTGAAGACTAAGAAGATGATTGGCATTGGTTAAGAACAACAGGAGCTATATTAATTATCTAGACATAACCTCCACCACATGCCTATAAGATTCTATTTTCACTCTCTTGCATTTTATTTGAGTAAGTTGTTTTTTATAAGTCTTTCACATGTACAGTGAAATTATGAAGATTGACTTGTCCTTTTGTTTTTCTATACCAAAAAAAATTACTTTCTATAATTTAACTTGATTCAATTTTGGGACGATACTGACTTGATACAAAAGAGCTTACAGTATATAGAAGAAATAAAAAGGAAACATTAGTCAACTATAAGCCTTAATTTGGTGGGATGAGAATTGGGAATTGATTTTTTGAGAAAGGATTGGGAATTGAGTTGATAACAAAGATAAGGGCTAAAATCTAGAATATGTTAGGATTCCTTATTAGATAAGAAGTAGTAGTGAATTAAATATATTATTCTATTTTAGATATGTTATCCTAGTTGTTTAGGACTTAGATTTATAAAATTTTTATTAGAATAGGATGTAAATTCGTTAGGAACTCTTTCCTACTAGAATAAAGGTTCTAATAACTTCTCTATAATTATGTGTATACTCAGCCCTTCAAGAATAACAATCTGTAATTTGTCTACAAATTTGAATTTTCAACTAGAAAGTGTGATGCTTTCTCCTAAAAGTGATTCTTAGACCCTAGGAGTGATTCCTAGTTTCCTACCCTCCATTGGTTGTGTTCCTTATAAAATTCCAGTAAATCTAACCTAAATTTTAGACATATTAAACCCTCATATTCTAAGCCTAAATTTCCAACAATAAAACCTTAAAAAAAATTAACTATACCAAAATTATGCTCTATATCCACTACAAAAGACTAGAAAGTAAAGCTCTAAGCTTATAAACACTTGTGCTGTGTGAACCTCAATGTAAAATTTATACCTAATAAGGGGAGTCTTTCTCTAATCCATTGAGATATCTCACATTAATAGGCAAAAATTTTATACATTACTAACAGAAAACATATCATCAAATTTGTGAACGATAAGTCAACTCAACATTAACATTTGTATCGAATATTAGGAGATATATCAAGCAAGCTCCTAGATAAGGCCTTTTGTATCGTAACCATAGACATCTTGATATAATGGGATAAGCAGATGCAGATTATGCTAGTTCACACGTTCATAGACTCTACAAAAGTTATTGCATATTTGTAAAGAGAAATTTCGTAAGAAAAATGTAGTAGCTTGGTTAGTGCAAAAGTTATAGTATAAAGCTAAGTTTGGTGCCACATTAAGTTGCAAAAGTTAGGGAAGATAATTTCCAAAGATTTAAATAAAAAAATTTCAATCTGAATAGATCAGTTAGCTAATCTCTTTATTAAATACTTATGTAGTTTGAAATTTTAATATCTTTTTACCCAGCCATTGATAGTATACATACCAACTTGAAGTGCAAGTATTAAGAATAAGGTTATTATAGTCAATCCTATAATTATGTGATATTTATATATAATAATATACTAATGGTAAATTAGGGTAAACAACCCATTCACACTTTTTACAAGACTCGTAGGTATATATAATAATAATAATACTAACAGATCTTCAACCCTAACAAGAAAATCTAAAAGTAGAATTATGCTTAGTAGAGAATAAACCAAGCAATAAGAATTTGTAAAAGGTAAAAGGTGATAATAACCACAAAACAAAAATCGCTAAAAACTTTGCAACCTACTTCTCCATTCACTCGAACAAGCACATCACCCGGCTCCAAGTATGTGTGAGCTGGGCCACCTGGCACCTGAAACATTTCAGGGATGTATTTGTAGCTTCCTTAAAATTCATTGCACAAACAACTTAATGCTTAAATAACCAATGTCCTTACCATAGAGTCTACAACTAGCATTCCAGTTTCACCAGGGGGAGAAGCATGTCGTACTACCTATCAATTAATAATATAGTGAGCCATAAATGAAGCAGTACTTCTCAAAGCATACCCACCATAAACAGAGAACTGGTCACCTGCTCTGTTTCACTTTGAAGACCAAGTCGACGTGTCTCATCAAATCCTTTATGGAGAAATGTAACCTAATCATTAGAACCTCATGTTTAATTGTATGTATAACTTCTCAACCATCATGAACAAATCCTAGGCAGCTATGAATAACTTCTCAACCATCATGAACAAATCCTAGGCAGCATTAGGTATAGAACCACCAATGGCCAATTAAGGATGTCCATATCAACCTTGACACAACAACTACACTAATGTGATATAGTCCCAAGTAACACCTATAAGTAATAAAACACAACTAGAAGTTTCAAAAGGAATTTATATAGACAACAAACCTGGAGCGTACCCCGTGGTACAGAAACTGCTGCCCATTTTTTTGAATACGAATCATTTCCCTTCTGGAGAAATGTTAGTGCCCTGATGACCTACAAAATAAATAAGACTTTGATTTTGAATTTGTTGTGCACAACCTTTCAAGTGTAACAATAGATAAAGCCATCTACAGTGAAAAGTACCAAAAAGTTTCTACAATGAACCACAACACAAGAATTGGCAATAGCTGTAGGACCAATGCTTCAAGGCATCAATTTCTTCCTTCTTATTTTCTTTCTCTAACAAAAGAATTCTAGCAATTTTTCATTTTGTGCTAAATTGTTACCTACAATTAGTAAACTCTCAATTACTAAATACAAAGTGTATAGAGGATATTTATATTATCATGAAGACCTAGCTACTTTTCCTTAAACTAGCAATTTCTACATACTAGCCACAACAATTTTCACCCACCAAATATTGTAACTAATACACTGATTAAAGAACTAGCCACAAATTATTTTTCAGATCCAAAGCAAAGATCATTCATCCTTGGATTAATACATCCAATTATAAAATTATTTAAAAAATCAACCACAATATGTCAGGAAAAAAATATTGTTGCAATTTAACAAACAACTTGCAATAGAAACCATCTTTGCACTTTTAATTTGAAAAGAAAATTTTTTTGCACCCTTTTTAACTTATTTTGGGCTCTTTTCTTACCCAAAATTAACGAACCCAAAATTCGGTTAGACAAGAATGCCATAAATTGAAACTCCAAGATACAAAAAAACTTTTTAAAAAGTCAAACTAATAGGATAAGTTCAACATATAGAGTTCCTAGACTACGATAATCATTTAAAAGACAACTTATCGCATTAACTCACACTATCGTCCATGGATTTATGAATTCATTGTGATTGGTTAAGAAAATGAGAATGCCACAATATTTTGTTATGGACCTCAAAGAACACGTTGTTGTAGCCTACCATCCAATGATTTCACCTGAAGGTGAACATCTAAGCACTCTTTGGTCTCCTTTGTTTTGCTAAATGCATATAATACGCAGGAAATGCTTTTGTAATGATATCTTTACTCATCAACTTTGACCAACTAGAATGTGGTTAAAAAACATAAAAACACATATCTAATATGAAATATAGGTAATACAATTTTTGTAAATACCCTTATCCGCGAGTTATAACTTACTCTGAAGCAAGTTTAAAAAACAATGTAAATAATGTTGAGATACTAAAAGTTGTAAATAGATTATACTTAGATATAGATAGATTGTAAATAGATAAGATAAGATAAGTTTGAAATCCCTTAAATTAAGGGATTACATTAGATAGCTTTAGATAACTTTTCAAATTTAAATTCATACTTGTAATGTCCTATATATTATATAGGGCTGTACACTCCTATTCAATATATGAGAATATAGGAAAATTATTTCCCACATGATATCAGAGCTGTAGGGCTTCTTTTTCTAGGATTTGTCCTTTGAGTAGCCTTCATTGCTGCACTACCGAAACCCTATCTTTTTATTCTTCTCTTGTGTGTTCCAACCTTCATCGCTACATTCCTCCTTACCTCTATTGTGTGATTCTAATTAGGGTAGCCTTAATTGCTACAGTATCTTCTTCTTCACTACAGTATCTTCTTCTTGATCATGTCAACCTCTCAAACCTTTGTCTCCACCAGAGCTAACCCTCCAGAAGAATTCGGCACCATTCAGAAAATTGGAGATTTACTAAATATTCTGGCTTTCTATAGGCTTAATGGGAACAACTATCTCAAATAGTCTCAATTTGTCCATACATACCTCAAGGGCAAAGGGAGACTTAGTCATCTTCTTGGAACAGGATCGACTAAGGATAACCCAATGTTTAAAGTATGGGATGAGGAGGATTCCATGATAATGTCCTGGCTATAGGATTCTATGGATCCCATGATCAGTAATACATGCATGTTTTTTGTCACTGTAAAGGAGATTTGGGACTACATTCGTCGCACATACTCGAAGGCTCGTGATGCTGCTCAAGTGCGTGAGATCAAGATCAAAACTGCAGTTGCTAAGCAAGGAGATAAATCTGTCACAGAATATGCAAACTTGCGGCAGAATCTGTGGCAAGAACTCGATCATTATCGAGGTTTTGAGATGAAATGCCCTAAGGATGCTGTCATCTTGAAGAACTTCATTGAAAAAGACCGTGTATATGATTTTTTGGCTGGGTTGAATGTTGAATTTGATCAAGTCAGGATCCAAATCCTTAGAAAAGAGAACACTCGGTCTCTAGAAGAGACAATCTCATTGATTCGAGCAGAAGAAAGTTGAAGGAGTGTTATGCTTGAAACACAAACCATGGACAGGTCAGCCTTATTAGCAAAAACTAATCATTAGGACAAAGGAAAAAGTGATCTATCTAAGCATTGTGGTAGAGAAAACCAGGGGAAGCAGAATAAGGACAACCTCTAGTGCACCCACTACAAGAAACCGAGGCACACAAAGGAGACATGTTGGAAAATACACGGCAAACCACCAAGTCGAGAATGGGGAAACCGTGGGGGATAGCAAAGGTCCCAAGCACATATGGTAGATCAACCCAAAGTTGAGGAAAATTCAGGAACAATGGAATTAAACAGTGAAGAAGTTGAGAAGCTGAGAAGCTTGTTGGGGACTATTGAAAAACCTTCTAAGACTTGTTATTTGGCTCTTTCTGGTAAACCTTTACTCCCTATTTGCATGAATGCCTCAAAAAATCTTCATACCAATTATTGGATAATAGACTCGGGTGCCACAGACCATATGACACCCACATCTCAACTCTTTCACACTTATACCCCATGCCCAAATAACACAAAGATTGTAGTGGCCAATGGCTCTCTAGTTACCATTGCAGGTTTCGGAGATATACACATCACACCTACCCTTATTCTAAAAAGGGTTCTCCATATTCCAAAACTGTCGGCTAGCCTACTTTCTATGCAAAAGCTTACCCATGATCTTAAATGTTATGCTACTTTCTTTCCTTTTCACTGTGTTTTTCAGGATCAGGTCTCGAGAAGGAGGATTGGACTTGCTAAAGAAAGGGGTGGTCTCTACCTACTTGAATTGCCTCAAAGGGTTAGGAGCAACCTATCTTTGTCATTTCTCAATTCCTCAAGTAAAGATACTGTTGATATACGAAACAATTGTATTTGGATGCACCGCCTTTGTTCATGTTCATAACCAACATAGAGACAAACTAGACCTTCGAGCCATCAAATGTGTCTTCCTCGATTACTCACCTACTCAAAAGAGATACAATGTTACAATCCGTCATCTAGGAAATTTTATATCTCTACAGATGACTCTTTCACAAAAAATACACCTTCTTTCTCCAAGTTCTCTCTTCAGGGGGAGATTTCAATGATAGAAGATAGCACTTATGAGTCTTTTGAACCACTTAAAACCCTTGACCTTCCTCCTGCTCCAGCTCGTAGTGTTGCGACCAAGCCCTTTGAACCAATTACATCTGAGTTCCCCAATTCTACTACTGAACCTGTGTCATCACATGTCCCAACCAGCATTACTCAGGTGTATTCAAGGAGGAAGGTCGTTCTAGAACTAACACAGGTCCCAGAATCCAACTCAGACTCTGGATATGAAATCATTGTGAGATCTGACTCACCTTTACACACACAATTTTTTGAACGTATTGCTGTTAGGAAAGGAACTAGAGAATGCACTAAACGACCACTTTATCCTCTATCTCACATTGTTTCTCTTAAGCGCCTGTCACCAACCAACCAAAACTTCATTGTGAGTTTAAATACCACTATTATCCCTAACACCATTTCTAAGGCATTGTCAAAAAGGGAATGGAGGGATGCTATGAGCGAGGAGATGAATGCATTGGAAAAGAATAGAACATGGGAGATTGTTGATAAACCAAAAGGGAAAAACATTGTTGAGTGTAAGTGGATTTTCACACCCAAATAAAAGGTTGATGGATCTCTTGAGAGATATAAAGCTAGATTGGTAGCCAAAGGGTACACTTAAACCTATGATATTGATTATCAAGAGACTTTTGCCCCAATTGCAAAGATGATCACTGTGAGAATTCTATTATCATTGACTGCCCACTTTAATTGGCACCTCCTACAATATGATGTTAAGAATGCATTTCTCCATGGAGACTTATATGAAGAAATCTATATGAACATCCCACCAGGATTTGAGGGAGACACTGGTAACAAAGATTGCAAGCTGAGGAAGGCCCTTTATGGGTTAAAACAATCTCCTAGAGCTTGGTTTGGGAGATTTGCAAAAGTCACGAGGGAGTCTGGGTATAAACAAAGCCAAGGTGATCATACTCTCTTCATTAAACATTCAACTGTAGGGGGAGTTACTGCACTTCTAGTCTATGTGGATGACATCATAGTGACTGGAAATGATGAGAAAGAGAAGCATGAATTGAAGCAAAGACTAGTAAAAGAGTTTGAGATAAAAGAACTTGGGAAACT
>JANZXV010000002.1:25981052-25991277 GCA_027576455.1 Erythroxylum roigii
AACAGTTCAAGTTTTCATGATCTTGTATACAAGCTGGGAATGGAAGACATCTATTCCTAAGCTTGAGGGGGAGTGCTGAGATACTAAAAGTTATAAATAGATTATACTTAGATATAGATAGGCTATAAATAGATAAGATAAGATAAGTTTGAAATCCCTTAAATTAAGAGATTACATTAGATAGCTTTAGATAACTTTCCATATTTAAATTCCTACTTGTAATGTCTTATATATGGTTGTATACTCCTATTCAATATAGGAGAATATAGGAAAATTCTTTTGCACAAATAAAATAGTTTCAGATCCTAGGATTTAATACATACCTACATAACCTCTTATTTGTATCAACTAGTATTATTAATTCGTTTAGTTGAGAACCCAAGAAAAATTTGTAACTAATAAGGGTAATGTAGAAAGAACAATCATGGGGAAAACAAACAATCATGCAAATATAGCATACTTACTCGTTCTAAGGGTAAGAAAAATGCTGAGGCACTTGAAGTCTTGCTCCCTGCATTCAAGGCCACGGCCCTACCTTGCCAATCAATTACTGGAGAACCACTTGACCCACCCTTAGTTCCAGATGCTGCCTAGGAGTGAACGAGACTAAGTCAAAAACCATGCTCTCCTCAACTTGACGAGTTCAACTTCAAGTTGCAAGTTGCAAGTGTCAAAGTAATATGCCATTGTTGCATAAATAAAGTTAATGAGTACACCTGAGAAAATGTTTGAAGAAATACAACACCATTGTGATGCATCATTTAACAACCTAAATTGATTATGGTATCTATAAATGCAAATATATGTGTGAAAACTCATTAGCTTCTAACTCTAGTACTATGAAGTATTTACATGAAAGGACTATAATTTGAGCCAATGACATATGACTAGCTTCATTTTTCTAAAAGACACCTCTTTCAGTAGGGTTAAAGACTAGTTACATATACATGGAAAGAGAGGGAGAGGGAGAGGGAGAGAGAGAGAAGCATCACCATTGTTGTTTGGATCACAAATTGTGAGCATATCCTAGATTTACTTAAACAACACATGGCAAATAGTACCTTCCAAACACAAAAGGAAACAACTTATACGGACACATGTAAGGTATTTGACAAGATATGGAACCTGTGGAAAAAATACAAGTCTAAAGATATCACTGAGTGTTAACATTTAGGATCAATAAAACTCTTCCATATATTACAAGTTAAAATGCCTATTAAACCATTCCAAGATCTATATATGGTAAATGAAGAAACCCATAACTTTCTCAATGGCATAACATGAATCTCATATCAGTTTCACATTGCAAATATGCACCCATTATTTCTACTACCTATTATTATATTTATAACGTTCTAACTTTGATTTTGTAATCTAGTTCTTGACACCACATTTGCCTCTTGGCAGGTTTAGCTAATTCTCATCTAACCAAACAGCACCTTTTCCTACGTATGTTTGCACCACCATTATTGCAAAATCACATCATAGTTAAAAGAAGGGTGCAATAACCTAAGTACAAATGACAACAACTTAATCCAAACAAGTGATTATCAGGTCATTGATAACAAAGGCTTTGAGAGATAATTTTATTGGAGATTCTAGAATAGAAAAATAACACAATAAAATTGTTGCACATCCTAAGATAAACAACTTACTTGCATGTAGAATGTATTGAAATCATTATAACCATCCCTGCACCAAATACAATTAAATGGTAGATAAATGTTCTAGCAAGGATCAAGAAAAAAAAATGATAAAGTAGATATGATCATTTCATATGGGCAACAACTTTGACAAGTGTATAACATAAAAATGAAAAATCTTAACAACATTATTTGATAGTTAAACCCAATTGCAATACATTCAATAGAGAACCAAGAACTGTAAGTCATACTTTTTGTAATGAGGTGCGTCTCTATCTAAACGAGCAAGAGTACCAGCTAGAATTGAAACCTGCAAATAGCATTCGAACCCACAAAAGTTGAACCAAGACAAAGACAAAAAGCAAGGAATCAGACACAAAGGAGCATGATTGACATAAGGCAAGGATTAAGTGCTATAGTAATGTAACTTGAAAAAACCAAGTATGAATAATCCACAGCAACAAAGGTCCATATAAATCACCTAAGATATAATGGCATTATAGATCAATAAAAGAAGGAATCCACTTAAACAGCATGCTTGTCTTAACACCTATTAATTAATCTCAGCTATTATCATGAATGTGCACCACTAATCATAACATAGGCATTTTCCTACTAAGGATGGACCACTAAGTCTCTAAATACGTCTTTGTTCTTACCAACTCTTGACTGATTGAGCAACATTTGGAAAAGATAACAAGAATTACAACCCAACCTCCAAAAAGGGTATATGATAAATGAATGTTTACCAATTATCAATATCCCCATAATATTTTAGTGTGAGCAAACAAAATAAACTCCATTGAAGATTAATCAATTCAAGTTTGAGAGTGGATAAAAATGGATCCAAAAAATACTTAGATGCCATACTTAACCTCCAAATTAATCATGAAGCCTAAAAAATTAAAAAAATAGATAAATATATGACCTGACATTAAAATTGTAACAATGTAAAATGAGAGAGAAAGTTGTAATCATTATAAATACTTCTACACCACTATCAAAACCCTAATTTGAAGCCCAATGCAAGCAACCCAAAGACAGGGAATCAGAAATTCAAAGCATAAATAAATATACGACCTGACATTAGAATGTAACACACTATTATAAGAAAGAGAACCTTGTACTACTGATACTCACCTTTTCACCACTATCATTTCCCACAACCCTAATTTCAAGCCCAACGCAAGCAATCTCAGGAGCAAGTGGAATTTCCTCATAGTTCAAAAACTGAATTGCACCAGGATCGTAATGAAAGAAGCCAAAATCATGAACCTAAGGAAAAAGTTATGAAAAATGCTTAGTATTTGTAACTAACTAATGCTAATGGTAAGAATCCATTGACAATGACTATCCGTATAATATAGTATGGATAAGAGAAGAGAAAGAAATGCACATTGACGTCAGTTACAGCCTAAACACAATGTCATCAAGTCCTAATTTAAATCAAATAAAAATGTTTCTAAGGAAATCTAACAATATTTCAATTTTTTAAATGCACATAAAAGTTGAACTAATATTTATTCAATAGTATCACAATAAGTATATGAAGAAAAGCTCAATGGTTATAATATTATACGGTTACAATGTAGAGCACCTACAACACAAGTAAAGCACAAATCAAAAATAAAAATGGGAAAGGGGACAAATATTTCACAAGGAAGTAACAAACTTGTACGAAAACAATCAAGTCAAGTAAACGACATTACCCTAGGTGTCAACTTATTAACTTACATTAGCAAGGCAATACAAATTACTAAAATTAACAATATAGACCATATATTCTTAACAAAGGCATGACATAACAATACTAACTTCCATAAAAAGACAACAATAAGCGACTTCTACTTCCATAAGATTTGCGTAAGTGATTTCATGCAATAAATGTCTTTTATTCCCACTAACTGTTTACACAAAGGGATTGAACATGGAAGGCTCAAAAAGAAAATAGCATGTGAAGTTCTCTTCCTTGATACCTTTCCGTAAATAAAAGAAGGTAGCATGTCTTATCTACACACTCCGTTTTATCTTTTCATGTTATTTCTTTGGCTCATCATTATGCTCTAAAAGATTGCATCATTTAGCCCAAATAGTCGTTTACCTTCCTCCGTTTCTAATTAACTACGACCTCTTTTGATAACAATATGGAAGGTTGTCCTGACTTGTTATAAAAAAATTCAGAGATGCATTTCCTTTATTCCACTTATGAACTATGGAATTAATTATTTGAATTCCTAACAATTAACAGTAACTTCATGCATTCTTGAATTTAAGATCAGGGAAGCATGGTGCTTGAGCATAATGAGTTCCAATTGTCTTAGCACATACATTATATTGGAAGAGAACTGTACTTCAAACCTTTTCAGCAAAATTAGCACTTGGAATGACATAAACACTCTGTAGAGAAATCCAAAAGAAATTCTCGTTGCTTAAAAAAAAAGGATACTGAGACTCTTAGGGGTCCATGAGTTTCATTCAAGATCCCAGATGTCTCACAAATCTGTGAACAGCAGAGTTATACAATATTGATAAGCGATATTGATAAGAGAGAAAGAAGATTTCACTTACAGGATCTCTATAGATGGGATGCACAGGAATTTCTTCTCGATTGAGAAACATGGCCTCTGCAACTACAGGACCTGTAATGTGCGAAGAGCCCATCAAACACACGTTAAAACAACCAAAAACTGAATCTTTATTTTTAAAGATTGAAAACGAAGAAAGAAAAGGGGGGAATGGGTGGTACCGGGTTTGACAACATGACGATTGGTAAGAATGATTCCGCGGCGCTTGTCGACAACAAACCCAGTGGCATGGCTAGCGCCAGCGGGCTCAGTGTCGAAGGCCCGGCAAGCGGTGGTGCGAAGGACGACGACAGCAGGGACAACCTTATTGAGAGCTTTACGCCAGTCCTCGGCGGTGGCCACGTTCTCTTGAAAAGAGGGGTTCACCTCCACCGGAAGCTCCGATCCCAATCTCTCCTCCTCCACGGGCTCTCCCATTTTCGATTCTTTCTGCTATCTAAAAAAGAAGCACAGAGAGTGTATGCGTGCGCGTGGGAGAGTAAAGCGAAGATTTAATTGAATGTTGCCAACTCCACAGCCACACACACCCTGAGAGCAAGAGGAGTGCTGAGTAAAGCCAAGGTTTGCTTGAATGCTGCTGAAAGACTTTTCCAAGTAAACGCTCTCTCCTTTCCTCCACAGATAACCAATAGTCAATAAGCATTTTCTAAAGTAAAAGCAAAATCATTTTCTATCTTTAGACCTGAATTACAAGGAACTAATTGGTATAAGGATTTATTTACCCTCAAGAGTTACTTGTCAAATTCACTTTATCCTCTGAAAGCTCCACATGATGGTTTCAATCAAAACGTGGCCAGTTACCAAAGAAAATGATTCTTTAGACGCAGAAAATTGTTTTATCACTTCGATATCTAAAGAAGGTGAGCATAAACATTTCAGTGACTTTCGTCCTATTGCATGTTAGCAGAAACATTTTAGTGACTATTGCATGTTATAATTCTTCTGCCCTGTTGCAAGTTATAATCCCAGAATGAAGACAGTTCTGCACAGTCACATTGGTCATACTCACGGGGCTTAAATTCCTAGTAGAGCAATATCTTTCTGATATAGGAATTGCTAAAGAATTACTAATATCTCCCATCACTGGCTTTGCCAAACAACAGCTTTTGATCACCTACCTTAGAATCAACATTTCTTAATCTAGGATCACATCTGGTGATTTCAAACCCTTAATTGAGAAGATTCAAGATAGAATTACAAGATGGAATTTAAAAGCTATATCAGTGGCTCAGTTGATTTCAACACTTCTTAACTCCATTAATGTGCAAATGGGCATCCCTTACGGTTTTTCCTTAAGCTCTCATTAAATCCATTGATAAATTAGTCAAGAAGTTTCCAAGAGGCTTTGGAGATTCATGTATGATGAGGAGTACTTTAAGGACTAAATGGGTGCATGAATATTATATTAAAAGACAAAATATATGGAGTTTCAAGCTCACAAACTTAGCCTATACCCTTATGAAGCATATTGTCAAAACTAGACACTTAGAGATTAAAACTCTCAAACAACTTGGGGATGGCAATAACACCTACTTCTAGGCTGATAACTAGAGTGTAATGGGACCTTCATAGCATATTGTGAAGCTTGGACCATTTAGAAATTTCATTCCAGGTAGTTATACTATTGCTATAGCTTTCGAGCATAAACATGACATTCTTTCATATGCTCACAAATCCTCTTTTATACAATGAGATCAACAACATCAATTTGTGTAGTGATAAAAAGGAATGATTATTTGGAAATCATCCACCAGCGACAAGTTTGTATAACATGTCATGAAGAAATTCTATCAAGTGTTTTCACTAAGGTGCCTTGGCATAAAATGGTGTGGTATATATGTTACCCTGTGCTTTTATTATGATATAAAGAACCGTTGAAGAGAAACTCCACACCATTGACGGAATCAATAAATTCTTAATTATTCCTAATTGTTTTGCCCTGTGTAAGGATGCCTTAGTAAGTATTCTACAGTTATTTTTCAAAAGCCAATTCACTAATGTTCTCTAGAAATTGATATTTTCTAATGATTGGCATCAAATTGTTATATGGAGCTCGCACATGGTGAGCAAAAATGATGTTTTTATTTGGTGTTACTATATAGCCTTATCATACTTAGTTCAAGTCATTTTTAGGATGAAAGGAACAAGCGAATCTTCCACAACACAATTCAAAATAAAAATAGTTCTTATAAGGAGATGCTATATAGAATTAGATTTCATATCACTCTCTTTAGAAGCAAAATTCAAGTGACATCTTAATGGCAATTTGTTGAATATCTAGTTAGAGATTAGATAGTCCAGTTTATAGTCCAAGCAATTTTTAGGAACATGTTACCTTTAATGATCAATTTTGTTTCTTATTCAGACCTTGATGGCCTTTGCATCCCCTTTTTTTCAATGTTGTTGACAGTTTGTAAGGCTTAATTCAATTTTTATATTCTTCAAAAACTTATAGTGGGGAGAAACTTAGATACTTCCGTCTTAATATTCAAGTGGTATTGGTTTAGTAGGAAGTAATTTTGGCATCTTGTTTAGTAATTTTTCACTCCACTACTAATAGCATTAACTATGGAAATTAGAGTAGACTAGTGTTGGATGTTAAGTGTTAATAACAGCTTACTGATAGATGCATAATTGACCATATTTATATCTTTTATTTGATGTATTTTTGCTTGGTATTTTATGCTTTTATTGTATATTTAGTACTTAATTGCTCCAAGTGCATCTATATGTTATAATTGCCTTCATGGACCAAAAGAAGATGAATTCGGGTGAAATTGTGGCATAAACGAAAATTTGAAATAATTAGGAGATACACGGTCGTATATGTGGTTGTATTATCAAAATGTGTAAACTCACAATTTTTAGTATTTTTGAAGATACACATTTTGATACACAGTCGTGTATTAGACTATGTATATCCCATAAACCTAGAATTTGCTATAATAAGATGTGATCGGAGGCATAATAGGAGGGCAATCTTTCGGAGACAATTCCAGATGTGAAGAATGTTCAGAAGGGGTGATTTTGATTTAGAGAAGTGGAAAGCACGAAGATATCATCGAAGGATCCATTAGAATATAAGATCAAATCTCAACCTTGCAAGAACATTCGATAGGAGATAAAGGAAGATTTATAACTATGAACTTTTAGTCTTTTATTCGTTTTTCTTTCTGTTTATGTCTAATTTCGTTTTCTATCATGTGTAACTAAACAGCTTCAGTGTCTAGGTAAGATGAACACTATTTTGTGCCATAACATGATATGGTTCTCTTATTTAATGCAATTGTTTTGATTAATATATTGTGATTCAATTATGTGTTTCTAATAAATTCAAAATATTAGTGCATAATCTGATTTCATAATATAGAGATTGAGAAACCTATGGATGAATAGATTTACCATAATTGAAAAGAGTTTATTGCAAACCTAGAAATAAGTTGATATAAATCATTTGGATTAGGATCAAACCTAATAGCAGCATTCACAAATCGGTAAAGCAATCTTGGTACCTTTAACTTAAATAATATCAGTTGATGATTCTAAGATTAGTTGTTAGTAGTCTCAAGTGAGTTATTAGCATGCGATAGGGACTTCCATAGTCCAATAGTTAATAAAACAATTACATGCTAAAAGTTCAATTATTTAAGGGTTTTAGGGGGATTTATAACTTAGATACTAATTCTTGATATTGATTGTTTTCTAAGTGACTTCTTTCAATTGTGTATTCAATATTGCTGCCTACTTTATTTTAATTGTTTAAGTTTTAATTTTCTTTATTAAAATTTAAAATCAATCCTTAAGCTAGATAATAAGAGAAAGGTAATTACTAATAATCAATGTCTTCATGGGATCGACCTATACTTACTGGTACTAATTACAACTACGTCGTGCACTTGCGATAAAATTATATTGGTATAGAAATAACCAATAAAGTTTTTGGCACCGTTACGAGGATGGTGATATTAGGAACACCTGGATGTTATTACTCTTAACCATTATTTTTTTGTATTTTTGTATTTTATTTGATCTTATTTTAATATATTTTATTGTATTTGTGGCTTATTCATTTAATTATCTTTTGAACTTTTCTACTTTGACGGTGTGTTTGTGGTTTATTTTAAGGATTGAGATTTAATGTTATCACCACAATTCGCAATGGTAGGATGGAGTGATCAATACTATTATGGGAGTTATGATATGTCTTCATAATATGTAACATCACCATATCGGAAAGAGCTATTTCTTCACATGTTTTCAGAACCTTAACAAATTTCTAAGCCGTGTGGCAACATTCGTGGGAGTAATTACTATAATCATGAATGTCGAGCATCGACGTATATATGGGAGCAACCAAGCATGTACAACCAACCTCAAGGTCCATCATACGAGAATAAGTATAATTCAAAGTGGAGCAACCCTTATGCATATGGATGGAATGACTATGCTCCAACTAAGTATGTGCAATAAGAATAGCGATACAAAAGGTATTACAGATAAACTAATGGAATCCCTTGTCAATAGAGTAGCTAGTCAACGTGAATTTAATGAGAGACATTCTTCAATTGCATATGATAAGCAAAATACTTCATATTTTCTCTGAGCTCTGTAACATTTCAAAGTGAAGAAGATACAATAGTCGATTTCATAAATGACGATGCATTTTAAGAAGGGCAAAGAGGTTACAGAGGCTCAAATATAGAATATGGTGAATTGGATCGACCAACTGGCGGAGATATTATCTAATGAACTATAAGAGAGTTTACCTAGTATTTATGAAACAGATTCTAAAGAACATAAAGTGGCAATCATCCTTAGGAGTGGAAACAAGCTTCCAAAAGAAGAAGACGAATAAGAAAAGGCAGTCTTTATCCAAGAAGAGGAAGTAGGGGAGTGGCAGGAGATGATTAAAGAAGATAAGTCAAAAGCCTCTGTTTAGGAGGAGAATAAGAGTGGACAGAGAGATGGTTGAGGAAGTATGGGTGGAGGAATCAAATAAGGAAACTACTGGTGAAGTGTTATTAGTGATATTAAGTATGGAGGGTTCCCATTTTCTCGAAGATAAACTGTTTAAGTCAACTAACAATTCAGGGAGTTTTGTTATTCTCCTTTTTATTAACAATTTTTCATTAAAAAAGGCATTAATTTATGTGATTAGATTTGTTAGTTTTATAAATTATGTCTTTATTATTATCTTGCAATAGGTGACTTACTTACAGACTACAAGACCCTTATGTCAAGAAATAGATGGAAGCAAGTCACTGATCATAGATGTAGGATGAGGGTAAAAGTGTATGATACATTGAGCTAATGATGTTAAACAAGCGCTAAATGGGAGGCAATCCATGAATTAGGATATGTTTTATTTTAAATTTTATGTTATTTTTATTTTTATATTTCGTATTTATTTACTTATTTATTTTTGTTATTTCTATTTTCCTTTATCTTTTTATCCCCTTTATTCTCAATATCTTGCAAGGATGTTAGAATATCATATTGGATGGATCATAATTAGAAAATCTTCTGACTCGGGAAAGTACCACTTAACCTTTTTAATTATTTTATATGCTTATACCATGTACTTTGAGGACAATGTACAACTTTAAGTATGGGGAAGGATTTACTGATTTTAATGATTTTCTTAAGCTTATTATAATCTTGGTTGTTAAATTTTATGAATTGATATCTTGACTTAATTAAAATATATCCATCAATACTTTACTTTATTATTTAATATTGATTTGAATTAATATGCTAAATGATGATAGTTATAATAAAATTGCTTTTCTAAGTCATAATTTTTAGTAGTCATTCAAATAATCAAATTGAATGGAAATTGCATATTATTTATACACACAAACCAATCTTTTTCGTGAGCTTTAGAGCTTAAGAGCAAAATTTTCAAAATTTTCTCTTTTTATTTGGTCTGGGATGAGAAATCTGATAGAAGCCTAGGCCCAATGGTCAGGAATGTGTATTTCTGCAGAAAGAAGAAGG
>JANZXV010000002.1:25994973-26005726 GCA_027576455.1 Erythroxylum roigii
TTTCTTGAGAAGCACAAGGACTATGTTGTTCGAGCTAAAGCTTTTCACAAAAAGGAGGAAGCTTTGCAGGTTAGAATAATAATAAATACAAATTGTCTAATTAATAATAATATTAATTAGAAATAATGATTATAATAGTACAAACTATTGAATTACAAACCATTCATACTAAAAATATCATTGAATTACATCTTCCTACTCATATTAAAGACTAGGGGCATATCCGTCATTTGCACTATTTTCTGTCTCTGTCCCCTACAACCAAACACATCTGTCCTGGAGACGAAGATAAGATTCTCTGTTCTGTCCACCATAACCAAACAGCTCACTGTCCCCAGTTTCTGTTCCGTTCCGTCTCCAAATTTCTGTTCCGTTCCGTCTCCAGCTACCGGAGACGCTAACCAAACGCAGCGTAAGGTTTCCAACGCTGATTTCGTTTTTGGACATGTTTGCTATGGATGTCGGAATTTTCGTTCAGTTCGTTTCGATCCGTTTTGTTTTTCGCTTTCCGATTTGCTTCGATTCGTTTTGCTTCGAAATCCGTTCTTTTGATTTCTTCGTATTCGCTTTGTTTCCGCTTTTCGTTTCCGTAAGTATCTTCCGCTTCGTTTTGTCTTCGTTTTCGTTCTGTTTCGGATCCAATTATTCGTTTTTGCTTTGATTCGTATTCGATTCCGCCTTCGCTTTTGTTCCGCATTTTTGTTTTCCGTTATTCGTTTTCGTCTTTCCGGTTGAGATTCGATTCCGAGATCGGGTCCCAACATTTATGGTATCAAAGCAGAGTTTATAAGGAATCACGTGTAAGTATGAGGGTTTCGGATTAAGTAGTTGGGTTCCGAAAACGGATCCAATAGAATGATTCTAAAACTTGCTTTTATTATACATATTGAGATCATATTTGCTAAATTAGAAGCATTAAAATGATAAAGGCACTTAGATCCAATAACTTGTTTAAGTATATTTATTTGATAATTACCATACCCATAATTTTATCCTTTAGAAATAACCAAGTTAAGCCTTAACCTTTATCATTGATTATAACCCACATATTAACCTTTATCTTAATTTCTTTGAAGCATTTTTATTGTTTTGAACCCTGAATGTTATTTACATTATTTACTTATTTGAGACTTGAAATTCTTGAAAGGTCCATTATTTCTTTAATTGTGGTACTGAACGCTAGAAAATTGTTTTGAGTTGATTCAAAAAATAAGCATGGAAAAAGAAAAGAAGAAAAGTATAAGATACCAATGAAGTTGCAATAAAAGGACCTCCGTATTTGTAAATAAGTTTCTTGTAATTTCTCTCTAGTAAATATCCCTCAATTCGACCCTCTTCATTATCCCAACCATATCGTACCTAAGCTCTATTACAACCCGTATAAAGACTTTTTTATTTTTGTTTCTAATTATACAAAGTGGTAAAGATGTGATAAAATTGCAAGCATATAGTAAGAGTTCTACTATGCATTGATTGAGAATTTGATACTTTTCGCCCTAAACATTTAAGTGCATTGAGTGAAGCTTGGTGAGGATGTAAAGGTTTATGCTTGTGATTTCAATGTGATTACTATTAATATGTATTTTGGAATTTAATTTTAGGATAATTTGATTATAATTGTATGTTAATTTGATTCAATATGACATGATAATTTATAGTATGAATGGACAAGTTAAGATTAATGATGGATTGATATGGTAAAATTGATATTTTTTTATTATAGTTTGCTTGAGGACAAGCAAAAGCTCAAGTGTGGGAGTGTTTGATAGATTGCATAATTAACCATAATTATACCTCATATTTGATGTATTTTTGCTTGATATTTTATACTTTTATTGTATATCTAGTACTTAATTTGCTCCAAGTACACTTATAGGTTATAATTGCTTTCATGAACTAAAGGAGAAGAATTCGAGTAAAATTATGACATAAAATGAACATGGTCGTGTAAGTCTGTCAAAACATGCAAAGTCACGATTTTAAATGTTTTTGGAGATACGTGGTTTGATACACGACCAACATGGAGATGACTATGATTCTGGTCTCTCCAAAGAGAGTTGAGTTCTTTTGGGATTTCTAATTTCACATATTACTCTATCAATGTGGCTTTTAACCCACATTGTTTCAAATTGAAACTTTAGATAATCCCCTTTACTTTAGGATGATTAGTTATAAGAATAATACGTATGCTTTTGGTCAAAGAACGATTACGAAAATATATAATAAATGGACTTAAAAAGGGAAAAGAAGTATCACGAATACGACTTTCCTTAGGGAGATTTGTTATTTCTACTAGAATTTATATTCCATTGGACAAGGTTCATTTAACACTGGAAGGAAGATTAGCTATATAAAGGGTTGAAGAAAGATGAACATAATTTATAGTAATTCACTGATGATATAAGTAAAAGTCTCCTCAATTTCATCAAGAATAATATAATCATTGTGTTTCCCAATAATTTTTACTTTTACCATGCATTTTTTTTATTTTAGTTTACATTATTGCACTATTTAGAGTTGTCATTTAAAAGTTGTTATCCCTTGCTTGGCTTGTAAAAGCAAGACTTCTCTTCCTTTGTAATAATACCTTATTCACAACAACAATAATATGAAGCGTGTTATTTTAACTTGTGACTTTCTTCTACATTTTCTCTCTCTTAAAAACTTGAATCTTAAATGATATAATTTCAATCATACAAACAGATAAATATGCTCTACAGTTGACCTTTTTATGAGAATCTTGTATTTCAGAAAGCTTTAAACTATAAATCCTATTTAAGGTCTAAGTTGTTTAGGAAAGGATTGGTCATTTTAGATTCCTAAATATAGGACTTGAGAGAGTTGATGCCCGTAAAGAAAAGGACTTGTATCTCGACTAGCATAACTAGAATCTAAGCTACAATCCATCTTTGCCTACTTGTACAATTGAATTATGTTGAAAGCAAAATTACAAAAGACAATTCTTTAAATTCTTCTAAGGAAATAGAACTCTCAACCTAAATAATAATCTCTCATAAAAGCTTTCTCACAAAATTATCACCTCATAACTTCAGATCTTCAAAAGTGAAATTAAGTAATAACTTTGATTGAATTTGCAACCGACAAAATACTGAAAATAAATTTCAGAAAACAGAAAATTGGAGTCATTCTTACCTATTTAATGTTCTTACACATCCAAATATGTTATTTTCTAACATTTAAAAAAGCAGATAGGGCAAAACATGTCTCATCGGCATCACTTGATCAAGCAACTGCGACGGAGAGAAACTACGGTTATCAGTTGAGAGTTGCTCCCTCAAATATCCTCTTTCTTGCGTTGGTGGACTGCAAGACGCAGAAAAAAGAACACAATTAACCTCCAACTAAAAACTAAGAAGCTTCTGGGGTGGAAACACTCTGAATAAAATAGAACCTGTGTCTGCCAATTTGTCAATGCAATTATCCCAGAAAGTACTATCAACTGCACCGTAGATCCTACGAGCACTCCAATCCAGAGGCCTTTTACTCCAAGTTGTAGAACAAATGCTAGTACAACAGACAGTGGAAGTCCAACAAGATAGTATGCCCCCACGTTGATGAAGGCCCCAATATGTTGCCATCCGCATCCACGGACAATTCCTGTTTCCATAGGATCAACTCTTTCACTGGATGCATACAGAGCTCTATCTCAGTGCTAATCGCAGTAAGATAACAAACTAACCAGCTAGGACAGCAAGCAAGCTATCCACTACAATAGAGTAAGAAAGCAATGGAGCCAATTGGGATACATATGACACAACTCCCTTGTCACTGCTGTATGCATATCCAAACACATTACGGCACAGGAAGAGAACTATGCTCACAATGGCTGCCTCTGTAAGTGAAACAACCAGAACGACTATAACAACTGTTTTAGCGGCCCATGGATTTCCAGCCCCTAAGTCATTTGAAACTCGAGCACTGCAAAATTGTGGTAATTATTTGGGAGGTAAATAGAGTTAACATAGCGCAGATACTTGTGTTCAACACTTACCTTGCAGCAGCACCAATCCCATTTTGTATCATGTAGTGTACTGATGTAGTTGAAAGGCTGAATACGGACTTTAAAACAATCAGAAGCATTTCTATTGAAGTGCCTGCTTAGCCAATATTCCAAGTATTAAGTAAAGAAAGATACCAAATAGACAGAACGGATGTTTGAAGCTCTGAATCAGGCAGGAGGCCAGAGAGAAATATTAGAATCTCAAAAGTCCACCACTCAAGGCTTTGATAATTTACATGAAAGAAATGAATTTGATATGTGAGATTCATTGAGTATCAAGAGCTAAAAAAATTTGAAGCTGTTAATTAAAAACATCATAAAAGTAAAATTTACCAAATCATTACTGCAGAAGGGACAGCAAAGCGGAAGAACTCCTTGATGCTTGAGACACAATTGCCCCAGCATGGGCTGCGAGTTTTTTCACATGATGAAGAGTATCTCATGTATAAAGCAAGTAATATAACTATTAACCAATCTGACACATCGTTGGCAAATGCTGCTCCCTTAACTCCCAGCTCCCACTTATAAATTAAAGTCCAAGAAACAGGCATGTGCAAACAAATGGCAACCAAAGTTATTGCGAGCATTGGGAGAATCAGGCCCTGAATTAGAAAATAGCGAACTAGAGGATGCAGTATAGCAGCACAATATAAAACAGGTAGCATACAAATTGCGTATTCACGTGCGACAATTGCGATATCAAGGTCTTGATCAAATAGTATCAACAGCTTGTCAATGAAGATCCACAAGATAGATATCACGAAACATATTGGAAAGAGTGATATTATAGCAGAATAGATGTATCCTCCAACATTTTGATATTGCTCTGCTCCATAAGCTTGCCCACAAAGAGTTTCGAGAGCTCCAGCCAGTCCATACTGCTAGATGCAATGTTGTGTATCAAATTATGATAGCACAGACATGGAGATAAACTTATTACTTCAATCAAGACCTTTCAAAGTTAACACAGTTGCAAGTAAGTTATGGGTATAATACACTTAACAACGACATTTAAACAAATACACTGGTTGGTTGATGGGACCTCTGTCAATTAAAGTGAAAGTTGTGAATAGTTTCAGGAGAGATTATTCATAACTTGGTATCTCTAAATCAAGCTCAGCCATAACAAACTGTTTAACCTTTTTTGCTGTCATTATGCCAAAGCAACCTCAATTAACTTATAAATTGATCACACAGGCCTGTTTTCTGTGCTGCTTCTTTTTCCACGTTTCACGAATTTGTTTTCGGTTGTCATCTATATAAGTAACTCTACGTCAATCTCACAAAGTTGTAAAATTTATGTGACCCTTTTGCTGGTGATTGATATCACTATAGCCTGGAATGAGAAACAGGAAAATAGCCTGCGTAAAGTCGGTGTTAATTCAACTTAGGCAGAGGATTGGGAAGAGAGAACATTTTAGATAGATGATTGCCCGGCATTTGATGGCTTAGCCTTTTGAACACTCTTCACACACGGCTTGTTCCACGATTACTTGGAACAGCGATATGTGTATTATTGCTCGAGCTTCCTATCCTCAATAAGAAAGGAAAGAGAAAAATCCATCTGCTATGTACTACTGTCACTTATTAAGATTCATCATAGCTAGAAACATTCTTAGCTACCAATATTAAACTAACTCATCAGCCACTGCGTGGTAGAACGTGAAGTCCATAATTTCCACGAGGATATTTCAAGATCTTAAAAACTTCCGAACAACTGGTACTTCCCAGAAATGACTGGGAATACAAAGGGTAATAAACAAGCATCCACAAAAGAACAGTAAACCGAAAAGTAAAAGAAAGGGAAACTTTACCAGGAGGCTGATGCCGGTGACATTGCAGAAAGAGGAAGCTACTGCAACGCCAGAGAGAGCACGTTGACCGAGGTGACCAACCATCATAAGAGATATAACCTGTAAAAGATACATCGATACGGACACAGCCACCATAGGAACGGCCATGGCGCCGGTTTTCTTGAGCTCCGCCACAAAGGCATCTTTTGTGAGTACCCATGGCCTCTGTTCTGTCTCAGACAACAATCCTTGATGTTCCATGAACCCTTTTTTATTTTTGGCTACGAATCCATGTTCCCTTTACTTTGTCGCGCTTTTTACTTGGAAAGAAACATAAATCGCCAAGAAGGTTGTTATCATCTTCTGAGGCAGCACACCTGCGTAAATATTTACTTGCTATAACATTATAAGTATATAACATTCGTACAATGTTTACATTACGGTCCAATCCTTGCTTCTAAAGAAAATGTAGTAATGTAGTAATTTTTATCTAATTATGTAAATGTATTCGATGCTATATGTAATTTAGACTTAGAAGTCAGCGTTAAACTAATATCTTACACATGTATTGTTGTTGCGACCACTCCGTTTCATTTTACTGCATGACGTCCAATAGAGCACGATCTCATAGTGTTATTAGATTTATTGAAATTATAACTATCATCTTGTGTAACTTATATGAATCTAATATTTATAATACTTGTATAGGGTGCACGTGACTAATGAAACAGGTTCTCTCTTGCCCACACAAAAGCATATATCATGCTCAAAATCATTTATCGAATGATCTTTTCCGAATATACGAAATGCCATGGAATCTTTCGAGGCATAACACAAATGTATTTTGCAATTCATCAAAAGTTCATGTATCGAATCAAAAATGATTTTTCAAATCATTCATACAATGATGCAACATTTATGATGCAATTTAAATCAGAAAATCTCTTTGTTTAAAGAAAGTAGTAGTGGCTTATGAATTCTATTATAAATAGGTACCCACCTCAATTTCCTTGCATAGAGGCTTGACTTGTTCACCATGCCTCTTCTCTTTGCAAACAACCTGAGGTATCAAAGGTTCTGTCTCTTGTCCAAAGCATCAATTCTCCACAACCTTTCCTTAATTTAAAATTTACCTAAGCCAAAACACCCAAATTCAACATCATAATTAGCATAATCCTCAAAATTAACTATAGGAAACCCAAAATCATCACTTTTCTAAGCTATCTAAAGCAAAAATTTCGAAAATCCCCAAATAACAAAATTGACCTAAACCCTAACTCACATAAATCCAAAATTGAATCCATTAAACCATGCTATCTCCAAAATTAAGCTTAGGAAACATAATCTCATACCATTTCCAAGGTATCTTAACCAAAAACTCATCAAAATTCACAAATCTCGAAATTTCGAATCTTACCTTCTCTCTCCACCACCGTTTTCGAATTTTTGGACTCCATAGGAAGACCTCATGTTTCTCTTCTCTTTCCCTCTTGAAAAGCATCAAAACCCCTCAAGAATCTTGGAGAAAACCGAACCTTAGAAGCTCTCCACCTCCACCAATCGTCCACCTTCCTCTCTTTTCTCTCATTCTTTTGTTCTTTCTTTCATTTTGCTCTTTCTGTATCATGCTTCAACAAGGGAAGGACGATAGCCCACTTGCTTTTATAGTGCCATGTCATTTAATGAATGAGGAATGACCCATATGCCCCTCCATTTAAACCTATAAACTTAACCCTTTAAGTAAACTTCCAAAACTGCCCCTTCATTGTTCTTTAAAACTGACATCTTGTCTGATTATTTCGATCAGGTAAATGAAGTCATTTGACAAAACTTTCTTCTAGAGAAATGTCCCCCTATGTCTTACGAATCCATCGCTTCAAGAATCAGATCGATCGGAGCTTTATAGCTTAAGATATCTCCAAAATACTGAAGTCTGTTCAGACCATTACAAAACTGAGACTGAACACTACACCTAACTTCAATCCAGAAATTGAAAGTTTTAGAGGCTAAATTGTCAATCGGCTCCTCAGATAACTTGTAGGTACATGTCTCTAGTTTAATTTTCAACAAGAATCAACTCAATCGGAGCTCTACCGATCGAGATATCTCCAAAATACTGAATGTTGTTCAGACTTTTACAATCGATCAGCTCACTTTGATCTAATCAATCTTTCTCAGTTTAATGCCAAAACCGATCAAGCTAGTATGGAAAGATAGAAAAATATCTTAGGAATCCAACGCTTCAAAAATCAGATCGATCAGAGGTCGGACGAAGAAGTTATGATAAAAAGAGTGGAGGGAGGGAGGTCGGCCGAAAAATTGACAGAAATGCCACCCGACCAATTGGCCGTGTGGTGCGCGCGCAAATGCATGCGCACGGGCTGGCGCTTGACCTGCCGAGCGCTCGCGTTGGCCGATCGGTCAGCCTGACTAACCTTACAACTTCTAATGCTTATACCTTTTGACTCCAAACTCCGAATTAGACAAAATTGGTATCTATTTCATAGAGAAAAGAAAGCTCTACAATTTTCAAGAAGGACTCAAAATCAATTGAGGTCTCTAAAGGGGTCAAAAATGCACTCAAAGATGACCAATCGATAATCTCCTCAAAACTTTAAACAACACCTCAACTTGTAAACATCATAACTTTTGACTCGGAACTCCAAATTTGACAAACTTGGTGTCTATGGAAAGATAACAGATCAATCTACAATTTCCATGAAGAACTTAAAGCCAAATGCAGTCTCTAAAAGGGTCAAAACATCCACACAAGGTGGCTGGTTGATCAGCTTCACACTAAACAGCATCAGAACTTCCAAAAATCATAACTTTCTACTCCCTTGTCCAAAATTTTTATGCTTTATATCAATGGAAAGATCAAAACCTAATTTAAAACTTTCATGTAGAACTTAAAGGCTAATTCAACCTCTAACTAGGTCAATTGCTCACTCAAAGTTTCTGCCCTATAACTTCCATACTAAACAACATTCAAACTTCAAAAATTCATAATTTTCAATTCTCATATCCACAATTAACATAAGATACCTCATTGGAAAGCTATGGAAGTCCTCTACAACTCTCAAGAAGGCTACTCATTCCCATTTAATCCACATCAGCCCAGAAATTGTCTCAATGCACAGCACACACAAAACTAACCCTATAACACATCAGTCCAAAATTTTGACAGCACCGGCATACAACTTTATACTCTTCAACCAAGTCATCACCAACACAATCAATTCATCTCATACACAATCCTATACTTAAGAGCATTTTCAAAGACAATGTAAAATAACCTTAACTTCAGAAAATCATAACTTTCAATTCCGATATCGAAAAATATCAAACTTTATGGCTACGGAAAGCTCTCAACATACGCTACAAGTTTCATGAAGATCATTTCCTCAAATTATTCCTAAATAAAAAAGTCAACTATTCATCCCCAAAAAGTCAAACTTTCACAATTCTTCATATTTTCACACTTTTTCTCTTTATTTCTTGATTTTCAACTTCCATTTCAAAATCAACTCATTCTCTTTACTCTCATAACCCATACAAAGCTACTCAAATATCTAAGCCATCAAAACTAATCGATTCTTGTCTCATAAATTTTCTTAAAGCACAATTTCATCTATAACACTATTCATATACAAAAACATTCATTTCATTTCATCAAATGCTCATAAATTCATTTATACCTTTCATTTATTTCAAGAAATCATACTATATTTCCTCATTTAATTTCATTTAATAAATCAAATCTTCAAGAAAAGTTCGGGGTCCAACAATTCTCCCCCTCTTAAAAAAAATTTCTTCTTCGAAATTCTAACTTAAGAAATCACCAAGTAACTTATTCTCTCAAATAATTTCTTCGAAATAATCATCGTCAATCATTTTCTTAACTAATTCCTCATGCATATCACTTATACACATGCGCCCATGTAAGATCCTATTACTGGCACTCTGATACCATAATTGTTGGGACCCGATCTTAGAACCGGACCTCAATTAAAAAAAAGAAACGAAAACGAAAACAAAACCGAACGAACGAAATGGAAATCATAAAGCGGAAGCACAATCAAAAGCAAAATCGAAGAATGGTATTTACAACACGAAAGCAAATCCAATCTTAAAGCGAAAGAATCAGAAGCAACCAAACGGATGGACATAAAACAAATTTCTTACGGAAACAAATGCGAAAGCGGAAATCGAAGGAACGGATTTTAAAGCGAACTAAATCGGACGCAAAATGAAAACAAAGCAAACAAACGGTTCAATCGGACCGAAACACATGTTCTGACATCCGATATCATACACTTGAAACAAGTTAGCGTTGGAAACCTTAAGACTATCGATCTAAACTAATCCAAATCCGTATACACTTTTTTTTTCTTTCTTTCTTTTTATTCATTCTCATACAAAGCACTTCAATAATTCTCACACAACCAATATCACAATTCATCGGACCTCCTGTCCGGAAACACAATATAAACAAACACATTTAAATGCACGCCTCTTATGCACGCCTCTTACCATTGAGCTCAATGGTAAGAGGCGTGCATTTAAATGCAACAAAACCTTCAGGGGTCGCGAGTTCGATTCCCAAAGAGGACAATACTGATTAAGGTTGTGGTCACGTGCAAACTTGGGGTATGCGGGGCCCAGTTCGCCCCGGTACGCAAAACACGGACCCAACATGTATCGGTTACAGACGAAGATTTTTACAGATCATAAAAGTCTCAAGTATTTGTTGAGCCAAAAGGAACTGAATCTGAGACAAAGAAGGTGGCTAGAGTTGCTCAAGGATTATGACCTATTAATTGAGTACCATCCAGGAAAGACGAATGTGGTAGCAGATGCCTTGAGTAGGAAATCTTCTATGGCTCATGTTCAAACAAGGTATTTGTCATCATTGGAAGAAATGGCGAAGCTTAGAATA
>JANZXV010000002.1:26110400-26130224 GCA_027576455.1 Erythroxylum roigii
GCTTGCACACAGAATGAGACAACTCAAAAACATGTGAAATCACATTCTTTTGAAAATCATCTTTTCCATTTCCTCATTTAGATATCTGATATAGTCATAAAAACTATATAAAAAAAAAAGGAATGGATAGAGGAGAGTATTTTTTGTTTAAAAAGCAATCCTTAATACACGCCGGATTAAATCGTTTGAATCAAACAAAAGAAATTACTAAAGTATAGAATTCGTTAGCAACAGGGGAAGATTCTCAACACATTCTTAAAGACCAATCGAATTTCAAATACAAAAAAAGAAGAGCAAATAAAAATAACAATACAAAACAATATTCAACTTTATACGTAACAATCATCAACACAACATGTAGAAGGAATAGATTATATGCATATAAGTAGGAAGAAAGCGACCTTCAGGAGGCTCGGTGACAGAAGAAGGTGGAGCTGCAGCACGAGACATCGGAATTCCGGCGTCAAATTCCATAATAAGAAAAGAGCCGTTGCGATCCTCCTCCTTTCCATCATCTATACGCAACACCAACACTCTCCGACGGAATCCACATTCCTCCGTCCACCACCATCACTTACTCTGTTTTTTTGTGTTTTTCTTTAGCTTTTCTCCACAAAAAGAAGTTAAAATTAAACAGCAACTCTCTATCTTCTCATTTGAGAACTAAAATTAAACAAAATAATAAATAACAAAAGAAAAACTTGAGATAAAATGAGAGGAAGAGCGTGAAATATGTGTCTGCCTGTGCATATAAATGCTAGAGAGAGAAATTTGAAAGCGAGATTTTAATTTTCAGTTAGAGAGAGAAAGTTCGTGTTTCGTCTTCTCCACACAAAAACAAAAAAAAAAAAGAAAATAAAACTCTTTGAGAATAAAAATGAACCAACCAATGCTAAGACACAAACCTTCTCATCTCTTTCTATCCTCCGCTCCTTTTTTCACTAAAACCGACCACTCTTCCCTCCACCACGCGCTTTCTTTTCCCAATGTTTCCATGCCACTCGCTACACCAGCTTGACACGCGTCGGGGATATTTAGTTGAGTCAAATTTTATTGATTCTTTTGCTTCCGTCAATGCTTACGATACGTAAAGTTCAAAACGTGGCGGATCAAGGGCGCGAGTGGTCGTGTCTTGCGCCGAGGAGAGTGAGCCGGGGCTCTTTCCAAATACCAGAATTTCGGAACGCTTTCTTTTACTATTTCCGGGTTATTTTTTATATTTTTCTGCTAACTACTTCTCTTTTCTTTAATTATCGTTGGATGTAAGGTAATCAAGTTTATCAGAGTTGGTTCTAGTTAACGATGGCCTCGCATACTCAGGTATAGTCCTCTCTGGTTTTTCCATAATTTCTAATTGAACGTTTTTAAATCCTTGCTTCCACTCTTCTTTCCTTTGTCTAAACCTTATTGTGAGCTTTTAGAGAGTTGTTCCTTCAATTTCTAGATCTCTCTCAACAAGTTCTGATGGATTGTTTTGGGTTATAAACAAACCAAGCTCTTAAAATAACAATAGGATAAAGAAAGATTAATGATTTAAAATTAAAATTAAAAATAGAATAAATGCAAAAATAAATTAATGGCCACATTATTAAAAGCTAAGTTTTCCTCGTATCCTAGTCCCATTAATGGCATGAAAAACTTGGGGATGATTAATGTTTTAACTCCAAGTGCGCAGTGAAGCTATAGGTAACACTAACGAGTACAAGTCGATCATGCAAGGGTTATAAGTACTAGTGATGTAACACTCCACTATCATAGAGTATATACCCGAGCATCCAGAGGACATTCAAGTGCATATCCTATGACAATGGTATATTAGAGCAAACATAATCTCTTAAATGGCATCATAAAGAATATACAATACTTAAAACCTTAACACTTCATTTCATTCATTGACAGAAGTTTATATTGTAGTCATTGAAACAAATATTTACATTACCAAACATAAGAAAGCTTACAATCCTTTATACAAAAGTTCTATATGTCAAAGAAACTACAAAATACAATATATAACTCCTCTAATGTCAGCTGACAGACCTTTGAGCCATATCTTAATCCAAAATGTTCATCTAAAAAAGCTTAGGAACTAGGTCTCTTATCTTGTACCTGAAAAGCTACGTCGCAATTTTTTTGACGAGTTTTACGAACTTAATGAGTGAACCATCATTGATGATCTCACTCAAGTCAAATACATAAATATCACACAACCAACCAATTTTACAAACATTTTTCATCTCAATAAGACATAATGAATGAAACACATTTCACATACATTCTTTCAGAACATGTATAACCCAATCAATCACTTTATCATCACAATTTTAGAAAAGATTTCAAAATCATATATTTCATAATTATAAATATACAAACGCAGATGCATATGAGACTCTAGATTTGTTATTATTTGTTGTGACCGAGCGTCTTTCAGATACAGATATAGATACTGCACAATTAAACTTAGTTAGATACAAAAATCACGAAGCAAAGGCTTTACGTACAGAATTATGAGCTTAAAGCTCTTTAAAACTGGCTACTTTGATTACAACGCCTTTATCTGAACATGCATTTTATGAAATGCATCAAATAACAGAATATGTCATGAATAGCATTCACTTATGATGCACAGACAGAATCTTATATTCATCAGACCTCAGTCCAGCATTTAACTTTCATTGAGTATTATAAAATCATTCAGAATTCAGTTGCTAACAGATATCATTCAAATTTCAGATGCAAACAGAACACTTCCAATACATTCCCGAATATCAAACTCCTCGGACCATTAAAGTCCGACATTCATATACAAATCACAAATATTTTAATAATTGGAAGTTAAACAGAATAATTCGTTGACTATTATAAAATCATTCAGAATTCAGTTGCAAACAAATATCATTCCAATTTTAGATGCAAATAAAACACTTCCAATGCATTCCCGAATATCAAACTCCTCGGGGCATTAAAGTCTGGAATTTACATACAAATCACAAATATTTCAATAATTGGAAGTTAAACATAATAAATCAATCTTAGGAAGATCATCTAGGTTGACTCATAGTACGCTCCAATTTATGCTATTGTCTGGATGGTTCGGCAATATCTGAATGGCGTCCGACTTGAGTGTCTAAAATCATACAATTCACATATAATTCACATTACAAAGTCGATCAAGCAAATACATATTCATTTGTGCACATATATACATATATCATGTTCAATGCATGCTTAATTGATTTTTCTCAGGTATGTAACCTTATTCAACTTTCTTAACTATTCAACATCATACTTTGTATACTACCATTTTGCAATCAGGTTTGTCCCTTTAAAATAGCTTGATTTACTCCAAATTCATCAATCCAATTTGTGTTATTGCCTTGATGGTCCGACAATGTCTGAATGGCGTCCAACTTGATTGTCTAAAATCATACAATTCACACATAATTTATTGGGCCCCGTTCTTGAAGCCCAACCAAAGTGTTGGACCTTGTTCCCCGAGCCCAACTATCCGAAGTCGAAAAACGAAAAGCGTAAGCGGGTCTCCTTAAAGGGTTATTTCGACGAACCCACACTTGCTTTTAATCAAACCTTTCTAATTCAAAACCAAAAGCTACCCATTTTTATGGAGAGGTAGAAAAACGTGTTAGAAATTCAATGCTTCAAGAATCACTCAATTCGGAGGTCGAACGAATGAGTTATGGTCGAAAGAATCCAACGTGTTTATGTCCTTATTCCAACTGAACATATCTTGGCGCGAATGCCATAACTTTTTGTACAAATGTCGGATTGATTTTGTTTTTGGACCATTGGAAAGAATACATCGAGATCTACAACTCTTATGAAGACCTTAAAGCAAGATTCGGCTTCTAAACTGGTCAAAATCGTGATTTACTATAGCTGACTCGAGGATGTTCGTTTAACGGACATAGACTGGCGACATCCATGTCCATTTAACGGACATACAATGGGCTGAGGGTCCTTTTTCACCTGAGAAGGTCCGTTAAACAGACCTAATGTTCGTTAAACGGACATGGGTGACCCAAAGCCTCTCCAATGCTTCCAACTTCCATTCTAACACCATATACACTCGTAATAACCCTAAATTCAACCTTTCAAGTGTAATAACACTCCTCAAACATCCAATTACCAATCTAAAAGCATCAAACTCCCAAATCACAACTCAAAAACTCATAGAACACATAAACTCTTATCATGCACCATAGCTGTCATATTAACACCTCTCATTCAACATCATCACTTATAATGCTCATAACTCTCTACTCCGATATCCAAATTTCACAAACTATATGGCGTTGGAAAGGTAAGAGGATGAACTACAATGTTCAAGAAGACTATTTTGTCCAATAAAGCCCAAATCAATCCAGATTTTCCCCATGAAGCCAATACATAATTTTCACCTATATGGGAACTTGAAAAATGCATTGTACACAACAAAATAATAAGCATATACATAATGGAACTTTTTCAATCTTCAATTCATTTCCAAATCAAAACGGAGTTCAGACATGGCTTTCATACATGGCTTTAATTACATATTGACATTTCATCAAAGAACTCAAGTTACAAAAATACAATTGATGCTCAATGTTCAATATGCTTGTAAAGCTATCCAAAAACCTAGCTACTAACTTAATACAAAAGCTAACTCTCTCGAAATTGTCCAAATGCCTGCAAGCATTTACTGCTCTTCTCGATCTGCACCTGAGGAGTGGAAAAAATATTGGGTTGAGCTACACAACTCAGTGGCTAAAATATTTATAGCTATTGGCGACGAGCCACACAATGAACCATATATATATATATATTGATAACATTCATATAGGCATACACATCGCAATAAAAGTTCAACATTTACCATTCAATTCACAATTCATAATTTCAAGCATCATCACATATGATACATTGGATGCAACTCACTTCAAAGCATAACACTCCAATGTCAACAAAACTTAACAAATTAGAATGCAATGTACACACAAACGGCTCGAGGGTTCCGTGGAACAAAACGGCGAAAACGAAGTTTACACCGTGAATGAAACGAGTCCATTTTTGGATCTCGTGGGCCACAAGCGGGCAGCCGGGAGAAGGCTTTTGTCGACATGCACGTAACTACGAAACGGTTCCTCTCTCGCCCAAACACAATCAATTTTTCATGCTCAAATCAATCGTTCATAATTTCATATTCTCATACTTTTATTCTTTCCATTTTATCAAAATGACATGACTTAATTCAATGGCATGACAATCATATCAAAATGTCATACATTGATCAATGCATAACATGACATAAAACACACCATCATGCAATTTCCACATCATAGCAATTCAAAACAAGCCATTTAGCACATAATCCACACACAAAGCATTTTGCTCATATTACACAACAACTATAAATAAATTACCCACCTTGAAATTCTTGAAATCCAAAATCAATTGTCTCCTTCCTCTTGCTCTTGGGTAGGCTCTTGATTCCTTAACACAACCAAAATTTATATTCAATTCCAATTCAATTGGAAATTCCCCCAAATTTCCATAATCACAACAAAATGACATTAACCCTAATCATGCTCAAAATTAACCTACCCATGGTTCATATAGGTTAGAAAACTCAGCATCTAGCTTAGAAACCCAAAAACCCTATGGATCTCACCATCTTCTTCTTCCTTCAAGCATTCCCAACTCAAACCCTTTCTCTCTCTACAACTTCCCATTCACAAAACCACAACCTATTTCTCAACTAAAGCATGAAGAAGATGAAGAACTTACCTTGGAAAGCTTGATTCTTCTTCTTTCCCACGAAAATTTCCCTTCTTTTCCTTAGCTTTTTCGATTTTCTTCTTCTTCTTCTCTTCTCCCTCACGTTTCTCTCTCTTCTCTATGCCTTCCACGATACTCTCCCACTCTTCTTCTAATTTTTGCCTTTTTATTCCTCCTTTTCTTCCCATAATACCCCCACTTAACCTTGTTCTCCAAAAATTACCCTCATTTTGTCTTACATGGCTCTACACTTCCATTCAATTCACTTACAATACATTTATTCCACTTTATCCTAACACTTCATTTTAATCCTAATTTCTAATCCTTCCCTCAAATTCTAATTAATGATCCAAAACCCAATATTTTAAAAAAATAATAATAACCAATAAACAAACATAAATAACCAATTTAGCAATTTATAAGAAATTCAGAAAATTCAAAATCCAACATAATTCACATTACAAAGTCAATCAATCAAATACATATTCATTTGTGCACATATATACATATATCATGTTCAATGCATGCTCAATTGATTTTTCCTAGGTATGTAACCTTATTCAACTTTCTTAACCATTCAACATCATACTTTGTATACTACCATTTTGCAATTAGGTTTGTCCCTTTAAAATAGCTTGATTTACTCCAAATTCATCAATCATACTTTACACTTATCCTTAAATATTTCCATGATCAAAAAGCTTCTTATAATACACACACAATTGGTACTTTACATCGGAAATTTTAGTAAGCTAAATCTATACATTCCAGCAACATATACTTATACGTTCACCCAATTCTCATTCAGAAATACCTTACTTTCTTCAATACTCATTCATCCAAAATTAGATGCATTATTATCCAACATTCTTTTCCTTGAATTATAGCATCAAGTAACAATCAAAACTTATCACACATTTAACCAACTTTTCCAACATCAAATTATGTTCTTTTTAAACCTTAATCAAGTCCAAATGCATCATAGATAAATACCTTATCCTTAACTGTTTCAAGAATCACACAAAAGAACATTTTCTTTACTTCCATGCAATTTCCATAATTGTATATGGCTTCCCACAATCATGTGATGGGTTATCCAAAAGTTCCCATCTAATTCCTTCATTAGTTTTCCAGATTTTCTCAGGACAGGTTTTGGGTCAGTTTTGTATAGCCATTATGACATATAAAATTAAGTAATTAGGCAGTACATTCTTCTAAAAAAATGTTCCCATATGTCTTAAGTTTCTAATGAACTAAAGTTCATTCAATTTGGTTCATTATTCTGAGTTATGCTCAAAATACTACAGACTGAGTACATTTGAAATTTTGGCGAGGGCCTGATCATTCATTCAAAGTTGTACAACCCATATCTCTAAATTATAATATCCAAAAATTACAAACTTTATACCAATTTAAAGATAAGAGAATAAGCTACAACTTTTGTGAAGGCACCTTTGTCTGATTCGGCCTACATCAATACAGTTTATTCGATAACAATAGGATAGGATTTCTGTCACGGGTAGTGTTACAGCCTAATCCAAGACTCAATTTCAAGCTAAATTTCAAGACCCTTAAGGACAAAATTCAAATTCAAATTCTTCTTAACAATTGTAACCAAATGTCTCTAGTTCAATGTAAATCAAGAATCATCTCATTTGAAGATCTACTGATCAAGATATAATCAAAATACCGAAGATGATTAGTGAAATCATTCCAGTTAACAATATTCTAGCACACTCACCATTTTCATCCTAAATTTATCGCTCAATCATTTCCAAATGGATTCAGATGTTTATAAATTTTGGTGGAGATGAAGAACAATGTGTTATGAGTCTATTGGTTTTCGTATCATATCATTTGGATGTTAAGAGAAGAAGTTATAACAAAAAGAACAAAGGATGTTAAGAGAAAACACTACAACTAACATATTCCAACAATTCTTCTTCACCAATATCACATACATTTTAGTCCAATTCAAACTTTATTCTTATACTAATAAACATACCACAAACTTAGATTGTCTACTTGTTAGGCTTTCAATTCAGCTCAAACTTCAAATTAAATCAAACCTCCATGCAAGCAAAATTCAACACATACTTATGATTAAAACAGATTGATTTTGGACAGCAAGATGAAGGTAACTTTCAGCTGGTTTTCTTATCTATTTTGTGTAAGGTAAAAATCCGTTTTTAGTGCAGCAATTTGGCCAGGGTTCAGGCAAAATATAGAGGAGAAAGTTGGAGCAAATTCGGTAGAGAAAGGTGAGAGAAACAACAGAAACATTGCTGCTGGAATTTGCTACATCAACATGCTAGGTGTCAACTTTACAGCGCAACATTTGTCCTAAGGCATGTCTTACATTTGCCTAATCAAGATACTGCCACTAATCCACTCAAGATGCTGCCATATGTCACCAATTAATCAGTCCATATGTCTCCTAATTATTGGTCCACTTGTCACATAATAATTGATCAATTTGTTAATTAATTATTAGTCAAATTGTCTCCAATTTAACTATGTCAAATGTCACTCAATTTTAGGCTTAATCATCCAAAATTTTCATATATCAATTTATCCTACCACTTGACATTTGTCCTAGTCCAAATGTACATTTTAATCTATCAAATTTCCAATCCATAACATTTAATTCCAAATTTTCTAATTGAAATCCAATCATACCAGAATTCAAGACATATTAAAACACAATTCACATCATAATCACTTAACATTTTTCATACCCGGAATAAGTCAATTGAGAGCATATGCTAACTTGTAATGTGCACAATATCAATTCGTGTATGAATGCTAATGTTATGCATGTATATGCAATATTTAATCTAGGGTTAAACCCTAAGCATGTTTCGAAAAAATGGGATATTACATTATATAACCCATAAACAAAAGACACTATAAAGGTAAGCTGAGATATTCGGCATTGGACTTTACACTGAATAAATTGCTCTTCCAACTCCAAAACTTGACAATGATAAAATATAGAATTCCATACAATACATATTCTTCCTCCTGCAATAGATCCAAAGTTGTGACAAGAGTCTTATCCTTTGAATCTGTTTTTTATCATCATACTAATACCATCAGTAGATAATTTAGTTTCAAGGAGACACGCAACCTAACAGTCATGTTGTCTAATAAGATTGACAACACTATGTTATCTCGAGGCCTTTTTTAGACCTCGAACATTCCAACATAGCATCCTCATTTGCCATTTTGGGAGGGCCTCTCCCCTTCTGTCCTCTTAATTGCTTTAGTAGTACTTTTTCCCATATCTTCGCTATTGATACATGTCTAAATTTGCACATTACTCCTTTTAGTCACTGTTTAATTGGATTGTGTCATCACAACCTTTCCTTTGTTAACAGTTCTGTGGGTTTACACCTTCTGCCATTCTCCATCACTAGCTTTTTTAGGATCCCTCCGAGCTTGAGGTACCTTTTGTCCCCTTACTCCAGTCAATGCCCCCTGTTCACAGTAACTTCAATACTCCCTTCATTTATTGTTGTTGTCCCCCTTCCTTATCAGGATTTACCTCTTTAATTGATCCCGTTTAGATTCTTGTTTGTTCATGCACTTCTACCTCTGCCCCTTGATTGGGCTGATTCATAGAACCTCCATCCGCAGTAATTTCACCTTTGTTTATGGTGTTAGCATTTTGTATATCTTTCATACCCCCAGCATTTATAGGATCCTTCATCTGTTTCTTTTTTGTCCTTTCTATGGATTTGCAATCAAAAGGATTGTGACCAAATTGTTTGCAATAGCAACAGTAGCTAGGAAAAGTTTCATAAATAACCATTTGTGTATATGGGGCACCCTAAGCATCTTCACATCAAAACTTGTCACCGGCTTCCTTGATACATCAACTTCTACTAATATTTTGGCATAACGAATACGTGATTTTTTACTAGTGATCTTGTCTGTGTATAGTGGTATTCCAATTCAAGATACTAGTTTCAACAACCCTTTCTCATTCCACAACTCCAAGGGAACAATAGGGAATTGCAGCTAAATATGAACTTCCATAAAGTCTTGATAATCGAAGGCAAAGCCTTGGGAGAGTCGTTTAAGTAGCAAAGTCTTCCTATAAAGCATATACGGTCCCCCTACTAGCACATTAGTACGCTCTTCTTCTGTATCAAATTAGAAGATTATCCATCCTTGATCATGTGGTAGGATTTTATATTAAACATCCCATTTAGCAATTAATCCTTTTGAATGCCTTCATTCTTGGAAATCTCCCCGTGAAGCACCCCACAAGACAATAGCCCCATTCTTGTTCAATTCGTATTACATCTTCCTTCTCCATGATGACTTCATCAGCTACCTATAAATATTCCAACTGCATTCCTTGCTTCAACTCTCTATTGTTCCTGAATAAACTAACATACGAGGGCTTGGTTTTTACTTTATGAGTGCCGAGCAGATTGGGTCTGACATTTTATCAAACACCTTTAGGGCTGGCTCTTCATTCTTTAGGCGATCCGAAGCTTCAGTGTTAGCACTCTCTACATCTATATTATCAGTCTCCTTATCAGAAGTGGATGACTCCTCATCCCCTATTTCTTTGTCAGCTCCACCTTTGCTCATCCTACCAGTATCCACATTTGTAGTTTTGCTCCGTAACCCACCTTCACTGTTCATAGTACCTAAATGCCTATCCTGCATCGTCTCTTTGCCTATACTTACCCTATTCTCACCAGTTCCAACATCCTTGTTCTGTTTACAAGCCGTAGTATTGTGTGCCACCGCCATCTTCATCATCGAATGGTTATATGCCCTAGTCCCCTCAACTCCCAGATGCCTACCTTGCAATGTTACTCTTATTACACCTGCTTTACTTGCTCCATAAACCACATTCATTTCTTGTCTACCCTTCGGAATATTTTGCGCACTAGCCACGTTTATCGTTGATGTCCGTGCACCCTAATCTCTTGTACTTCATTATCTACATTGTCTTGTGTGCTCATAGGAAGCTCTCAGGATCTCGCCACCTGCAAGCCCATAACACAATCAACAGTAATATACCGTCCTTTATGTGGCGTCTTCTTCCTTTTACCCATGCTCCAATATACCGAGAAATCTAGGCAAAATTTTTTGCCCTAAAAATGAATCTTAATTACTTCAGACTGTTAGGTGTGACCAGCAAACGCAATCCAAACTCACTAATTAGTAAGGAATTAATCGAGAAAATTAGGAAAGAGTGTAGTCAAGTCGTGTAGTGTGCGATACCTAGGAAAAAATCACCTAAGGTGAGAGAACTCACATACGCACTTTGACTTGATTCAACATCGTCGACATTGCTCTTTCCAAATGTGGTAAGTAATCATACCAAAGGCTAACTTGAAAAGCTTCCTCTCACATTTACTCTCAAAGTTTGCTCTTTTAAACCAAGATGGTGTATCCTTCTAGCCTCTGCTTAGGCATTTCATTCTAAGGATTGCTAGTAGATGGTTCCAAAGAACTAAGGAAAATACACAAGAGAAGAACATATGGCCATATGATTCTTGCTCTACTTTGCACAAAACATATTTAAGATCATCAATGTAAAACTTTAGTCTATCTTAGTGCTTAATCTTTGGGAGGTGGCTAGCCATAAAATGAAAGAATGTGAAGGTGCAATGTTGGAGTCCCATGCCAACTTGCACCAAGGGCTCTTGATCAATGTTCCCAGTAACATTTTCCTACATAAGGTTGTAGTGAAGCTCCACTTTTTAATCTGCATCCATTGTACACAACAAAGGGAATATGCATCCATTGGACTGACTTGGGCTTCAACAAGTGAGCCGACGAAACTTTGTGGATCAAAACAAGGCCCACAAACAACAGACTTGAGCAATGCAAGAGACGAAGACATTTACGTTATAAAAATTTGATACCCATTTGCTTCTTTATTGCTTTTGTATTTTCTTCCAAATCAAAGCTTATTGCTCAACACTAAACACAAAGCTGAAAAACCCATTTGATTACTGTCTTCCAGTCTCCAGGAGACCAAGAGAGAGGCAGAGTACAAAAGGAAACAAATTCATTGACTATAACTTGCTAGTTACTAAAAGAAGGATGATGTCTCCAAGGCCAATGGGTGAAGATCGATCTTCACCTCCTCATTTCAGGTACTCATTTTTTCAGTAACCCTACCTTTCTCTTGTTCCTTCCTTTTCTCTCTTTATGCTTCCATTTCGCGTTCTGAATTCAAATTATTTTATCTAATTTTGCTTCAAGTTCTTTGAACAAGATGGCATATACGAATGAGCGAGCGGTTCAAGTCATGTTAGAGGTTTTTTTTTTTCCATGGTTGTTAATTTTGGAGCTTTGCAGTCTTCTTGTAGTTTATAGCTGCATTCTTCTCATTGTGGCTTGGGAATGCTATAAAAGTTTAAACCTCATCTGTTATTTGTGATCCATTAGGCGACACTGGTTTCCGCGTGTTTGTTGCCTAGTGGAATTGGTCGTTACAATTACGGAGAAGTAATATGTTTTGTCAAGTTTGAAAAATGCGGGATTCAAAAAATGAGTTATCTTGTTAGATGGCTTATTTGGTGGGTAAATTACACTGGATATTGTGGTTTGAACCTTTTGCACTTTAGTTCCTAAAAATTATCATTTACCATGATATTATGTTTATCTATTACTCTTACCTATAGCGTCGAAACGATGGTGTACTGCTTGTGTAATGTAGCTCAACAAAGATAGGTGTTGTGTCACGGAACAACTAAACAATCAGTATGATATCCTTTTGCCATTCTGATGCAGGGGAGTATTTGACTGATTCCAAAACATAAGTTAAACGATTGTTTTTAAATATCAGGCACTAAAGTGAAAAAGGTCCAAACCACAGTAACATCTAGTGTAACTAACCTTCATTTCTATTTATATTCTTCTTGGTATGTATGAAATTCAGTGAATTCCCAATAGTGTGATTAATGTCTAGATCCTACCATGGTTTGAAGAAATCTGCTATATATAACACTGGATAATCCAAATTTTGGAATTCCATCCTTGAATATCCTTTGTTTCTCAGATGCAAAAAGATGATAGAATGTGGCATCTTTTAACTCAAATGCCCTTCTGGTCTTGTCTTGTAAATTTTTAATCTAATAGTGACTTGTAATAGTGATCTTGTTTTCTTGATATAGGCACACTCCTTTGCAGATAATTCATATTATAGGGAACTTCTTGAGAATATGGTCGGTCTACTCAACGTATCAATATTTTTGTCAAAGTGGAGCATCAGTGGTGCTCTTTTTCTTCAGTTGTCTTGTTCCATCCTCCATCCTGTTTTTGGCCTTGCAAAAGCCCTGGAAGGGGAGATCGCTTTCTAATCAACAGGTTCATGTTGTCAGTTTGTTAAGGAAAAAGAAATCTGTTATTATAATGGCATCCAATTTCATTATTCTCATACGTTTTCAATTTAGTTGTTGTTCAGATAGTGCCATCTATCATAAATGGTGCAATAACAGCTTTATACTTCATCTTTTGGGGAAAAGGCCTCAAGATATGCGGACCAGTCAGGTTTGTTTTGTACCACTTGTGTGAAAGTAGAATAAAAAATTATTATACTAAAGAATTAACTGAATTTTTTTTATAATTCTTATAAAATTCATTCCTCTAGTATTGTGTTTCTGCTACTATATGCATGCTAATATATAACTTAAAACATATAGGGACATGTCCTTATATTTATTGCCAGCTCTATTAGATTTGTGATAGTCTTATTCATGATATTGAATATGCCCAAAGTGGATATGACTAGTTAAATGGTCATGAAGATTAAAACGACCAATTGAAAGCAAAGCAAAGTGTGCACTAGTGCGAGTTGAGATAATTTCTCTCTATCTAGATCATTCCCTTTATTAAATCATTAATATATGATGAAATATGTTAATAGTTGATACTTGGATTTCTCCCTGAGTTGTTTATAAGTGAAGGTATATTGGTTTGTTTCCTCTGTCGTTTTAATCGTAATCAGTTATTTCTTCAATCTGACACTAGAACTATTTTGGCGGAGTATTCTGGTGCTGTTCTTGGAGTATTGTCAGCTGCATTATATGGTCAAAGAGGCCATGCATGGAAAAAGGTTGTCTAATATTCTACATGATATATAGATATTCTTTTTCATTTAGAACACTTTCTTTCATGGTGTTAAAGACGAACCAGTATTTTGGTACTTAACATACTGTAGTTATAGGTTATTATGGATCCTACAGCATTTAGAATCAGATTGCATGATTCAGAAGGTTATCTCTGATATTGTACAGGAGCCCAAATTCATTCCTCTATGTAACTATCATTTTACTGATTTTCTGTTGTGTGATGGACGAGCATTTTGATACTTAAAAGCACAATTGGTATAAACTAGGAATGATTCTTTTAAATATAAAGGCTTTATCAGCATCAACATTTTGAATGTTGTCAGGCTGCAAAGACTGTTTAATATTGAGGACAAATACGCTAGACCCATGTGGTATTAGTGTTGCAAAATGGTATATATTTAGTTATGGGAGTCTCTGTGTTTTGATAATTCACAGAAATGTTCCTTTTGTCAGTAATCTTGTCCCTAATAACGCCTAATCTTTTTGCTGCAGAGCAGTAGTATTGACTTGCTGTGAGCTATTACTTTGAATTATGAGGGGTCCAGAAATTCTTATTATACTTTAATTACAGATAAATAAAAACTTTGGTGATTATTATATCAAAATTGATGCATTGAGAATGACATATCAGCAAGTTTGTGAGATCTATTAATGTTGGATGAGGGCAACTTTATTTTGGCAGCTTTTTGGTTGGAATAACTTTGAAAGCCAAGTAGAAATTTGGAGCGTTAGAAAGATAAACTGTAATATAAAAAAACAAACTCTGATTTCCTGATAATGAAATAACTGGAGATATTAACATAACAACATCCAAGTTAAGTGTTCAAAATCTTTAATTTCTATCAAATTGTATAAATAATTTTCAGCCTTCCATAAGTAAACTTATAACGGGGGGTGTTAAAGATGCCAGCACTTCTTTTCCTGTTAAATTATTTTCATAATCATCATGTTCACGTTTCTTCTATCAGGTGGGTGGGCTGATTGTGATGTTGGCATCTTTCTACCTCTTATCACAAGGATGGGCCATGGAAACCTATTTCCCGATTTATATCCTTGTAGACATACATATGGAACTTCTTCTGTTTCTGATTTTTGTAGTTTAGTATCTTCAGCTTCAACCTATTTTTTGGTTATTTCAATTTTCTGCAACCACTTGCAATAGTGTTGTTAACTTAATGTAAAAATACCATTCAAAGATGGCCTCAAAGCTGATGATCAGACGACAGTAGTTTTGGGTATGAAAGGAATGACAATTCCAATCCTTGCTGGGATATTATCAGCTTTCAGAAGGGTAATTGCACGACGTTTATCTCTCAAGGTATTTTCCCTTGAATCTATGCAGATGTTTTTCTGATTTCTTTGTTAACTTCAGGTAATTGGTGTTGAACCATTGGGCATACTGGTTCAATGGAAGAGTACTTAAAAAACCTCCTCCACCACACTGTCAAAGTCCTGACGGATTTTCATATTTTGTAATGCACCTTAAAAAATGGTTAACCATAAAAAATGGTTATTTTATCTGATTGCTGGATTTTATTTTGGCCATTTTATTAATTTATTTTCAGAATCAACTCAAAAGAAGACTTCATGCAATAAGCATTACTTCTGCAACATGTTTTTTGTTTCCCGTGGCCATGTGGGACTTCATTATAGTAAGTCATGTGTTGACATCTCAGACCTTTTTGGACCTGATAGAAAATGTTTGACATTAGTTTCATCTTATGATTTTGGACTCTTGATTACATTACCTTCCTTTATGTGCTACATTTGAATGGGTTTAGGGATCAACTTCTGATGCAAGTGCAAGCCTGCCCTTTTCAGCTTGGCCATTTTTTAGTACTGTTCTTTTTGGAGTTATTTTGATATTCTACGTTGACACTCTTGCAGAGGAGAGGTAACTTTTATTGTTATTTGCTAGTATTGTCTTGATTGCTACTAAATCCTTTTCAGTTTACTAACAATTGAGCTATTGCCTTTTGTATTTCATTAGAAGTTTATCTGTATTTATATTTATATAAGTCATTTAACTTTTCTTATTATAATCCTGATTCTTGTTAGTTTGATTGTCCATGTTAGATTGTATGTTTGTTTATGAAGGGTACTTAACTGAATGATGGTTAATCCATCAATTGATTGATTAAGTAGATCACTTGATGTTATTACCTTTTTATATTCATACTTCTTTTTCAGTTTTCCACCTTAGCATTATGTAGGACTGTGTTTCCTTCAACTTGTTCTCACATAATCTTGTCTGGAAATCAAGTCATAAATCCATAAATATTGTCCTTCTTGTAGACTCCACATGGTATTCTCTTCTCCAAGGCATTTAATGGTTGCTGGTGGGTGCGTCATTACCATGGAAATCATCTACAAAATGGATTTTTCTCTCCCTGGTTTTGTACTGTGCTCCTCAATTTTGGGCTTTGGTATGCATGCAATCTCTCTCATATCTTAGATTATCTGTGAGCTTTGGATTTGTTAAAAAGGATAGAAAATATGTCTGCAGGATAATATGATGTTTAAAAGAAAGACTAATTAAGTCAAAGGAGATCTCTTGTGATTTGAAGCTATTCAGAATGATTGTTATGGATTGCAGCTTTGTTTTGTTACCCTCTATAGTCTTTTTTAACATGTCATTGAAGTCAGCATCAGGCATCAATATCTAACTTCCTTTTAAAAGATGCCTAGTTTCTTAAGAAGACCCGAATTATTTAACAATTGGACCCTAGATACTTCCTCTCCTTCTTTGTGGAAGCTGATGTAGCAAGTCTTGGATGGCAAAAAGGCCCAGGCCTGACCCGAACGGGCCTGAAGTCAACGGGCCAGGCCCAAGTTGACCGGGCCTTTGGGCCCCTTTTTCTTAGCCCAACCGGGAACTCATCACCCAGCCCCCATATGTGGGAACATATGCCAAAGATTCTGAGAATGCTGAACTTCTTTCTTATCTTCATCCGATATTTTTCAATCTTCCTAACTAAATTTGCAAACCCTACTATTAAGCATCCAAATCACTTGAATGTCCCTTGCATGACTAATCCATTAAGTAATTATGGTCATATTAGAAACTCTTTACTGCTTAAAACCTGTAGCATTTTTCTTCAGCTTCCTTATCCCACATTATGTGCAGAACTACATCCCACTGGTTTCCTGGCTCTTATTCTTTTGTGGACATGTTTTTAGCTGACTTCTACATTTTGCTCGTGGTGTCAATTATGAGGGAGAAGATATGGAATTTGTTGTCACTGGTGGCAATAATTTGGGCTTTCTGAAGCTACATAAATTTTGATAAAAACCTTGTATAAAATTAGAAGCCATTTGAGGTACAAGTGCTGGTTCTTCTATAAAGACATAAATTGCAAGTTTCGACATGGGTTTTACCCATCATTGTTCTTTGATTCTGTAAAATTGAAGATAATATCTTCTATAGATATTTATGTCGGTTGAGCAAGAAAATTGGATGGAGTTAAGTTGACACTTAGCTTTGTTTCTCTGGCCACTTGACTAAGTATTTCATGCATCTTGAGATTGGAATACCTGGTTTTACTGTTTGTGAGTAATTTTTTTACTTATAATCTGCTCTTTCCTTCTGTTTTATTTCTCAAAAGCAAATTTTCTGCATCAAACAAGGGGAATTAGTTGATATTAAAACTAAACGAAAGAGTGCAACTTGGACTGACAAATGAAAAATATCCAATTCTGTGGTGCTATAACACAAGCATTTTCATGAACACGATGTTTATTGTGGTTATTTTTATAATTTCTATTATTATGATGCTCGGAAAGATAGCTTATAAGAGTTTGAACATAGCAAAATAACTCTTATCATTTGCTGATTGTTATTGCCCTCCCTTAATGACTACATTTTCATTTTACATATTCGATGGTCTGATGCTGTAGGTATTTATCAGGCAACATCTTTGGAACGAAGCAAGAAAGGCTCTTTTCTGTCGTCAGACACGTCAAATGGGATTTTGGAAGAACAAACCCTGCCTACTTGAGTTATTGCAAAGTTTTATCCATATTCAATACTTTGGGCATCCCATTTTATTTGTTCGTCTAATATAAGAGAAGTGAATGGAATGCTGACAACTGGGGAGAAATTAGGGTAAGGCTCCGAGATACTTTGTTTTTCCTAACTGAGGGCTGATTACTTGTATTCCATCACAAGTGTACATAAATTCTGTAAAATGCATTTTGCGGTCTATTTTTGCCATATATTCAAATTGTTCTTTCTGGTGCCTGGCATGTTGAATTGATTAAGTTTAAGTTGAGCAGTAGGATAGCTCTTTCTAGGCCTCAGGCCAAGTGCACTTTAAATTCAATTTAGAAAGTAAGGTTTTTATATGTATGTATGCTATTGCTTCCCCCAAGTTCTTCTAGACGCTGGCATTTCTGTTAAGCTTTCACCTTATTGTTGGTCTTTGATATCTTCCTCGTTTTACTCCATCCTCTTTTTGGTTGTCCCTTCTGGGGTCCTCTTTTCTTTTTCTTCTCTTCATATTCCCGTTTATGCTACTTCCATCAACTCCCCAGTCCCCACTTTTCTTGGTCATGCTCCTTGCTTGATTATTCTTGCCCCCCTTTCTTCCCTACGACTTCTTGAGTTATCTTTTATTACAAGCATATGGTATAGTTGTGACTAGCATTAGTGAATATGGGGAGGATTAAAACTAGTACTAACCATCTATATATTTTTGTAGAGTTTGTTACGCCTTCTTTGATGCGGTTTCATTATCTATTTTCTCGAATATTTGCTTCCTTCAAACTTTGATGTATGATGGTAAGTGCAATTTTATCCTTTCTTCCTTTTCAGCTTTAGTCAAGGTTGCCTCTTCATGAGGCTCTACATTGTTTTTTTTTTGACTACATCCATAAGCCTTGTAAATCCACAATAGTATTTATCCTAAGTGCCGTCATCTGAGAGGTATGAAAGTGGAGTTAACAATTATCAATTCGACTTCTTTCATCAAGAACAATTTTGATCTAATAGAAGTATATATTTTTGGAGCAACAGCCACCTATTTCCTACCATGGGGTATCCTTAATTTGGAGATCCAAACATTTGTTAGCAACTCCAAGAAAGAAGTCAACAAATTTTTTGATCTATACTACCTCCATAAAGAATCTTCAAGGTGAAAAATTATGTTCTCATGATAATTATTATGGGCACCAAAATGCTACCAAGTTGTGCAACCTGACACTCCTTACAATAGAAAGGTGTTTAGACAAGAACTATCTTGAAAAGACTAAGGATGGTGGTAACAAAATATGATATAATAATAAAATGTGTTATTATATCATTTAATTAAGTCCTTAATTAAATGATTTTTTGAATGCTTTAATTAAGTCTGACTTACTATCTTCTTCCATTGGATAAAAACTTGACCGTAAATCCAATTACTTTTTTGGCTAATAGTTTTAAGTGTGAGGAGACCAAATATCTAGTTACTTCACCTTTCAGAAATGGAACCCGATCAAGTATCCTTTGTCAAAACCCTAAGGCACAGGTGAGTTGCTAAGGGGCTCTCTTGGCTTAAGTGAGGTCGTGGGTTAGAACCCTCCTCATGTATGCAGCCGTTTAAAACTTGGGGTCAGAGCTTTGTCTCGTGCAAGGGATCTACCCGGCTCGAGCGGGGATTAGTCTGGATGTGGATGGCTTAAATGTGCCTTTCCATAGTTGGGATCCGCTTAGGATACCTCGTGGGCAACTAAAAAAAAGTATCCTTTGTCAGGCTCTGATTACCTAGGCCAACTCTCCGCCATTTCCTACTCGCTTTCCCACTATTCCTTTACATGGCGTTTGGTTCATGTGTTGGAATAAATAAGAAATATAATGATTATTCTTAGGAATAGAATTGATGAGGAATAGAATGGAATATGCATTACTTAGTTTAGTTTATTCCTAAGAATTTGTAATGATGATGTATGTCAATATTGGGTT
>JANZXV010000002.1:26141993-26156277 GCA_027576455.1 Erythroxylum roigii
TATTTGAATTTTGTATACATTGATCTCTGTATGATGAATGTGTATATGAATGTGATTGATTGTGTTTGGATTCCGGATAGAAGGTCTGATGATTGTGATGATTGACCTGAATTATTGAAGTGCTCATTGTATGTGAATAAGATGAATTAAGTGTTTTCAGAATGTGCATTGTATGCAAGATGATAAGTGATTGCTCAACTATATGTTGAATGCCGGACTATAGTCCGATGATAAGTGAATGTGATCGAATAAGTGCATGCAATGTAAATGATGCATTCCATCTCATGAATGCATGAAATATAAAGGATTTGTGACTCGAGTCGCCTATTTGAAGCGCTTCCACGTAGAGCTTTGCTCTATGAACTCTGACTCTGCACGTAGAGCTATGATCCGTGAACTCTGTTCTGACTGAGCCCTATGAGGCAGTATTCTGTTTTGATTGAGCCCTACGAGCCAGTACTTTGTATATGTGAGAGGCACTCAGTCACAATAATAAAAACGAATGTAAGTCCCATCTAAATGGAATATGCATAATATAAATGTTTAAGTGCACTGAATGTGAAATTGGAATTCTGTATGATGTGTGATGTATGTGACTGGGTGAACCATCGATGATGGTTACTCATTGAGTTCGCAAAACTCACCCAAAATTTGCAACTATTTTTTAGGATCAGAAGAATACCCCGTTAGGTCAACGGGAGTATACCTACAGCATATAAGTGAAGAATAGAGGTCGGCATCAGTTCGCGTCTGCATTGCATTTCTCTATTTTGTATTGAATTGTTATTCTGCAACTTTTGTATAAATTTGTATTTTTGAAATGACTCAAGTGTTTTGTAATTTTGAAATGGCCCAAATGGCCATATGGGAATTTTGTAAATTGCATTGTATGTTTGAAAAGGGCTTATGCCCTATTTGATTATGGACTTCCGCATATGTGTTTGTGTTTTTTGGAAAGAAAAAAAAATGTGTGAGTGTTTTAGCATGCCACCCTCGCGGGGCACGGACTCGGATATTACCATCGATGTCAGGTTCGGGTCATTACGGGAGAGGGGTGCTACATTCGTGCTTGGGAGACCATTCTCCTACGTCCTCTGTACACTTTGTACCCATGAATTACTCTCTTATCTCTGTAAACAACTCCAATTTCAATCAGAGTGTATTGGATTCGATCCCCGGGCTAAAACATTTTTAGTTACATTCAGTCCATATATAGAAAATACATGGGTTGAAAGCCACTTCCAGAATAGCGTTGTCCTCAATACTTAAACTCCTTTATTGCATTAGCCACTACTGTATGAATTCCTCATAGTTGAGGCTGCTTTTGTCTACTAAGCAAAAGACAAGAGTTTCCTTTCATATTGTGAGGGAAATTTTGCATATGAAGAATATGTGTGCAACTTTTTTAGGTTCAATTCTATAAAAGAAGCAAAAATTAAGGGAATTAATGTAGTTAGCATATTAAGTGTAGCCATTCTCTGCTTCACCAATAGCCACATTAGGTATGAGATCTTGTGGATCAAATTCTTGCTCTATATGATTTTCCACTAGTTAACAACCTGATCTCTTTCCCTTAACATTTCCTTGCATGAGTTATTTATAAATTCACCCAATGATTCACTGGTCCAAATCTATGCATCTTGGTTGTTCTAGCTTGGGGTATAGTTTGGTAGGATGCTTTTCATTCTATTATGGACTATACTCCATCCATTTAGGTTTATAAGAACCTTTATCTTGACCTTTAAAGAGACTCTTTATTCCAATTCCTACTTATGGGTGGAGTTATAGAGAGGCCTATATTGCTCCAATTATTAAAGGGTAAAGGGGATGTTTCCCTATTACCAATGTTGCATTTGATGCTTCCTTCCAACGCTCTTCTTTACTTCATTAGTTGCCTAATAAACCAAGAATAGGAAGGTTTCTCACTAACTTGTCAAATACTCCTTCCCCTATGACATAAGAGTGAATATACTTGACTTAAAAGAAGTTTTTATTATGATGCAGCATCTAAAGTCTCTTAACAACAAACACCTTGTTACACCCACTGATTTGCAAAAATTCCAGACCCACATCCTTCATAGGTTTGTAAAGCTCCCTCCAATTTATGTTCACACTATACTTTCCCTCTCTATGATGACCCCAAAGTAATTTTCATAGCATTTTTTATTATGTTGGTTACATCATTATATATGAAAAGTGAGAGGACTAGTAAACTAGCAGAGAATGAAGAATATTTTTAATCAACTAAACCCTTGATAAGTGTAAATTGCATCATGTTTTAGGACATAATATGATATGTTTTTAGTCGTTAATTCTATCATTTAGTATGTGTTTAGGTTATAATTGTATTAGTTTGTTAATTATTTGTGTTTAAGTGTTTTCTAGGCTAGTACAAACTTTTAAGCTTAAATATTATGTTTTTGAGGTATCTTGATGTGTTTGCTATTATTTCAGGGTTAGTATTGAAGAACAGAGGAGTTTTGAAAGATATTCGGGCCGAAACAACAACCTACAATCATGACAGAAGGCTCATATGTGGGCTACAGTTGTGGCTTGTGTTAAGTAGATGGAAAATCATTTACGAACTTAACGTTTCGAGAGACTTTTGCACCTTTTAGATCTCGAAAAGAACCTAGCCTAAAACATAAAAGACTATTTAAAGAACATTAAGAGGAGCACAAATGAGCTTTTTACATCAGCCACACTTGAAACCTTAAAGAGAGAATATCGAAAGAGAGAAAAAAGAAGAAGGAAGAGGAAGACAAAGCTGACACGACATGCTTCCCGGATCAGGAGGTTTCCCGATGTCGCTACCTTCTGTCATCTATTCTAAGTCATTATTTCCTTTTTGTTTCGATTTTATTTATGTATAGAATTGAGATGGATAGTATGATGATAGGATTTAGAATATTGATGATGTTCTAAACACTCCTTCAGAATTTTATTTTAATTTAATGATAATTTAGTCGATTGTTTTTATTACATGAATGTTGTGGTTTGATTGCGTTCTTGCATAGTTCGGTAATAAACTAAGAGGGTGAACTGAATCAAAAGCGATTAAATCGGAGTAATGAGAGTTAGGCGATTTGATAGAAACTGTGTCAAATCATATTGGTAATTTTGGGACAGAGATCCCATGTGATGTTCCGATAGTTTATTAAAGTGCTTCAGATCTAGTTGGAGTTTTGGATAATTTGTGAATTGAGCGATTGCAAATTCTATAATCTGGTTAGGGTTTATAATTTAGGATTTAATGGTTATAACTTGAGAAAGAGTAATCAGCCCTAGGATAGTCTAGAACCGACCCTCCATTGACACATAACTAACTAGGTTAGCATTAATGATAAGTAAAATCCTCTTGGTAAATTCCTTAGGTTGATTTCTATTGTGATTGCATATTACTCAGTTGTTAATACTTTTGTGTTTAATTTATGATTTGATTGGTTGAAATCAATTCTCGTAATTAATTTATAGAGCATCTTTTATTTTCAGTTTTATAGTTTTTCTGGCCTTAGATTTGAGGATTAGATTACTCTCTTTCCTCATGGGATCAACACCTTTAATACTACATTATAAACCGTGTGCTTACGAAATATTGAGGGTTTATAAGATTAAAACTTACCCCGATCAATTCTCCTAACTGCAGTTAAGGATTTATTACACCAACTATCCAATCTCTTCTAAAGTTTATCAATTAAAGGAATACATTTCCTTAAATCTAGTCTCCTTGTGGATATTGGCAGACCTAGGTATTTAAAAGGGGGATGCATATTTTAGAAAATAGAAATTATTAATAGTCATTATGCTATAGAATGAGCACTCTTTGATACAAATATCTGAATCTTATTCACATTCACTTACATTCCTAATATTACATTAAAAATGCTAATAAAGGCCGTTATAATGTGCGTAATTAGCCAAGTGAGGACTTCCACATATAGGATAAACAAGTATGGAGACATAGGATCACCTTGTCTCAACCTCGTAGCTCATTTGAAAAATCATTAAGGGCTCTCCATTAATTAACACACTAAAGGAAGTAGAGTTGGTATACGATTTTATCTTGTCTCCAAACTTCTCTAGAAATCTAAAGGCTTCCATAATCTTATGTAGGAAGTCCAAACTTATAGTGTTATAGATCTTTTGAAAATCAATTATAGCCCAGTTCTTTGGACCATACCTTCTAACATACCTCTTAAAAGTTCTTGTTCTATAAGCACGTTATCCTTTATCATCCTCCCTTCTAAGAAAACACAACTAGAGTCACTGATAATATACTTTGGCACATTCGTTATCCTATTTGCAACATTTTTCTACAATCTTATACAAAAAGTTACAACATGTAATAGCTCTAAAGTCATTGAAAGACTTAGGATTAGGGACTTTGGAAATAAGGTATAAGAATGTGTTGTTAACTTATTTAATAATTTTGCCTTTTTAAAAGAACTCCTAGATTGCCTCCGCCATAATATGCCTGATAAGGGGCCAAACCTTATATAATAATGCCCATCAAGACCATCTGGTCTAGGAGCATTATTAGGAGTCATTTTAAATGTAATTTTCTTAATTTGTAATTGACTTATAGCACTGACCACCATAAGGATATACTTCTCTACTAATTGATTATTGACAAATGATCTTAGCATTTGAGGATTTGCTTTGCTTGAAACTGAGGTTCCAATTATATTCTTGAAGAAATCAATTCATGCCGCTTTTTGTTCCTTTTAATTGGAAACTAAAATATCCTTTTATTTGAGTGGTGAGGCACTGATATTGATGTTTCTCTTTGCTAGAATAGGAAAGGAATTTAGAGTTTTTATCTCCATTTTTAATCTAATTTACTCTCAGCCTCTACTTAATTAGGGAGTTGTGGTTGGATAAAGCATCTATATAGTCTCTCAAAGCCTTCTTTTTTTAACTTAGTAAAGTACTATCCCCCGAATGTTTTTCCACTTCCTCTTGGATGCCAACGAGAGAGTTCTTAAAGGCAATAAATTTTTTTTAAGGTACAATTCCCTCCTTTTAATCTTTTTAACAATTAGAGTTCCATCTTAGCCTTCTCAGATTTTCTCAAACATACAAGTTCTAGGATTGTGATTGACATAGCTCTAGCAACAGCCTCCAAGAAACCCTCATCCTTCCTTATCATTAACTATAAAGGGATAGTACCTCCTCTTCCTCACAAATATATCTTGAATAATCGCATGAGAATGATCAGAGAATAGAGGTTCTTTAAAATAGCTTTACTTTATAGAAAGCTTGAGAGCCATTCCTTATACATTAAGGATCTATTTAATTTCTTTATAATATTCCAGTTTAAATATTTGTGTTATTCCACATAACGAATGCTCCCTCCAATTTCAGGTTATTGACTCCTATCCTCTTCTTGCATTCTTAAAGATTAGAAGTGAAGTTCTTTAAACCAAAATTCCCTTCAGCTTTAAATCAACACCTAATGCTATTAAAGTTGTAAATTATAATCCAAAGGTCATTAATATGAGAATATAGAGTCTCTAAAGTAGTATATATATTTGCTTCCTTTAAAAAATGAAGTTTGAACCATACACTGCAAAAACAATTTCCTTTGCCTTCTCTTATGTGAACTAAAACTTAATATGGATTAATTGATCAGAACTATGTAATTTTTGAACATGAACCAAGCTATTATCAAAAGAAATCATAACTTTCCTATAATGGTAATGGTGATGATTGGATAGTATGGTCCATTTTTTCCTAAGAATTTTATTACAAAATCCTTTCCTTGCTTAGATTTAATTTTAAAATACATATCATCATTGGTTTATTAACAATAGATAAACATATTTTTGAGGAGATATTTAAACCCCTTACATTCTAAACGATTATCGACATGATGTAGGGTTAGAGAGTTTGAAGCCTCTTGATTTACTCTTTCTATTTGATTTCCTCTTATTAATCATTATGTATCCTCGTTATCAATGACATCCAAATTCATATTGCCTAGCCTTCTATAAGAGAAGAGAGATTATTGCTACTCTAAGCATTTTTCCTTTTCATTACCCTCAGATAGAATGTGTGCATTTACAGTATTTTCCTCTATAACTTTTGTTGCCATTGTAGCATTTTCCCATTAGTTGCACATTTGGATCTTAAATCGCTCTGTTACTAACTTCAATTATTTGGTTTTTCTTAGGAATTAATCTTGTGTCACATTCTTTTTCACTTTTAATGCTTGTCTCCACAATTTCCAATATACAAAACATCTTAACCTTGTTACTCACTTGATGCATATATGAAAATTGGTTGATTCTAGATGATTTATTAGCTTACTTAAGCTTAACATAGTTACCTTTAACAAACATTTTACTTGTAGCAACCCATTTTTCCCCTGCTCCTTGAGTAGACCACACTAACTATATCTTATATAAGTATTTCATTATCACTTAGTCTAAGAATGGGAATGACTTCATGTAGCTCCTTTATCATATCTCACACTCTTACAAATTTTATTGTATCCAACTCTACTTTGAGATACAATTTCATCTGTGTTTATAAGATTCCTAGTGTAACTAGCTAACATTATTAAATCCTTAGTGGACCTATACTCTAATAGAACCTCATAAAAATTTATCCATAAAGGCATATTAGTTTGCTTCATGTTTTCTATATTTAAACCTAGTTTTCAAACTTTTAACAGGAAAGGAATGTTTTGGTTATGTCATGGACCTATCCTCAACATCTCTAGAGAATTGTTATTGGACTCAAACTTAAAGATCAATAGGTTATTCTTAGAAAGTAGTACCTCTAAAGACCCCTATTTCTCGAAAGTTTCATAGCCTAAACAATTATCAACAGGATTGTAGGGTGTTTTTTTATGACAAAACCTACAAGAGTGAAGTCCTAGACTTTGGCTCCTTATTTGAACACTTGAAGTTCTAAGCTACCATTCTTTTTCCATCAACCATTTAGAGCGCCACCATTTGTTTCCCTTATTATTTATCTCCAACTAGTGCTTGGTTTGATTATTACAATTTGGGGAATCATAGGAGAGTGAGAGATAGGAGGGTGGTAGGAAAGATTAAAAGGAAAGGGTAAAAACGATGTTTCATTTGAAGGATCTAAGCTTTTTTTTTCTCTAAACTTTGAAGCCATGAGCTAAAAGAGGAAAAAGCTAGAATAGACAAAACGAAGATTTAAAAAAGTGTTGTTATAAATGAAAAATGAAAGAGCAGGAACTTGAAATAAAGCAAGTTAAAATATAAGAATGCCCTTTTAACATTAAAAAAAAGACCAAAAGATGACTTCCTCCCTATGGTAGTTTAGATCATGAAATGTACAATAAAAAGGCAAGAACTAAAGGAAAGTAACACGAGAAGCAAGGGGAAAGGATAGAAGCCAAAATAGAACATAATGAGAAACAATAGGATGGGAAGAAGGACACCTCACAAACAAGAAAACTCTAGTAGCAACCCTCCCATTAAAACTCTTCATTCAAGTTTGACCATTAAAAATTAATCATATATCTATTTCCATTACATAAATGTAAATAAATATATATGATGCAAGAGGTCATATCATTCACATTTCTAAAATTTTAACCTTTTCAATTTAATCCCGATTCTCGTAATAGTACAAATATAGTAAGGATAATGAGATATATTTTAGAAATATCTTTACTGCAATCCTTGTCACCATCTTTACCATCTAGCTTACCTTTGTGGGAATCTTCCTTTACTATATGACCTTTTTATTTTTATATATTATACAACTTGATGTATGTTTTAACATAAGTGTATAGTTTAGTTGTAGCTAACACAAGTGAATACAAGTTAATCCTATAAGGAATGTTGCTTAATTACCAACTACTAATAGATTCAATAAGTTAGACCATGATTATGATTGATTAAATAAGAAAATAAATATTAAACCTAAATAATAAAACAAAACTATGATCAAGAATAAATCAATATCTGAATAAATTAGATTTAGTGAGATGTTCCCTAGGATGTTACTATATTTAACCTCACTTTGATTTGATGAATGATTATAGTTTTTTGGAAAATTAAAAACCTTTAACTTGGATTATATTCTCTCTCAAGATATACAACTCCTATTCTTAGATTAATCAATTGAAATCCCTTTCAAACTAAGATAAATGAACAAAGCAATAATTTGTTATGCAAAATCTTTTAAAAGGTTTTACTCTAACTTAGATTGCAACTTTTTCTCAAATAGTTCACACTTAACACTCTTTAAAACGTTTTGATCTAATCACACATCTCATCTCATAAATCTTGATGCATGAATCATTTACAAAATCTTCTACTTTTGTTCTTTCAATTTAATCAATTATAAAAACATGAATAGATCTCAAGAAAATTAGATATTCATTAAATCAAAGAATTAATCAAAAAAATTACATACTAGGGTTTATCCTACCTAAGTATTTATCAAAGTTAGTTTATAACTAGACAAAGAACAACAATTATAAAATAGGAAAAAATATAAAAAATATGTCATTATTCTTGAATCTTAAATCTTTAGAGAATCATGTTGGATTTTTGTATATCTTTAAAAAAAATTCCTTTTCCTTAAAAAGGATAATCATAACATGAAATGAGATATTAATTAAATTATTTATCAAATTCTTTAAAAAACGTAAAACATAAGCAAAATGCTATGAAAATTTTTACTAAAAATAATGCACATCTACTGTAGATCAGTCACCCTCACAGTTAAGCAATTCCTTGTCATTAAGCAAACCAATTCCATCATTCAAACTCAAATACAAAACAATTCCTAGAAAAGTGTTAAACAAATCAAACATAACTATGAAGATTCTTCATTACTCATTTAACAATAAGGATCATCAAAATGCTAAGTAACTGACTACATGCATTATTTCACAAATTTTATTCTTAATTCATTTTATGATTCCTCAAACATCATATATGAACTAAAATGATCATATCTAAGATAAAATGATTTAGATCTTTAATAAATTCACACCACTTATTCATAAAACATAATTTTAAACAAAACAAGAGCATTATAAGCTTATTTGAAAAGTCACCTGGCCTTTTCACGCTAACTCACTATCTTAAATGGCAACTACTACCATTCTTTAAGTTCAACCTTCTAATTGGTAGGAAGTTGACACAGTGAAATTATTTATACTCTTTAATTCATAATATTTTAAAGATAATGAAAATTCATTAAAAATCACAATTACTTGATGCATGTGCAATTTGCAAGAAAAAATATTGTAATGCTCATCAAGTATTCATTCTCTAAATATATCCTTAGAGTCGTCCTATTGATGTTCAATCTTATTTTTCTTTATGGAATAAGAAGGAGATGAATTAGGGTGAAGATGAACAAAAAATGATATAAATGAAGTTATTGCAACTTATACAGTCATGGATGGGACTGTATAACTCACTAAAAGCCTAGAGGAGTGTTAAAATCAGTTTCAACCTCTCCTATAACCTACATGGCTATGTGTGGGCTTACATGGTATGTAGCTCACTAAAACTATGTAATTTCACAAAATTAGGCAAAAATGACACATATGGTCATCTATACATCCGTGTAGCTAATTATTTATGTCTTATAACCCTAATTTTTGTTATAAAAGGACATTTAAGCAGCCAACAAGTTATAAAGGGTTTTAAAGACACAAAAATGGGCATAATACTTACCTCTTTGAGATCTATGGAGAGATAACCTTCTTCATTCTGGTTCAAAAGGGAAATTGAGGCCGAAGAACAAATTTAGGCATCTCTTCATCTTGTAGCGTTATTCTATCTTTAGAATTTTTTATGTTATTCTTTGCTTAATGTTTTAAGTAATCATGTATGAATTATTAATGTTCTCATTCTCAATAGATTATTATGTATAGATCCACTTCCAGAATCTAGATTACAGTACTTAATCATTATTAGGCAAATTACTGTAGGACAAGCAAAGATAAAAGCTTGTGGTATATATGTAATTGCAAACCATCCAATAAATGGGTGTCCAACTCTACAAAATGGAAGCGTGGAGTATGTCAATGCTACAAGGGGAATTTTTTCAATCAATACAACTGATATTCCTGTAGTTATCACTCAAGTTGGAGAGATTAAACATGAGTTATAGAGGAAATAGGTAGCAAAACTACTTTCCAAATAGGCCATACGGTGCACAACAATTTCTACCTAAACCACAAACCCCCTCCTCTAACTCAGGTATGCTATTGGAAGATATAGTTAAGTCTCTTGCAACTAACACCTTACAATTCCAATAAGATGTTCAACAGTTTCAACAAGAGACTAAATCTAACTTTCAAAAGAAAAAATCTAGCATTTAAAACCTAGAGAACCAAATGTTTCGGATGGCAATGACTATCAACTGTTTAGAAGCCTAAAAGGGAGAAAAATTTTTATTACAACTTGAGACAATTATAAACATTGTTAGTGCAATTATCTTGAGGATTGGTAGTAAGCTTGCGGATCCTGAACGAATTACACAAATGATGGCTAGTGAAATCAAAATAAAGAAGGAACTTAAAGGAGAAAGGGATATATCTTCTAGCTCAAAGGTAAATGTTGAATTCACAATTGCTATTAAGACTAATCCTCTACCTTTCCCTTGTAGGTTAGCATAGTCAAAAAAGGAGGATAAGGATAAGGAGATCTGGGAAACCTTTCAAAAGGTCGAGGTGAATATCCTACTATTAGATGTGATTAAGCAAGTGTCTAAGTATGCAAAATTCCTCAGAAAATTGTGTTCCAAAAAAAGAAAGTTAAGAGGTAATGAAATGGCTAGAATGGGTGAAACTATTTTAGCGGTCTTCATAAAGAAAATACCCCTAAATGTAAGGACCCAGACATGTTTACTATTTCTTGCAAAATTGGTAACACTGAGATAAGACAGGCCATGTTAGATTTAGGAACATTAATTATTGTTATGCCTTGTTCCATGTATGCTTCTTTAAATTTAGGCCTATTAAAAGAAACTAGTGTTATCTTACAATTGGCTTATTATACTAACACTTATGCAGATGGGGTGATTGAGGATGTGCTTGTGCAAGTAAAAGAACTAATATTTCTTGTTGATTTTTATGTGATTGATATGAATGAAGAAACTTTCTATAATCTAATACCTATCTTCTAGGAATACCTTTTCTTAACACAACGTAAACTAAGATGGGTGTCCACGAGAGTACCCTTATGATGGAATTTGATGAGGAAGTTATTCATTTTAATATTTTTGATGTTAATAAGCACCCCTAAAATGTCCATTTTATTTTTGCAATTAATATGATTCGCCCTTTAGTATAGGAAGATTATGAGTGGAAGCATACAAATAAACAAGAAGCATCTTTTACAAAAGAGAAGATCAAAGATTTTAATATCTCAAGACAAAGCTTATCACTAGTCAAAAAGTACTTTATTGTGGTAGATATAAACTATTTTTCCATAAATTACGTCCTTATTAGGTTGATCTTTTTTGATTACTAATGTCTCTCCCTATGGTGCAGTAGAGATTAAGAGTCTAAAATAGTAAAGATATTGTATGTCAGTGGTCATTGACTTAAGCCTTACCCTGAAGATGGTTAAGTGGAAAACACAGAAGCTGTGATCTTTGAAGATCAAAATTTCATCACATGATGAGGAAAACATAAAGTCGAAGAAATGATAATAAACAAAGGCATTGCTTGGGGGGTAACATAAGGGAATTTTGTTCCTTTTCCTTTTCCATTACATTTTTGCATTTGTTGTTTTTGTTGAACGCTCCATTTCTTACATGTAATGTTACATTATAGACGATGTAAGTTTTAAGTGTGGGGGTGGCAATCTTGTTGATCATCTGCGTTTTTAAGTTTGTTTGTTTCTTATTTATTTTTAAGTTAAAACTAAAAAATAAAAAAACAAACATTTTCTCTTTTTCTATTGCTTTTAGGACTATATAGTTATAATTAAAGGGTAGAATCAACTAAAATTTTCATGGCAACTTGGGCATGTATTTTTACTTTGGTGATTGATCAATGTACATTATTTTTAGAAGAACAGTGACTAATGGGTAGATATAAGCTAGTAATATTTTAAGCCTTTTATCATTCTCATTGTTTATTTTTCATATGTGACCTTCATAACATATACATCTTGACTTTGCTTTGATTTTCTATTGGAAATCACATTTTTATCACATGCATTAATATGAAAATGATATATGCATTTTTATCACGTACATTTTTAATATGTTTTTCATTTTGTTAAGCTCCTTTGAGCTTTATTAACTTTTGCTTTTTGTGCTAACCACAATACGTGCCTTTAACCTAACCAAATGTCTTACCCAAGCTATAAAGCTAGTGGATCATTTATTATTGTTAATGTTTGTGGATGCGTAAAAGCATAAGTGTGGGGTTATGCCTATAAGCGGGTTGGTTATAATTGATGAAATGCAATTTTATCTATAATCAATGAATTCCATTGTTGATGTAGTTTCTTTCAATTTTTTAAGAAAAAGAAAAAAGAAAAAGAAAATAAAATAATTAAAAAAAGAAAAGAAGTTTTCGAGGAGGAAAATCATTTGTTTTGCAAAGTAATTAATATTAGTTTTCCTCTTAAAGTTGTATGGAATGGGTGTTTTGATTATGATGCAAATGAGGGAATGTTGTTTTGAAGGATCACTTCTTATGGTTATAATGTATTGTTTATCATTTATTAGGTGACTATATTCAATCCTCATGGGATCAATATCAAATGTACTATAATATATGAATCGTATACTTATGGCATAGAATAAATAAACCAAACAAGTTTTTGGCGCCATTATTTCATATTGCAATTTTGGCATATTATCCAATCAAATTCTTTTGATTTAAGGAGTTTGATACTTTGTTTTCTTGTGTGATTGCAAGTGAATGAACACCAGAATCACAAGGAGCAAAAACAAATTAGGAGATACATTAATTTCTTATGTCACCAAACATTAAAGAGAAATTCAAAAAGCAAAGTTCTAAGAAACTATAAATAAACAAATGATAGAAGAAGGAAATCAAGGAGGACAACAAAAGACCTTTATAGATTTCATAAGGTTAGGTTTAATGAAAATCAATAGGACCATAAAATCGCCCATCTTAGCCAACAACATCTAGATAAGGCTAACCTTATTAAATATGCTACAAAACTATTTATAGTTTTATAGATTTGTTAATGAAGACCCTAATGCACAATTCAAAAATTTCTTAGAGATATGTGACACTTTTAGATACAATAAGTTGTCTAAGGATGCAAAAAAGATGAGTTTATTCCCTTTTACATTAAAGGATCGAGCTAAGGTATAGTTGAACTCTTTCAACCCTGAGAATGTCACAAATTGGGAGCAATTAGTACATTCCATTTTGGCGAAGTATTTTCCATTAATGGAGACCACAAGAATCATTAAGCAGATCACAAACTTTTAGCAGAGTGATGGAGAGTCCTATATAAAGCATGGTAGCAATTTGAAGAATTACAATAACTATCCACACCATAACTAAATTCTTATTATAAACATTCTAAAATGGAGTTAATACACTTACAAGAGGCACTATAGATGTAGAAGCTAGTGGTTCTTTGATGAGAAAGACAATTGATGTTGCATATGATTTCTTAGAAGAAATGGTGAACAATAGTTACGTATGGACAACAAAGAGAGGCAAGCAACATATTTTCAAAGACTAGAAGAGAGTGATAGTTGTGGTTTCAATGACAGCCATGTAAGCTTAGATGTTTGCCTTTGCTAAGCAATTGAGCAACTTACAGGCCTCTTCTTCTAACCTAATAAAGGCAATGCAACATAAACGTGGGTTATGTGGGCAATTAAGCCACATGGTAACTGATTTTTTTTTAATTTATAACAATGGTATAAAATAAGTCAATTTCATGGGAGATGAAAAAAGGGAGGTAACAATCCATACTCTAAGACATATAATCATGGGTGGAAGAACAACCTAATTTTTTCTTGGATTAATAATGCAGGAAATACACGAGAGCATAAGGTCCACCAAGTTTTAAGCAGGATAGGCTTGGATCCTTAGAGTTAAAGAAGGAAATTTTAATAGGCATGCTAAGCTCTAAGTTCAATAACCAAGATGAAAGTCAAAAGAGGATGGAAGCCAATTGTAACATCCCGCTACTGGTAGTAAAAGGGGTATTATGGTAATATTGGGTCAGACTGATAGATTTCATTGCATTCTCTGACTGAGCATGCTACTGGCCTCTAATCATAGAGGAACATGTTTCTTGCATATGCATTTATTCATAGGTACATGCAT
>JANZXV010000002.1:26191617-26209236 GCA_027576455.1 Erythroxylum roigii
ATTTTGAACTTGTGTAATTGTTGGATGCAATATCGATATGTTTTGTAAAGCTATGAATGAGAATATTGTATGAACTCATTTTGGTACTGGAAATGAGATGAAAAGTCTCTTTTTGAGGAATATGAATTCTCTGTTTTATCTTGGATGAATGAAATGAAATGTTTGAGATGTTTGAGAATTGCCTCTTTGAATGTGTTAGCTTAGTTTGGAAAGTTGGGAATTTAATGTTGTAATGTGATGGTTGCATGATTAGGTTAGGGGTTTTGTTGTGGAAGTGTTATTGGAGAAGTTTAGAAGTGTTTATGAAGTTGGGTTGGTAGATGTGTTGGCTAGGAAGAAATAGAAGGCCTGGACTACTAGTCCAGGGTGTGTCCGTTAAGCGGACAACGGTGTCCGTTTAACGGACACTCTCGGGTGGATTAAAAGCCTTTGTCCAGATTGTGTCCGTCGAACGGACACGGGTGTCCGTTTAACGGACACATTCAGGTGGATTTTGGCATGCTTGTCCAAGGCGTGTCCGTCGAACGGACATCAGTGTCCATTTAACGGAAACATTCGGGTAAGTTTGGTCCCTTTGTCCAGTGTGTGTCAGTTTAAACGGACACATTCGGGTGAAATTGTGAGTTTTTGTCCAGTGTGTGTCCGTTTAACGGACAGCTTCGGAAAAGTTTGGGTGCTGGTTCAGAGCGTGTCCGTTTAACGGACATGAGTGTCCGTTTAACGGACACTCTAGGGTGAGTCCGGGCATTTAGCCCATTCGATGTCCGTTTAACGGACAGGTGTGTCCGTTTAACGGACATCCCCTGGTTTGTTATTTTGTTGTTTTCGAAATGTTTTTCTTATTTTTATGTTGGTTAGGGTTTGTCGGGATAGTCCTATAAGGTTTCCGCTAGCGTTTTCGTTCTTCGATTTCGGATCGTTGGATCTCGGGAATGCGGTTCGACCCCCGAGCTCGGGCTTCGGGAACGGGGTCCAGCAGTTATGACTGTTATTTTGTCTTATTGTATATAGTCGTTGTGTTAAGTTTTCAGAGGAATGTACAGACAGATGAAACTAACAGTTGCAGATGAAACTAACAGTTGTATAAATTACTGAGTTTGGTGAATGAAATGGAACATAGTTTGGTTTTAAACAGTTTCAATTTCTTATTACTGTTTTCTTATTGTGATGCCATGTGGAGTATAATGGTGTTCGTTTGTAGTGTTCTTTTATCGTAGGATATGTATCGGAATGACCTACGGGCGTTCCGGTGGGTACTCTACGGTAAGGGGGCGCTACATTATTACAAAACAAGAAACTACCATGGTTCTTCATACCAGAAACTAATGTAGCATGTGCCTAAGCTGGATCATTGTATCTTCCTGAAATGGTTGAATTATCAGCAGTACTTGAGCTTACTTCCGTTTATTTGTAAAAATAAATAAAGACATATATCAAAATAAGGAACACATAATTTCATTATCAAGTACTATTACAAAATATGTATTGTCTAACTCAAAATTCCAGAGTAACATAATATACACATACATCTTATATAATATAACTCATTTTATATGTATGCATAATCACAATTCTATTTTATCCAACACAATTTACCAATAAGTTAGAAACCAATAATTCAAGTATTCAACATACACAATTACTCAATACACATGTCCATCTTATATAATATAAATCATTTTTATGATTACATTATATAAAATTCAATTTCATCCAACACAATTTACCAATAAGTCAAAAATCAACAATTCAAGTATTCAACATATACAATTACATAATACATATGTCCATCTTATATAATATAACTTTTTTTAAGATTACATCATTCAACCATAAACTAAATACATACACTCACAACTGTAACATATTCAACTTCAACTATAACCCGTAACTATAAGTTTACAACTTACTTTATGTAATCTCAAAATTCAATTATAAACTAATATATTTTGTGTACTTATACAATTCAATTTATAATGCCTATAATTAGTTTGTTTTCATAACTATTTTTAATCAACATTCTTAGTTTCTTACCTAAATTTTCCAATTCATTAATTTTCTTCATAAATTAATGGTGTCTAAATTATATTGAAATTGAACCAACTCATATAAACAATTCCAAGTTTCAAATGCAAACTTTCCAATGCAGTAATTTTCTTCATAAATTGACAATGCCTAAATTATATTAATATTGAACCAACTCACGCAAACAATTCCAACCATCACAAAATACACATACATAACCAAATATAATGCAATTGTTATTCAGAGTAAAAATCACACCCCAAAAATTAGAAAATGCAATTAAAAGTCCAATCAGTTTAGTTTAGTTTGGGTCAGGTCAGATTTGGATCTGGATCTAGAAAATTAAAATTTCAGATCTATAAATTTTGTTGCACTCTATACTCTACACACACTGGGCATAATAGTGGATGGTTGGAAGTGGTAGACCAAGAGCTGTGGGTTGCCGGTGGTGGCGTGGTGCACATATAAGAGTGGAGAGTCACAAGAGAGATAGAATTGAAGGAATAGATGATGCTGGAGAGCCACTAGAGAGGACAATTACTAGAGAGTAGAGTTGTCAGAGGGGAGAACCGAGAGAGAGTGATATGCGTCAAAGGGATAGTGACATGGCATCTCAAGTTGGGGTTGATGGTTTAAGTGTTCAAGATAAGAGTTTTAGATCTTCAACTCAAATTTCACCATCAACTTTCAAAAGAGATCCACTTGTAGATATTATTGGGACTATGATAAGGGATAGGACCAAAAGGATGCAAAGGACTTTGAATAATTTAATTAAAAAAACTCATTCTCAAGCCCAAGTCCAAGTTGCTTCAATTAAGGAGTCCAAGCAAGTCAACATAATAAGTCTTGAGCAATAAGGCCTATGGTCGAATTTATTATTAATAGGTTTCCTTCTTTGTAAAGGCCAATTGACCAAATCCTATAAGGTCTCTTATTTCCTAAAAAGTTAATTTCCTAGTAGGTTAAGTAATTGTAGGTTTAAGATAATTCCTTTTCCACAAAAGATTGCTCTTTTTGGTTGTAATTTTTAGTCAACCCTCTCGTACATATAAGGTGTTTTGGCTATCTCTAGTGGGAGAATTTTTATGACATTTTTGTGAGGTTTATCCTTATTATTGTTCTTGTTGAATAATTACAATGCATTGCACAATTTTCATGCTTTATTTGCGACTTATGATTTTGTTACACCAATTAGTGGCATCTTCATTTGTTGTCCTTCTTTCAACTTTCTATCGTTCAATTCATAATTTACTTGAATTAGATTATGCATGTTATTGAGGGTTGGGATACAAATCTCTTCAAACAAACTTTGTTCTTCTCTTCTTATTCAAATCTTCTTCTTGGTTGAAGATTAAGTGGTGAATTACGAAAAGTCTTAGGTAAGTTTTTTATATTCCACAATTTCATATAAATTTAATATCAGAGCCTATGTTATCTTAATTCATGTTATGTGAATAATTTCATGCTTCTTGAATTCACATTCTTGGAGTTCTTAATCAATCTTGAATTGTTTCTTGGTTGATTTCTTTTATGTAAAGAATTTCATCTTTAGGTATTTCCAATTTCTGTCCAAATTTAATTTTGTGGCAATTTTCTTTAAGTTGCTTCGACCACCTTTGCTTTTTGGAAAAAATAAAAAATGTTGTGTTATTGGTAAGTTTCCTTTTGTGAAATTGTTGTTTTTAGAAACTAACTTTCTTAATTGTGAAAGGTATTACCAATTTGGAAGGTACTTTACTTACAAGGAAAGAAGTCTTACTTGTCTATTTCAATTGTTTCCATATTGGTGAGAAGGTCAATGTTGTAAAAATTGGTTACATTTAGTCAATCCTGTTTGCATTAGGAATTGTTTCCTTTTTAGGTGTTGTAGCTTAAAATTGCCATATCTTTTTAATCGTGAGGAATTTCGGAATGTTTCATACATTAATTTTATAGTACTCGACGAAATCTTTGGCATGACACCATATTGCATATTTTTACTCCTAAAAAAATTATCAAAATACCCTACTTGAAATTGTGCCAATTTGTGACATATTCTATTCTATTTTCTTTTTCTAGATTATTGTTGCAAATTATACTTGAGCCATTCTTATTCTTTGATCTCCTAACTTGTTTTCTTTGTGCTACTTTGCGTGAGAATTATCATTTATTATTCATGGCACTCATGAAGATAATAAGGAAGGAGTGGTAAAAGGCCGAGTTTTTATTTTACATCTGGCTGTAAAAGCCTATTGTAGAGTGAAGCACTTAGGTTGAGAGTAGCTCTAGGGTATACACAAAGGAGGTGGTTCAAAAATAAACTAAAGAGGGAGTGAGATTTTTGTTTCGTAGGTATCATGTCTGATGAAGCGACAAGGAGGAGGCAAGCCAAACTTAATGTTAACTTACCCATGCCAAAAGGGATGCCATAGAACCCAACAACAACGACTTGTTGATGGCGTTGGTAAAATAAATGACAAAGTTAGGAGTTGACGTTAAAAACATTAAGGAGTCCATGACCAAGAGTGCAACCAAAGCTTCTATGAGCAATCAATATTAAGAAGAAATCGAGGGAGAAATTGAAACTTCCAACCACACTTATGGACAAGGTTAAAAGGTTGATAGTAATTAGGGATCTACAAATTGAAAATTACTTAATTTCATGGCAAATTTAATCCTGAAGATTACTTAGATTCATAATTGAAAGAAGAAAGGATTTTCGATGTCCTTAATTTTTCTGAAGAAAAGAAAATTAAGTTAGTTGTTGTTAAATTCCAAAATTATGTCGCCATTTGGTGGAGGAACCTTATGTATGAATGTAGAAGGAATGAGGAACCCTATATTTCTTCTTGGTGTGAACTAATTGGCATAATAAGGAAGAAATATGTTCCAAATGCCTATTTTCGTGAATTGTATAACAAGGTGTAGGAACTAAAGCAATAAAACCAAACTGTGGTTGAATACTTTCAAGAGTTGGAGGCATTGAAAATAAAAGCTGGCATTAAAGAGGATGAGTCGACTTCTTTAGCCCATTTTCTTAGAGGATTAAATCGACCAATTCACCAGAGAGTTGAGATGCAAGGGTATATTGATACGGATGATTTGTTAGAAAAAGCCATGAATGCTGAGAGACATATAAAGGAGAATGCTGCTACTTCTTTTAATGTAAAGGTTTAACCTAACAATGTACATTAGCAGTAAAATAAATGGGAAAATAATGGGGCTAAGAGATATTGCCCAACCCCAGTACCAATAAAAATATGTCCTTTAAACCTTCTGCTTCTAAGGTTAGTTCTTCAAACTTAGGTCAAAATTGAAACCAGCCGAAACCTATCACATGCTTTAAGTGTCTAGGTAAGGTTTATATAGCATCACAATGTCCTAACCAAAAGGTGTATATATTGTTGGAGGATGGGACTTACATTAGTAATCATGAGTGTGATGATATGCCCGAATTGACTTGAGGCGATGAGGAAGAATGTGTTAAAGGGGATGACTTTAATGATGATTTGGAGGTTGAGGGGTCTAATGAAGCACTAGTGGTATTCCAAACCTTGAATACACAAATCTTAGTTTTATTTTTATTTTCTCAATTATATAAAACCTAATGCCCCTTTTTTTTACATCAATTATTTTCATTACAAGGATTAACTGAACATTTCTTGTAGATAAGATCTCGACTCACCATTTTATAAATTTTTAGTATGCAGAGTTAGGTAAATTTTGCAGTGCACTCGACACACGTTATCAGAAAAGATAACTTTATTTAAGTAAAGGATGCGCACAAAATGCTGGGAAAGTTGAAATAACCATAGGATCTTTTGTTTAAGTTATGTGTTTCTTATTGTAGCCTAATTGTGTATCTTGTGTTATGATATTAGTGTGTTTTTATAACTCTCATAACTTTAACTTCCATAAGTAGTTTTCTTATAAATGTTCAACTATCAACTATCATCCAATTTTAGGTCATGTCTTGATTAATTACCTTCGACATGTTCCTCATGTTTTCAATTGTCCTGATTCTCAAGTCCTGAACTTCTTTAGTAATTTCAATATCTAAGAATTTTCTAGGAAATTCATTTAATTTCTGGGAATCCTAGTAATTAGGCCTTTAGATCTTTAGACTGAATGGGTTGAATTCCAATCAAACTATCAACAGTAACATATAATGGTTCTTAGCCACTTGAAGGCACCTGATTGTAATACATCAATAGAGGTAGAGATGACCCTCTTCTCATAACCAAAGCCTTACGGGACGAAAGAGAACTTAAGATTAGGGTATTTGTCCCTTATAACCTAAGACTGAGTCTTCTTAGAAGGTGGAGCTTTTCACTCCTCCATTGTATTATTAAGCATTAATAATAAGGTCTTTAGGGAAGCATTGCCATAAAAAAAAAGGTGTAGGGGTTAGGTCTAGGACCAGGGGAGAAGAGGCAAGTGAAAGGGATTCTTGACTTGGTTTAGCCAAAAGTGGAGGTTAGAAGTAAGGGTGGAAAAGGTCCTTTCAATAACTTGGTATAATCAAAGTCTAAGGTGGAATGACCGTTTGCTTGAAATTAGCAAAGAAGTAAAAAAATTAGTAAAGGAAAATTTGAAATACTATTTTAAAAATGATAATAGATATAATAAGAATAATAAGGTGATAGCAACAAAGATAGAAATGCCCCTATACTAGTTAGAGATTAGGAAAGAACCTAGTACCTAAACCAACACAAGCTAGACTAAGGAAAAACTGAAGGATAAGGGTACAAGGGGAGAAAAGATGAAGGAGAAGGTGAAGGAGACAAAATTGTAGGAGCAAAAGGTAGGATAGTCAAGGAGTTAACCAGAAGGCTTCCATAGCTGAAGCTAAAGGAAGGAAGGGAAAAATAGAGGTCTTTCGTGCTTATATTAGAACTCTCCATTTTCAACAATTTTGTGAATCACATAATTTTAAAACAATGAAAATTTGAATTCATTTATAGTAAAATTAACTTTATAGTTATTAAGAGATTAGGTGAATTATAGAATGAACACAATGAAATTTACTTATTACATCATATTTGAACTATTAATATTTTTAGACATTTTAACATAAAATGAAATTGAAACCACTAAAAACTCAATCTAATGTATGTATATGAATACAATTAATCTCCAAACATATATACATGATTGAATATGCCTATGTTTAGGGGAGTCTGCAAACAATTTGTGGCATACAAATAGTTATATTTTGTTGTATTAAATGTTCATGAAATTATTAAGTTTGCTTTAAATTGGATGGAATAGTGTTTATGTACATCTAATTTGCAGTTGAGTTTTTATTCAAGTAATGAAAATAAGATTTACATTATAAAAAAACTCTCATATCATCAATTAAACATATACATCAATAATTCAATTTATACTAGCATGAGTTTATGAAATTCAATTCCCAATTTAATGTAAAAAAAACTAGCATGAGTTTATGAAATTCAATTCCCAATTTAATTAATTTGTGCATTCATTTGTTTGATTTAGTAACTAGTATGATAGACAATTTGAAACATCCCCCAATATAAACTTAAATGCCTCAATACAAATAATTCAATTAAGGCATATTTTCATAAAATAATAATTAATTTCACTTAATCAAATATACCAATAAAAATAAAACATAACCTTAGATCCATAATAATGAATAAAATTTCACCCTTATAAAACTTCATATATTAATTAACATAGACACAATAATGTATGTTCTTTTGTGGATGTCTCCTATAGCCAGTCATAACTATAAATACGAATATATTATCATGCGACTACATGGAAGCATGGCTTATGACATAACTGTGTTCTAGGCCATATATACAGCCAGCCTATACGTATAAAGTCCATAATGACCAAGAGGAGGTATTCACGGTCGTGACAGAAGTGAATTACCCAAAGTCATAATTGTGATTTCATATGCATGATCCTAATAGAGAGCAATTTCATAGAGTCATGATCGTGACACTAGATGCATGATCGTGAAAGAAACTTCCAGGCGCGACTTTTTCCATCTAATTTAGGGTTCAAGGGCATTTTTGGAACCGAAAAAAGGACAAAACCCTAATCACACCCCTAAGACCCTTTGGGACTATTTAAGAACATGAAAAAACTCCAAAAAGGCAACCATCATATTGCAGAATTGGATTAAACAAGGAGGATCAAGAAGAACATCGAAGATTTCTATATTTCCATATCAAGTTCCAAATCAACTTTTTCTTTCTTTCCTTTTGTTATTTTCATTAAACTTGATGTGTAAACTAGATTATAAGATGTTATTTACATTTATGATGTTATAAATTTCCAAATTAGGGTTTGTTTTTTAGTTATTTTGTGACCTGATTATTATTGAATTTAATACAATATTATGGTATGGTGATAATTGTGCTTGTCAATACTTCGATAATAAATTGAGAGAGGAATCAAATTAGGTTATGCAATGAGAGTTAGCGATTTAATAAGTCACAGAATTATTAGATTGATAATCATACAAAGAAAGATCATGTGTGAGCACTTAATTATTCAATAAATCACTTCAGAACTAGTTGAAAACATTAGGAATTTTTTGTGAATCGAGAGGTTATAAAATATGAAATTTCGTAATTAATTAGGGTTAATTGATTAAGTCTTGAGAGAGAGTAATCAATCCCTCAGAAAATCTAGGATCATCTCCTAATTGAATCAATAGTGGTTAAGCCTTTATCATTGATCATCTTTACAAAATTATGGCAGCTCAATTGTTAGTTGATTATTTGCTTAATTTTATTTTATTGATTTAATTTATGTTATTTACTTTCATCTAATTCATATTTCACTACTTTAGACAAATTTAGGTTCACTTGGTTTTAACTATTTCCTTATATGTAAAATTTATGTTATTTACAATTCGTATACTTGCGAATATTGAGAGTTTTATTATATGTAAAACTTGCTCAACAGGTATTGAATCCCTTATTTATGTTAGGTAACCAAATAGCTCTATCTTGCAAGTTGGAGCTTGGATTTTAGTTAGGAAGGAAGCTAGTGAGCACCTTTGTCTTAATGCCCTCTTCCCCACTACTTAAGGTTGTTGCTTCCAAACAACTTATTTCATTTTCCATTTCATTACTCATCTTCATAGCATCGTTGTGTAATTCCTTAACATTATTTAGAAAATACCATTGCATTACACAAAATATACCACTAAATAATATAATAGATACTATCATATATTAAATAGCCACAAGTATACATACCAATATATAACACATGCCATATGGACATATACTAAATGAAATTTCAATGTTAAAATGGGGACATTAGATCCTTTTCCTTTTTCTTTTCAAACTCTTCTTCTCTCCTCATTAGGGTAACTTTCATTTTAAACATATATCAACCAAGTTGGATCATGTTAGTCACTATTTTACAATTAATTTACAATTAAGCCTCTAAAATTTTGTATCTCATTTCTCACAACAGTATTACCACTTTTAAATTTTCATACATTTATATGCAGCTCTCAAAGTTTATTATACTAAAATCATTATAGTTAATGCATATATCTTTACTTTTATAAATAATAGTTATAATACCTAATTATGATTAAAAAATTTCACCATACACCTTACTCCAATCATAAATCGTAACACTCCTACAAGGCAAACAACACACAAATAGTATGACAATGCTTTTTTTTAATGCAATATTGGTGTGCTCGCTTACTAGATAACACAAATTCAAGTCCAACACAAAAACAATTCAGACAACATATGACAATGTCAAAACATATAAAAAAAAGTCCTTGCACAAATAAAGACTTCAGTTTCACCTTTTCTTCTAATTTAGAGGCAAAATCTTCACGACGACACATTTCAGCTTTGAATGTATATTGATGCCAATGGAAACAGCGTTTCAGCTTTGGTATTTGCCCTTATCTTTTGAAATAATTATAAGAAACTAAAATTATTCCATTCCCTACATCAGATCACTGAAACAGGCAAAACTGATAACGGTATCCTAACAATGTGATCTAAACTTCCTGTCAAAACGATTTCACCGAAACTGAACTTATCTAGTGTTCTGGTAACTTGGAAGTGAATGTCCAAACTCTGCGTTCCTTGTGAAGCTATCCTGAACCAAGTCGGAGACAAGCTAACTGTTGTGCCAGTAGGTGATATTACTGAGCATAAGTATGTCTCCGGTTTGCTACCCACGTTCTTCATAGTCCGCCTTACTGTTTGGTTTCCTGTTAATGCTGATATTGTCACTGAAGGCAGGTTCAAGTTGGCAGGGTAGTTGAGCGTCTGATTGCACTGTACTCCAGTAGCAGCTTTGATTGTCATGGGATCAATCTTCGGCAATGAGCACAGAAAGCTGATGTAGTCATCAAATTCTGCTTCCGGATCCCATATTATGCGGGCGTTATACCAATCACAAACGCTCAACAATAGTAAATTAGAAAGTGATACGATGATAAATTGATTACCTGATGAGAAAATAAGACCAGGGTCAATGGCTCGATTTGGGTTAATCAGGCCAGCACCTAAATCAAAATAAGTGGAGGGATAGAAGCTATCAATATCTGATCCTTCAGCCTCTATGACTTCTCCGTAGTTATCATAGTTGGTGGCAGTAGTGGACATGGCCGACGCAATCATGGAGGGAGTCCACGATGGATTACGTTGCTTGATAAGTGCTGCTATTCCCACTATGTGTGGCGTGGCCATGCTTGTTCCCGACAATAGGGCAAAACTGTATCCTGAACAATTTCACCAACCACCAACTCCTTTCTCATTAATACATTCATGTCCGTCCGAATTATATCATTTTCTCTTGTCAGATACCACAAAACCAATCTAAAGAACTGATAGTCAAATTACTAGGACAATAAAAAATGATCACCTTTTAGTAGTGGCTCAGAGACGCTAAGTGGGCTCCAAGCTGCCCATATTTGGTGGCCTGGGGCTAAAATATCTGGCTTAAGTACATCAACAGAACTCCTGTTAATGTCCGCATAATCAGGACCTCTGGAAGAGAATCGACTAACAACCGGGGCTCGCATGCCAAATGAAGCAACTCTGCCCTCACCTATAGCTGCTCGTCCGCAAAAGCTGGAAACGGCTCCTGTCTCATCTCTTAGAACTTCTTGTTCATAGTATGCTGATATAACCTGCATACAACAGGGATGAATCGTTCATGTCATATAAAACTAGATTCAAGTTGTGGATTACATAAAAAGTACCTGTGCGTCAGCAACTTTTGGTATCATAATGCCAGGAACAGCGAAGGGTATAGGTTCTGCAATGAAATCGCCGTAGTTTGGATTGGCAATTAAAGCAAATCCCATGAATCCTAAACCTTTCGCTGTGTCGATGACTGCATTAATGGTCGATGTTCCATTGTAGAAACCAGCTGAAAAGGTGCAGATGACAATACTGCCTTGCACCACTATAGGGTCCAATGCTTCTGGATATTGGCATTCCTCAGCATAAGGAGGTGTCCTTGGGAATGTCCCATTTGCCTTAACTGCATCCCGAGCCAAAACTAGCTTGTACGTAAGCAAATCATCTCCAAAAGTTGACCCTACGTAAGATTTGTACCAACAAAAAGTTATTATCTCTTGGTAATAGAGCATTAGACAGTAATTGGGGCATGAAAAGAGAACTCGTGATCAATCCAACAAGCTTTGCTGTTCATTGGCATTTGACCCTTCTCATAAAACTATCTTATATATATATATAAAGGAGGGCTACATTGACATATGACAAATCTTGAAAAAACTAACTCTAGTTTTTAAAAATTATGTTATATTAATGTAAAATTTTTAAGATAATAAATATTTATTTACAAAATTAAGATTAATTTATAAATATTGAAGATTATAAATACATTTAATGATAAATAATTAAATTAATATAAGTTATATTTATTATTTAGATATTTATTATGATTATATGTACAAGATTTAATCAATAAAAATAATCTTACTTATAGAAAAAGTTGTTATGCAGTATTAGAAGCAAATAAAAATTTAAGCTTGATGATCAATATTAATATAATAACATTCTCATAATATAAGAGATGTGGAAAGAATACAATTCAGGAAGAGGTATTAATAGTTGTTTATGGAAGATTGACTTTTATAAAGCTTTTGACATAATAAGATGGAAATTTATCCAATCATGCCTTGAATTCACAATTCAATTCACAAGATGGATCATAATGTGCATCAGACTTCTTCACTCGACATTCTAGTTAATGTAGTTCCTATAAGGCCATTTAGTTATGCTAAGGGGGATTAGACAAGGCGATCCTTTATCCCCTTGTCTATTCACCTTAGTAATGGAAGCGTTAAATATAATGAGACCTTTTCTCCTATTTCAAACAAAAAATTTGTTTATATTATTATGGCAGTGGTAGCTTATTTTGATTTAAAACTGTACAAATGAATGTAAAAACTACATTTTTGAATAGGAATTTAAAGGAAGAAGTTTATATTGATCAACCTAAGGCTTTCTAGTACAAGGAATGAAAAACATGGTGTGTAAATTTAAAAAGTCAATATATGCAATTAAGCAAACCTTCCCGCAATTGTTCAAGTTTGATGATACCATTACTTCTTTTGGATCTAAGAAAACACTGCTAATTAATGTATACATTTAAAGGTTAGTGACAACAAATTTATTTTTCTAGTCAGATATTAGTGATATCTTGCTTGCTACCATTGATCTTGGTTTATTTCATAATAATAAGAAGCTTCTTTCTAATAATATTAAAATCAAAGATATAGGTGAGACTTTTTATGTTGTAGGAATTGAAATATTCGATGAAAGATCACAAAGAATGTTAGTGTTGTTTTAGGAAGCATATATCAATAAAGTTTTAGAGAGATTCAAAATAGAAAAATGCTCTGCAAGTATTGTTCCAATTTAGAAGGGGGATAAATTTAGTCTTAAGCAATGCCTAAGAATGAATTGGAATGCACATAAATGGAAGAGATTCCTTATGCATGTATTATTACGAGTTTAATGTATGTCTATACCTGTACTAGACTAGATAGTAGTTTTGTTGTTTGAATGTTAAATATATATCAAACTAATCCTAGAATAGAACATTAGAAAGTTACAAAGAAAGTATTAAGACACTTATAAGGAACAAAAGATCATATGCTCACTTATAGGAGATCCGATCATCTTAAGGAGATGGATGTTCAAACTTGGACTATATAAGATATGTTGGCACAATGCAACAATCTTCTTTTTATAATGACAAGTATTTAAAAGGCATTATACATATGGATATACAAAAACTTTATTGTTAAAGTAGAAGCTCATAAACAAAGAATGACAATCGAATATATTAGATAAATCTTATGACTACGAATCCATTAATAAAAGGATTACTACCAAAGACATTTAATGAACGTGTCAAAAGAATGATATTACTAGGTTCCATGATTAAACAAGATATTATTATTTATATATTTGGCACTTTTTAACTCGTTTATGTATTGTTTCTCATATTTAAATATCATTTTATTTATTGTTTATTATTAGCATATCAACTTGAATGATTATGTAAATTTTAACAGGAGTTAATTTTTATAAAGACATTATCATTAAATCTTTAAGATATATCTCATCATAAATCATATTAAGTTATTGAACTAGTTTTAAGATACACAAAAGGAATTATGTTACATTAAAGGGTGCCCAAATTTTCTTTGGTTTTGTTTGCTTAGTTATAATTAATGTTATGATGAAAAAAGAATTTCTTTTATTATATGCATATTATGTTAAATGATTAAACCGTTATTATGTTGTCTATGCCAAGTAGAAGATTGTTAAATAATTTTATTAAGTGACTCATATTTTATATTTTAATCATCTATGTGTTTAAATTCAATTAGTCACTTAGAAGGAGATCATTATAGTTAGTTCTTAAATTTTATATTGATAGGGCATTAAATAAAAGAAAAGCAAGAAAATCTAAAAAGAGAAAATTAAAATATAATTTTATAAGAAGTTTGCCTTAATTAAAATTTAAAAAAGATTCTTCTATCTTACATATTAAGATATTTACAAAAATTATTAGATTTTGAAATTAAAGTTTTTTATTTATTTATTAAGATTACATAATGCCCCAAACCCATAAACGAAGCAATGAAGCTAACCGCAAATTGAGGGTGGCGGTTATTCATGTAGAACACGAAACCAAAGGTAATCCTTTTCGACTTAACGAAGAAAAAGAAAATAGCTCACCTCTTTGTTTGTTTCTAATCATTTCAGCCTCTTCGATCTCTGACCTCTATAACTACAGGTTCCAGGTACAGAGTTTTGATGTTAATTTTGATTTCATCCAGATTCCTTTTTTGTTGTTAGATCTTCCTTTCTGTCCGTTGATCTACGGTCTAAGCTTATACCTGTTTTAACTCTTTTCGTTATTTTGAGGCAAACGTAAAATGATTCCAGCGTTCATTTGCGATCGCGCGCTTAACGTAACGGCGAAAGTATTTATTTGACTATGTATATGTCTTTCTCTTTTTTCTTTGGTGCTTATGTTGAAGATTATTATCCATAAAATCGTTTTTTAATTTAATAGAGAAAGGTGCAACTTTTAGTCATGTTCTTGATCTTCTGTTGTCGCAAGATTAGGAAACATGCCTTAGATTTAATTTTTCGTTGGTGCTGTAAACTGAGAAATGCCGGTGGAGAAGCTTGAAGGCATGGTTCCTTCCAATGCCAACAAACTTTCATTTAGTATCGCGATTAGTTTTTTAACTGTATTTTGTTAAGAATAGATCATCTGTTTTTCATCGACTTAAGCTGATCGTTTTTCGAGGATTAGCAAAGGATTATAAGGTATATGATCTTAGTGTGATATTACTATTTCCCGTGCCCATTGGTACTTCTCAAAGATTTATTGTCTCCTAATTATCGAACAGTACGATTTGTCTGCTGAAAGCAGTGCGGTGATTGGATGCATGTCAGCTATCTAATGACTGACCCCTTTATTAGGATTGTTACAGACACCAAGATCTTAATATGTTGTCTTGCCTCTTCAAATCGTGTTAAGAAACACTCGGTCTAGAAAGTTTATAGATCCGAATTTCCTAAAGATTGTCTTAAGAGTTCTCTGTACCTGTTACTAATGTTGTTCTTCTTTTGTTATTTGTTTGTCTGAATTGTATTTTGCTAGATCTGGGAAAATGAAGCCCGGAGCATCTACCTTGAATCCTTATGCAGCATCTTATATACCACTTTCTAAAAGAGAGGCAGCTGATATAGTTGAAGTTCCTGGACTCCCAGTAAAATCTTCCGAGGGTGGCAGTCAAACTGTCTGGTATGGACCTGCTGAGCATGCTGCACAGACTAAGCAGCAAGATAGAGCTTCAGAAACATTTGCAATTAAGGGCCACTCTTTCCTCATTTCTGGTGGATCATCATCTCAAAATCCCAATGAAATGACAGAAGAACTGGAAATGGATTTGGAATATCTTCAAATGATTTTTCCTGGTATATCTGACGAGTCCCTTAATGATGCATATCTGGCTAGCAAAGGTGACGTGGAAGCCACTATGGACATGCTACACCAACTTGGGGTAAAAATTTTCAACTGTCATATAATAGTGGATTTTGTTTCCATTTAATGCAATCATGAATATTTGCTGCATGTGAAGACATTACCATTATGTCACCAGATGTGATGTTTCTTAGTATGACTAATGTTCGTCTGAGCAAATTCTTTTTCCTGTGGTTCGGAGGATCCAGCTGACCATGCACATCTCTTTTTGGATTTGATTGATACCCAAAACTTAGGAGCCAGTTGTACATTGAGTAGAAGTAGTGCTTTCACAGTATATCCTGCTATTATTCCCTATCTTTGTTTCGGTCTTTCTTAAAAATGCATATGCTTTGCACACAATAAACTATACCTTTTTTCTTTTTCCTATTCTTGAATTTATATCATGTATCGTGACATTATTTCCTCATCTTACATTGCCTTAGAGAAGTATTTGATTCAGTAGGTTCCAATGGAATGTGAGGCTTACAGGAAATGTTGCATATATGTCCCTTTTTCTCCTTGATTTGGTATGTCAGTTGTTTTTTCACAGTACTTGGCCTAGCATCATGTGATTATAGAGTCTATGACTGAAACATGCCTCGAGTTGTCAAAAAGTTAAAATGCAAGCTTGGTTGTGCATGTTATATATATGCAAGGGTCTCAATGTGGTACCAAGTTCGCTGGAATTTGCTTATGTGAAATGTCTTCGGCGGTAATATGTTGCACTGATCTCATGCAAATTGAACTACTAATTAAGTTTGCTTTAACTTTATATTTAACTTGGCAACAAACTTGTTTCTGGAAACTCCCTTCCTGTTTTAGAGTTACTAGTGACTTTTTGGAAGAGTGCATTATGTTGACTGCATATGAAACTTGTAGTCTCATCTAAATTTTACAAGTTTGAGTTTTTGAAGTTGTTTTTCTTCTTCCACTGTACGATTCAACCTTACCTATTGTCTTCTGATTACAGTTTGATGCACTCGAGTCTCCTGAAAATCTTCCCGACACTTTGGATATAGGTGATCTTGGTGAATGTGGGCATCCAGCGGAATGTTCATCAGTTAAACTGAAGAATGTCAAAGGTGAAGCAGCTGATTCATCCAGTTCATCAAACTCAGACTCAGTTGCTGTCTTGTGATTGAGTTTCTGATGGTTCACCTGTTTTGTTTTGACTTTCTGATCTTGTGGATAAGAAGTATATAGTTAGGGAGTCCTTGAAATCGGAAGCCATATACATGTATTTCTTCATTACAGGGTGTATATTTATTAGTTGTCATTCACTCCTTGGGTCAGTAGTCCCTTGATTGATTACCATCCAGATTGCTGTTTTCGGAGACAGAGTAACCTCTTGCTTGTCGCGAGACTTTTGATTGACTTTGCTGTAAAAGCCATGGTTGAAAGCGAGATGCTCTAATTTGCTTAAAAGATACCTGACTGGTGAAACTTCTGTGTTGTGGAAAGTCCGTGAAAATTTCTTCGATACTCTTTTACATGTTGATAAACTATTAATCACAAGGTAAATTAGATAAAAATTGATGATGCTAAGTAATGTTCTTCTCTTTAACACAATTTCTGACAACTATGTATTTTATATCAATTCATTTAATTTATAATGAGATCAAAATTGATATCTTAAATAATGATCTCTTTAACATGATTTTTCACAACTATATATTTTATATAAATAAAATTTAAAAAAATTCTACTCAAGTTATCACTAATATTTTAAAAGTTACTAAATATTATGCATAACTCAGTTGAAAGAATGTTTTAATGTTTATATAAAGACTAATATTTGTCAACAGACAAAGGGCAGATCATATCCTAGTAATCAAGTTCGTGTCAGAATCTTTTAAGTTGCCATCATGTTTTGTCACAAAGTCAAAAAATGCGACAGAGAGTGAGCGATGAGTGTCGAGCAATGTTTTAAAAATTGGACCGGGTATCGAACCGGTCGAAGGAAAGATTTAAAGTTTAGAGGTTCAATCGGTAGTGAACCGCTATCAAACCGGAATATAATAAATAAGATGAAAATTTTATAAGAATAAATAAAAATAAAATATT
>JANZXV010000002.1:26209336-26232156 GCA_027576455.1 Erythroxylum roigii
GTTAATATGGGGGGTTTCCGATAATGGTTACTTCACTATCGCTTCTACTTATTTCATGCTCAGAGGTTATAAGGAACACCCATCCCATGGGGTCTGGAAGGCCATTTGGCAGTGGTTGGTAATTCATTTAAACTTCTTCATTTTATATTTCATTTGCATATAATAAGTATATAGATAATAATGGAAATACTTATGATTGTTTATATAAATTTTAAATTTCTTTATTAAGCCTTATGTATCAATGTTTAAAAACATATAAAAGCAACTTTTATTATTTAAAAAGTAATTTTAAACAATAAAAATGAAAATTATCCTATTTATTAATAAATATATAGTTATAAAATCATTATTATAACTAGTCTCCATATGTATATAAAGTAAAAAATGAATTTTATTTTAATTTGCAAAAATTAAACTTCTATTATAATAATTAAAAATATCATATAAAAGCAGAAATATTAACATCCTTTAAAGTAGGTTTTTAAAATTTACAATACAATATTTTAACTTTTACATGTCCTCTGTATTATATACTATATTTAATAATTATACATAATTATTTTCTTGGGTTTCTCTCCTTGCATCTGTATTATATGACTATTGGAAGTTTTATATTTTTATTAATTGCATATAATTAATTTTATTAAGATTTTTAGGAGGGATATTACATGAGAAATTAATTAAAAGTTTGAAGCAAGGTATTTATAATTTATTAAGCATGCATGTTTTTAAATATATGAAAAAGTTTGTATTGAACTTAAATTTTATATTTAAATATAAATTCGTAAATAATTAATATGTTAATACCAAAATAATTTATATTCAAAATATATAAAAATCAATCAACATTAAATATATTTAAGTGTTTCAACTTTCTCTATAAATAATTTTGTAAATTAATCGTGAATGTGTAATAATGAAACATTGTAGAAGTCAATTACCTGATAAACCAATACCTTCAACCTTTTGGCCATTTCCAAGTAGAAGATAACCATGATAAATCCGGTCAGTGGTGGAAGCAGCAACCCCAACAGCCCAGGGGCTGTAGGAGACAACGGTGAAAGGAGCAGGGCCTTCATTACCCGCGGCTTGTGCCACGAAAACATCAGCTCGTCGAGCAAATAACATGGAAACATCAAATACACTTAACAACGTTGCGGTATCTTCAGGAGGTCCATCAGGTCCTATCGACAGTGTTAATAAGTCAACTCCATCTTCTGCAGCCTAGGTGGAATTAACAAGTTCGTTATTTTCAAGGAGCTTCTGATTCAATCATAAGCGAAGTGAATCTGCGCCACATTAATCTACAATTAAGGCTTTCCAATTCAATTTTAATGGAGACCATTTAGTAGGACTTTCCAAAGAGGAGATTACCATAAGTTGATAAGATTAGAAAAAGTAAATGGTAGAAAGGCTACAATAGTGTGGGCAGTGAATGGGATTGTGAAAATGCTACAAGACAAAAATTTAGTAGTAACACCTCAAGAAGAAAAGGGAAGAGGAGAATGTGTGAAGGATTAGGTGCTAGAGGATCAGGCTATATAATGACGAATATCCCCCTATTAAAGGAAATTAAAGCAAGAGGGAACCCATACTTTTTTTAAGAGAAACTCTTTAAACAAACCTCCACCTTCTCCTTCCATCATCGCTTATATAACTTCACACCTAGGGAAGTCTAATTCACATTAAACAGATTATAAGATTATAGAGAATTAATTCAAAGTAGCTAGTGGGAGGAGATTAAGTATAAGTAATATAGTAAAAGCTCTAAACCTCAAAACCTTCTATGATAACAATCCTATTTTGGAATGTCAGAGGTCTTAATAGCCATAAGAGGTACCAAGTGCTACCTAGGATTTTTATAGACTATGCTCAATGTTGATAAGTGTAAAAGGCTTAAGTCTTTAAGAGGAATCATTAGCAAATAATCACTAATCACTAAGAACATCACTATAGGAGAATAGATATTGTCTATGATCTAGATAAAATTAAAGTTTCTAACTCCCTTATCATTGAGCAGCTCATTCATTTCTCAGAAAATTTGCTCCTGGAGAAGACTATAATCTTAGGGTACTTTTGTGTATGTATCTAACCAACTTGTACTATCAAGATTAATTTTTATAAGACTTTTGACTCCATAAACTAGGATTTCATCTTGCATATATTTAAAATTTTTGGATTTCCATGAAAGTTTAGGATCTTAACTGATTAATGCATTTCTATTACCTCCTTTTTTTATCTTAATTAATAGGGAGTCTATTAACATAATCAGCGACATTAAGAGATTGTGGTAAGGTGATCCAATCTCATCAGCCTTATTCATCTTATGTACGGAGACCTTAACTAGATTGATTTATCATTCTATAAGTCCAGAAAGAAAATTCAAGCTCCATTATAATTGTAGTAAGTTAAGAATCTTTAACCTATGTTTTACAAATGATCTATTTAGGCTTTTCTAGAGCCAATTGTAGTTATTCATTAAGCACAATAATAAATGATTTATATACATTCAAGGATCTACATAGGTTCTCTATAAACAATTAAAAAAATACCTAATGCTATGATCTAGTGCCAATCTCCCCAACTTATCATGATTGAAATTAAAGAACTCTCCGTTTAACTACCTTGGTTTGCCTGTAACTACCAAGAGACTAAGCTTTAGACTGCATACCACTTATTGAAAGGACTCGAATGAGAACTAGAAATTAGTGTAATAAGTGCTTTTCATTTGTTAGTAAAGTTCAATTCACCAATTTTGTTCTCAACTCCATACATATATATTGGTCCTTTCATATTTGTTTTTTTCCAAAAAAATGATCTAAAGAATCGAAAATTGTTGAGATGCTTTTTATAGTTTGGTTACCTTATTAGATCTTTCTATGTCAAAAGAGGAAAGAGGAATTGATATTGTATCTATTAGATTTTTCAACAAGACTCTAATGTCTCAAAGTACTTGGAGACTCTTAACTGATAAAAAGGCCTTATGGATGAAGTAAAAACTAACCCATTATTTAAAGTGCGAAAGGTTTTGGAAACTCAGTCCAAAAATAATCAATTCATGGATAATCATACAATTATTCAAGCTAAAGGAACACCTATATAATGAGGTAAGGTGTAGAATTGGTAACAGTAGTAATGCCTGGTTTTAGTGCGATCATTAAAATAAACTTAAGGCCTTTATATCAGATTAATAGGAAGTCCAGCTTGTATAACTGATTACAAGAGAATACAAAGGTTAAAAAAGTGATAAAAGATAGTTAGTGGTACTGCAATATTGATGCTTTATCTATTAACATGGTTAATATCCCTAACTATAAATCAAATAAAAGCAAAGAAGACACTTTGATCTAGATGAAACACCTCTCTAACTTGTTTATTAATAAATCTTACAAGGATATTTTCAAAAGCCAAGCACAGAGATTGAACTAGTAAAAAATAATTTTGTTTAAGTAAGCACTCCCTAAGGTCTCCATCATTCCAAGGCTAGTAGTAAGAAAGAAACTTAAAACCTTAGATAGAATGCTAGGAAACAATATTATACAATGTTGTAAGTTGTAGAAATAATAACTTATAACACTAAACCATGTGTTCTTTTAATGAAATTTCATCTTTAGCATATGGTTTATGGTCTAATAACACTACAAACTTGTTATTAAGGATAAATAGATTGACATTATATAATGGATAAGCCATGATCAGAATGCACATAAGAGCAATCTTTTGATATAAACGAAATAGCATTTAGAAGTAGCATGTATTTGGAAGGTAAGAAATCACAAAATATTTCAAGATAAAGAGAAGCCTAGCAAACAGATGCTTTAAAAACTTGTTTACTAAATAAGGGATTTAATAGTTAATGATATTGTGTTATTTTGTAGTAAGAAAATAGTTTAATCATAAGGAATTATAGGCATGCATAATTGAGTTAAGGGGTTAAAAAAATATTACAAAGTAGTTTTTCTAAGCCTATCTATGAATTGAAAACTTAAAATGAGCTTAGATGCCATCTTTCTTTTTTTTTTGAAAAAGTAAATAATGGATCAATAGAAAGATAGAAAATGTATAAAAGGGGAGCACAGGGAAATTCCCTTACTCTCTTAAACGTTCCTCCCATGATAATAAAAGAATTTTACAAATCAAACTATATACAGACCATGATCTGGTCTCTGACAACACATAACACTTCTTCCTTTACAACATCCAATGGAAGAGCCTTGTTATGAAAGCTCCTGGAGTTTCTTTCCTTCTAAATTTTGCATACAAGTTCCTATAGCTATGACATATATTGCTAAGGTAGAGCTTCGGAGATTGGGATGGTCTAAAAACCATTGGAGCACTTTAGACAAAAAGTTACTAAGTGGATTCCATATGCTTAAACCTTTGACTACATTCCAAATGGTTAAATTATATATGCATTCAAAGAAAAAAATGGTCATTTGACTCATCTTCTTCCATACATAATAAGCACAATTTCCTTAAGTTCAAGAAACTCAACCTATCTATAATGCTTAGGCAACTTTTGGCTATTAACCATAATAAGAATAAACTTTTAGGCATTAAGTATTTGCACTAAAAAAATTTATACCATCTCATAATTGGACCTCTAACTTAAAGCATACCCCAACAAACCTATCCTTCCATAAGAATTTATTAGGAAGGGGAGGATTAGGAAGATATTTAGGAGTTTAGTGCCTCAATTCTTCAAGAAATTACCTTCAATACCTATTAGAAATTATGGAATTGACTTTAGCCTGTAAGTGAAAATTTTCAACCCTTGCTACTACTTTAAGGAGATGAATAAGTTTCCCATATCTAGTCTAATTGTCATACTACAAAGAAGCTCTTTCCCCATTCCCCACTTTACAAACTATGCCAGGTTTAATCAAGTCCCTCAATTATAAAAGCTAAATAAGAAACCAGGAGTGGCTTAACTTCTTCTCAATTTCCCATATACTTTTACCTTTAAGAAAGAAGCTATGTAACCACTTCAACCATATGTAGTTCTTGTCTTTCAGAATCCACCATAAATTTTTCAATGTAAGAGTAAAGTTAGAGATTCTAATGGAATTATCCCCCAAACCCCCCTCTTCCTTAGTTATAAAAATTTCTTCCTATTTAACCTTAGTAAGTACCCTTACTCCTCATGCATAGCTCTATAGAAAATTCTTTATCATTCTCTTTATGGTTTTGATAAGATTCTTTGAAAGGAATGTATGTGAACTCCAATAGATGTGCATTGAAGTAACAATATATTTGATCAGTCGTAGTTTCCCACCATGGGAGAGAGTTGTTTATTTGGGAGCTCAACCTTCTCTGGGTTTTTTTTTCAATAAGAGGAATGCATTCTTTAAAATACAGTCTCCTTATGGTGATTGGGAGTACCAAATACAACATTAGAGGGACTTTTCTCTCCATTCTAGATATCTTTGCAATAGACCTTTATCGATTGCTCCAGAACAAAGGAAGAAGTGGCTTTTACTTAAATTGGCCTTTAAACCTGACAAAATTTTAAATTGGCGTACAGTGCTCATCAAGGTCTCTACTGACTTTAGGTGAGCTCTATAAAAAAACACTAAGTCATCAACAAATGAACTGCTTAAAGCCAGAGGAATAATGATCAAGTCCCCTCCTAATTACTTTCAAAAAGCCACCATCTTGAGCTAAAAAATTGTTAAAACTGAAGGGATAATGCTTAACAATCCTTTGGAACATATCCACCATCTTAATAGGTATTTGCTCCAAGAACAAGGGATCCATAAACTTGGCTTTGCTTTTAAGAAAAAGAGTTAAACAGTATAGACTGACCAAAGCCTTGTCTAATTTTTTATATAATGGACCATCTAGAGCATTTTTGTTACTACAAGTGTAAGTAAAATCTTCATACGTCATATCAGATATCCCTAAAAATTTGACACATTTTTTTAAAATTTTCAAAATATTTTCTCAAACTGTAGCTCCCTTTGGCCTCAGATCTGCATAAAGTGGAGTTAAAGTCCACACAAATCAACCATAAACCATTGTATATTCCACTTATGTTTTTCAAGCTATTCATTAATTTAGCTCTTTGAAAAGAAAAATTGCAGATCACAGTGGTCTCTAATAAGAAAGATAATCTTAGATGCATAACTTGCTCATTAGAATGTAATTCATCCACCTTATCAAAATCAACATTATGACAAATTATAATTCTTTTATATGCATGGTGTGAATGATTTGAAAAAAATTTCCATCTTAGCACCAAAACTTCTAACTTCTTTAAGTTTTTCAACTTTATTTTTGTTTCCAGCAAACCCAATATAAAAGATTTTTCATTCATTACTAAAATACCTCAAACTATTAAGCTTATTAGGGTAGTTTAGACCTCTTACATTTCAAACTAAGATTGACAAATTATTTTTATTTACCTTTATAGCTGTTCTTCCTACTCCTCTAGGATTATCTCCTCACTACAGTTTGGAATAACTACTCCTTGCTCCCTTCATCTTCAGGCAAGTTGGCATGTATGTTGGACTAAGGTCTAACTACTATTCCACTCTCACTTTTCTTCAAATTTAATCTTAAAGATAATGTATGTTCATCCTCATTTATACCTCTTCAGGTAAATTTACTAGATTGTTACTTATAGGAGTAGCTTCCATATCTTTCTCATTTATCTCAAATCCATTCTTGTAAGAGCATTGTTTTCATTCTCAATTCTTACTATATTAACTTTATTTTCCATATTAGCAATATTATAGGGAACTTCATTTGAAGAAGCAATTATCTCTTTAGTGGCAAACACAACATTTTATTCAATCATACTTTTAGCTCCTAAACCCATAAGCTCATTAAAGTTCCCTTTGGTGAACTTCCTCCTTGGAGGTCTCCAAACCTTGCCTTGAGAATTAAGGTGAGATTTCCATTAATAAGAGATTATAACACTGTCTTTAAAGAGATCATTTCTAAATCTCAACCTGATAATAGGGATCTCATCACTCAATTCCTTCAATAAATTGACACTTACACATATAGCCAAAGAGCTCAGGCCTTGAGTGGTCCAATACTTCAATGGAACACTATAGAAATTTATCTATAAGAGAATATTATAAAGCTTTACACTCTTCAGATTAAGACCAAATTGTCAGGTTTAAAGAAAGAGAGGTTGTTGAGAAACATGTCATGGCCCTTAGTCTATGACTTTAAGAGCTTTAGAGTGTAATTAAAAAGAGAATAGAATGAGGTTGTCTTTAGAGAGAAGAATCTCAGCTAGTCTTCTGCTCCTCCATTGATTAAAATCCCAATACTGAATAATAGGAAAGAAAGGCCTATGATCAAAGAAGAAACCAACCAAGGTAGATTCCTAGTTGTAAGCTCCACCCTTGATAATTTCAATATTAAGGTCCACAATTGTTTTACCTTTCTGCTTATTGTGAACGGAAATTAAGAGTCAAGTTTTGACAGTCCCTAACCACTTACTTCCAACTCCTGCACTGGTTTAATTTTTGTTTCAAAGTGTTTGGATCCTTAAGAGGATGTTCAAAGGAGGTGGTAGAAACCTTAGTGGACAACGAAAAAGGCTTAGGAGGGTAAGAGAAGATCAAGATGGAAAAGGATGAAATTTGCCGATAATAATAAATTGTATGGCAGAGAAAGGTGACAAAATAGGCAAGAAAGGAAAGAAACAACTTTTCAGTGGGAAAGATAAATACCATTAACCAAAAACAATAAAAAGATCCTGGCAAGAGCAAAAATACAAAATTGCCCTTAAGGAGAGAGCAGTCATAGAAAGAGACAATAAAGGGAAGAAAGCAAAACAAAAACCAGAGCAAGGATCAAAAGAGTAGCTAGAAGAAACAAGTAGGGGAACAAGGAAAAGGGATAATCAGGATAAAAGAAAGGGGAAAGATTAGGCAAAGAACAGTCCATGGTCGAGAAGACTAGAAGAACTCTCACACACTCTCTGCCCTGTAGTATATAGGTATTAAACAATATGGCTATGTACAGAAACTAAATTTCATTAAACATGAGCTCAGGATATTGAGCATTAAGAGAAAGGATCCACGATACAAGCTATTCAATCTACCAAACAGCTCTTTACTAAGTTCAATCACAACTAGTCATGCGGCCTACTAATCAGATATTACTGGATATGGAGAAAATTTCCTTTTCAAACCATATGCAAGCAATCAACAATCACCACTCCTTGCTCCAACAACGCTCTCGAGTTCAGTGGCTGATTGATGGGGATCAATGTACCAACTTCTTCTTCCATTCAATTCTTATGCGTCAGAATCAGAACAAAATCCATTTTATCACCTCTACAATGGGCTCACAACTACATAAACTTCAAGATATGCAGCAAGAGGCCCTACAATACTTCAACACTCTTCTTGGTACATCTAGTACCTCTACTACTTCGCTTCTAGCTTTAAATTCACTTTCTTTATAGCAAATATCTCCTCGAGATATCAACCTTTTAACCAAACATGTTGACGAAATGAAATCCAGCAAGTTGTTTTTGGAATGAATGGAAAAAAGGTCGTAGGGCCTGATGGTTTCAATGGATACTTTTTCAGAACTCATGGGACACCATTGGAGCTTTCATAGAACCTGTTGTCCAAGAATTATTTACCAATGGAGTACTCCTTAAAGAGATTAACCGAACATACCTTTGCTTGATACCTAAAATCTGAAATCCTTCCACATTTAGATACTTTAGACCCATAGCATGTACTAATTTTTTGTACAAAATTATCGCTAAAATCCTAGCTAACCGATTGAAACAAGCTATCATTCCTTTGATCAGTGACAATCGGGCTGCTTACTTAAAAGATCACCATATTAGTGATAATGTTCTTATCGTCCAAGAATTGTTAAATGGCTACTCTAAGCTGAACTATTCTTCCAACTGCACCATTAAGATCGACTTCTATAAAACTTTTGATAGCCTCAGCTGGGACTTCCTATGGACAATGCTTCAAGCTTTCGGTTTCCACCACATCTTCATCGACTGACTAAAAGAGTGCATGTCTTTGTCATCCCTATCTATACTCATCAATGGTACTCCAACCACATTCTTCCCAACTGCTCGGGGTCTTCGACAAGGGGATCCCCTATTCCCTCATCTTTTTATCCTTAGCATGGAAATTCTCAATGCTATCATCCTTTAACAAGTGAAGCACAATTCCAAATTTCGATATCATTCCAAATGGAAAAACTGGTTTGACTAACATTGGGTTTACAAATGAACTTCTCTTATTTTATAAAGCCCAAATGACCTCTATCAACACCTTTATGCAGGCCCTGTCAACGTTCATCAACTACTCAAGGCTGTGGATTAACTTTAGTGAAAGTCACTTTCTTGTCTCCAAAAAGGCTTCTAATATCAAGCAACATATTACACAACAGACAGACATGCAATCCATTAATCCTCCTCTCCTATACTTGGGACTTCTGATGAAAACTAGACGCCTCACCTATTTTGAGGGCTTACCTCTTATCGAAAAACTTTAGAAATGCATCAGCTCATATGTAAACAAAACACTCTCCTATGCTGGTAAGTTACAACTTATTAAAGCAGTGCTTATCTCACTGCATATATATTGGAGTTCGCATATCTTTCTCTCCCTAAATATTACCAAAGCCATTGAAAGATTATTAAGAGACCTTCTATGGAGTCATTCAGACGATTCTAGAGGAGCTGCAAAGGTGAAATGGGTTTATTTGTGTCTACTCAAGAAGGAAGGTGGACTAAATATTCCTATATTAGAACAACAAATCAGGCTTTAATCCTCAAATGCCTATGGTGGATCTTCTTTGACAAAAGTTCATTATAGGTTAGAAGGATCCAATCATACTTCCTTGAATGAAAATATGAATTGCAAATTGCTAAGCGCACCTTACATTCATATTTCCTTAATCAACTACTCGCTTTGAGAGACATGGTTCGAGCTGACGTTATAAATAGAGTTGGATATGGTAGATTAACCTCATTATGATATGATAATTGGTCGGGGCATAGAGCACTTATCACCATAAAACACCCCACTGCATCCCCGTTTCTTCATATGCATATGAATTTAGTGATCCAAGATAACTCTTGGCAACTCCCACAACAGTTGACACACTTACAACCATCTTACCTTCCTAACTCCAATTCTACTGATACTTTTTACTGGAAAGGACATGTAATCCAGACACTTTCCAATAAAACAACCAAATAACTACTACGACATAGACGACCTGTTGTTGATTGGCACAACATCATCTAGAATACTGCGGTAACTCGTTTGACTTTCCTTCATCCTCTGGTTGGCAATTCAGAGTAAACTTTTCAATGCTGATCGTCTACCATACTTGCCCATTGATCGACATTGTCTTATGTGTTAAGTTCAAGTTTAAGTCCGAGACCGCCTTTTCTTTACATGCTCTGTTAACCACATTATTTGGCAGAATATTCAATGAAAGTGCCTATAGAGTGATTCGGGGAACTCCATCGCTGACATTTTCCAACACTTATTAGCATAATCCACCAAATGGATACCAAATCAATGCATATGTATTCTTGCATTGGGTCCTTTTACATACTCACTATGGTGAGAAATGCTTTACACATCATTGAAGAAACATCATCAGAGAGCTTCATGAGTTGATATTAGTGAAGAAGTTACATTTGAAATGCACAACCAGCATCGTAGTATCTCTTAACATATGATTACTTAATACATGGTTGTCCTCCCGCTCTTATAACCATCTCTTCTTTTGACCTTCCTTCTTACATGACCTTGTAAGAATAGTAATCGGGTAATCCCTCACATCTCCATTATTTTTGTTGTACTCTTTTTAATATCTATTATCAATATCATTTTTTATTAAAAAAGATCTCTCTCTCTCTCTCTCTCTCATCCTCCTTTTTCCTATAGATATTAGATGTCGTCTTTCTTGCTTGTAAAGAACTCGTTGCTTTCTGTCTTATAATTTCGATTTACCTTTCAAGACAAATGTGCAGTGCAAATTTAAAGATGAATTATGACTAGTAAGTACATAAAGGCATGTCTTATAAAAATTAATTAATTAATTATACAAATTTTCTATTTATTACGTACAGTTGATTCAATTTTCTCAAAAATTAGAGTACTTATACAATAGATTAAACCAAATTAAAGGTATGAAGAACCAAATAATAATTAATTTCTTGTTAAAAAATCAAGCATTTAACTTTTCATATATTGAAAAGTAAAAATAGCCAGTTAAGTATTAATGAACAGGACTGCATCAAGGGAAAAAATAGTGTTGTACTACATTTATATCAACATCTTACAAATTAGTTCTTTTACCGAATTTATTAATTTATGTATGTTTCTTTTTTCTTTGTCATGGTGTTGCGAGACCAAGCCTTACTTGATCAATTGCTGCAACCACATCAGTTAGGGTGGCTACTGTTGGATACACAGCTTTATAAACGGCAATTCTGTATCCCAGAACATCCATGTAAGAACAACGCAATTTATATATACTATATATCAAGTCAAAGAGAAGGTTCTTTATTTTTTTTTTCCCTATTTTTAGTAAAATATTTCCAATTCTGATGTATATGAAGAAAAATCATACCGTGAACGGGGAGCCATCCCACTAGCTTGACCATAATAGAAGCCATTGACAACCACCGGAACCCCAGAATTCCCAGCAGCAATTGAAGCGACATGACTGAACCAGGAAAACAATTTTCATCTCTTTCTACGTAAATTCGAATAGGCAGTGAATGGAACTAAGACTGTATACCAGAAAATAAAAATATATTTGACTTAGAAAGATATGCATGCCTTCCATGTCCATCAGCGTCAAGAGGGGAGAGAAAGTCGAATGAAGAATTGAGGGTTGCAATTGCTTGAGCCCCCGCTGAGAAGAACCTCGCGGACACTATCTTCCCATTGCAGTAACTAGCAGAGAACCCAGGACCCGTCTCACAAGCACCAGAAAAATGAGAAATGTTCGATGTAAATGGATTTAGGGGATCAAATGCAAAGCTTGGATGTATTGGGTTGATGCCCGTGTCTACAAATCCAATTACGATCCCATCTCCCGCGTTTCTGTCTACTCCTTCTTCTGTCCACCCTAACTGAGGTAACCCTAGAAACTCAGGTGTGTATGTAGTCATCAGTTTCGCTCCTCTGTCTCTTTCTACCACTTTAACTCCAGCAGCTCCTCTGAGCTTGCTTGCCTGCAACGGAAATATGAGCATGCACTTACTTTCCTTTTACTCCGTTTCCATTATCTTTTTTGCTTAATGATGCAAGGAGCAATTTTGATGAAATTACGTACCAGAGAAGGAGTGGTGTGAACAGCGAATCCATTAACAATATGTTTGAAGCTGTACAGCTTGCTATAGCTAGCAGGTTCGAGGGTACTTTGCAGAAGTTGGTCATGAGAATCGACCAGCCACTTTGCATGAGCCTCTGAAGCTTCTCTAACATCCATATAAAGAAGTCGTATCAGTGATGGGACAATATTGGCGGAAGATTTCAAACATCCAAGCATATTGTAGCTTTCTACTTTCTATTTACTTTTTATCGTATACTAGCGGGGATAACAATATTTTATATATGAAACAGTAACATAATCGTAGAATATATACGCATGTATAGTATAGATACCTGTCTGGTAAAGGAGCTCTTCTTTCGTGGAAGGCAACGGGCTCTCCTTCCATTAGGACTAAGTAAATTGATTTCTCTTCCGCAAAGCAAATAACCATTAATATTCCCAAGGTAAAAATCACAGCATATGTTGCTGAAGACGATAGAACCTTTCTGTTTTCCATCGCCGTCAATGGCAGCAATATGAGTTTCAGATGTTTTTGGTTTCAAAGATTACATATAATGCACAAGACTGAACCTGCAGTAAACTATATCATGGTCAACGTGACCAAAGCTGAAATTACACGTTCCTGTCCTGCGACATTATATTTTCCAAGCCGTTACCATCCTTTTACGCAAACATCTGCTTTTAAATAACTTTTGGAAACGTGCTGTTCGTGCTCCTTGAGAAACAATCGTCAGTTATACAACAGGTTTCCAGGATTACCCATCAAAACAGTAGCTCATATAGATTTGACGTCTTTCATCACCTCCACGTTAAATCAATTTGATTTATTACCAGGATTTGTTCGGTTTCAACTTCTACAGAAGCAGAAGATTTGATTTATTGTCAGGATTTGTTTGGTTTCAACTTTCATGGATTTAAATCCTCTGGTTCGATTGAATTTCAATCATTGAAAAGTAATCTTAATTTCCACTTTAAATGCATTTTACGGTACATTGGCTTTGACGTCATATCTGATGTACTCACAACTGTATCTTGACCTCAAGATTTAACGCAAGTCTTGCCATTGTAATCCTCAATTGCGCATGTTATGTTAGCCGGATAAATTAGAAGCAAGTTTATTCCACATCGAATCACCAAGTTTTCAGGGGACATAAAACTTTTTCGTAAAGCACCTGCACCTTTACGTAAGGATGTACAGTTGTTGTGGGTCAATTTTTTCACTGCTGAAATAAAAGTTTACCTGGCAGGGTTATTGCTGCTACTCAAAATTAAGACCTGAAAGAGAGGAACTGCGTAATTCACGCTTTTAAGTCATTTACCATTCAGAAATTGGTGGGGGTAACCCACAAGAAACTGCAGGCATATAAATAGATATCGTTCCATTTTATAGTTTAACCAAACAGTTTGTTGAAGAACTAGAACAGATGTCAGAAAATCTAACATAACTCCACGCATCAAATTCGATGTCAGAGAGTTACATTCAAAATTCTCTTTTAGACAGATTGATTAATAGAATGCCCTACCCTAGTACAGTACAGCTACATATATCACAATAAACACATAAAATTTCTTGCAGCTTACAGTTTGAGCCAACCACGGATGATTTTCTGCACTATACATCTCACTCAAAAGACATTCTACATTGTAAATGGAAACACAAGCAATTCCTCCTTACTTTAGCCTTTTACATTGCAATCATCTCTTCCGGCGTTTCGTTTCAACCTGTAGCGTTCAATTTAAGTTGTCAACCAATAATAAGAAAACAGAAAAGAAGAAGAGAAAAAGAGAAACAGATTTTCATAACAGTTCAACTCCAGATAAGAAGCTATAAACAGCAAATTACCAATATACATAAGCAACAAAATCTCAAGTAAAGAAGCAGACAGGCCTTCTCTAATACTTAAAAAGTAAGTGTTATATCTATAACCAATAAAGTGGTCACCCAGTCCAAAAGATTTAGACCCAGTTTGGTATTCTACATCTATTTGCTATCCAATACGCAAATCCAAAACTCTTAGAAAAGGTGAATATCTCCACAAACAACGAGCATGGTCGGCAATTAATAGTTTGAAATGAATGGGCCAATTTCGGTTTGATTAGGCTTGGGACCAGCCCAAACTCACAATGTGAATCGATGTCATTTAGTATCATTGCCCAAAACATCGTTTGGTCAACTACACCAAAACGGCATCGTTTTGCAGCAGCTTGAGTAGGTTAGGACCACAGGGAATGGGATTCGGGCCCAGCCAGGCCCACTGCCATTCCTGTTATTGTCAACGAGTCCTTGGCAGAAAAGGTTTGTGTTTTTTAATAAAGGAAAAGATCAAGACTGAAAATTACTTGGTACCATTCACAACGCTAAGAGTGAACATCAATTATACTTCTAGACACTTGTTTCATTAATTATGCCAGAGGAAAAAGAAAAACAGTAGAACAAGAAGTAGAAAGCAGCAAAGAAAAGAAAGGAAGAGTCTAAGGAGAGGAGAAATCCAATCTGAGCATATTGCAAACAAACACAACATGTGCCTCCAGTTCATTCGCAATTGGTTCTTCTCTTTTGTAAGTCTTATTCAATACAGTGGTGAGGAACAATGTTAGCTTAAGCACAAGCATAAAGCTAGGCACCTAGCACACAATCCAAAGTATAGAATTAAAAGATCAAAATCTTATAATTCTTTATAAAACAACCATTCACATCATTAACGGAATTCGAACTTCTTACATTGAGATAATAGTCAAAGATGATGAGAGCACATTCTGCCACAAAATCACTTGATTCAAACACTTAATACAATTAACTGAAATTGCAGGAGAAACATGGTATCGACATAGTAAACTGGGGAAGATATTATAACCCAAAAGTTTCAATTCAAAACATTCATGATTGACCAAAAATCCTGGCAAACAAAATTCTGCTACCAAAAAAATCAGAAATTGTAATTAAACATTTCAAAGAACTGTGGCGACAATGTATAGATTAGAAAGAGACACTTTGACATTCTTAAATATCAAAAATGACATCAAAACTTCTTCACATGGACAAGCAGAGTATGCAGGCAAAACATTTTCAACAATGATCTCAGACTGGACAGCAAGAAGTCTCACCTTGCCATCGGCTGCTGGTGATGCATTAAATCCATTATATGATCTTTTGACATCATCATCAGATGCACATTCAGAGCAGACGAAGTGATCTAGTTTCTTTGCTTCCTCAATGGTCATGCCCACACAGGCAGGATGATACCTAAATGACCATGTCAAGATACTATTTCATACTCACATAAATTGAAAGAAATTCACTGCAGAACAACACTAGCTTTTCCATTTTATAGAAGATTCTCACATCAGATTTGACAGAATACTGTCAAAACATAGATTAGCTGAGGGAATAAGGCATTTGTATTATGCAATTAGATCATATTATGACTGAAATGAATACTGAGGTTTATAATTTTAGGCGAGGCAGCTATGTAATCAAATGACAGCCATATAGGGATGGTACAAAAAGGACCGTCTCCATCTATTCCTTTTGGTTTTAATTTTCCCATATCTCCTATAAACACAGTTTGTTGATTAATAGACAGTATAAGTGGTTCCAAAATTAACAGTTTCTCTTTGCTTCAATTTTATTGAAATTGTAAGGTTCTAGCATTTGGGAAAACTAGTTCAAGATTTGTAGACATATTTCCTTTACAATTCTTCATAATTTGTATGCAAGACGTCTTGAGATTTCATCATGCTTTATAGACGAGATTTTCTAACATTTTGATTCTCATAATATTTCGTATGCATTAACTTAACAGATAGGTAATCGCATGACAGGTAAGGCGCCCTCAACCAAGTGAATTAACCTCACTCTTGGAACTTAATCCATTTACCTTTAAAATTGCAATCTAAGCAAGTAAACTTAAAATGCTTTATAGACAAGATTTTTAACATTTAATTCTCATACTTCTTCATATGCATTAGCTGCATACTTCAGTACTTCCATGTCATAGGTCATAGGGTGGTTACATAAGTTAACCCCACTTCCCGTCCTTAATTCAATTACTTCTTAAACTAACACCCAGGTAAGAATGACTGAAAATGAGCAATTAAAATTAATATTACAATGCAGATTTACCAGTCCTTGCACCCTTCACATTGCACCATAAGGTCATCAGGGTTATATGGCATCTCACAAGTGCAGTACCTTGTAGAAGGAAGAAAAGAAAATGAAAACCTCAGAAGCCAATCAAAATTAAATCAACGCTATCTCAACAAAACAATCACATTTCAGAAGACTCACACAGCAACACGATCAGGGGTGAAGCCTCCAGTAGCAGCCTTGTACTCAAAGCGGCAGTAATAGTCCTCAGCACCCACATTCTCCAGCTTAGTATAGTTCTTAAAAGTGTGAACCATACACTTCCCTTCTATAGTAAGAGCGCTCTGGACATCATAGTGGTCGGACAAGAATAACTCTTTAGCTCCATGAAACTGCCGGCGGCCCCCAAGAGACTCTTCCGGGCGATAGTACCACCTAGCCCTCACCTTAACATTGTTCCTACCATCAGTTTCGATCCCCTCGATTTTAGCTACATACGGAGGCTTACCGGTGTCCGACGGTCTCATCAACACACAATCGCCGACTAGCAAAATAAAGGAAACAGCAGAGACAAAGTCAAAATTTTGAAGAATACCTCGAACGCGCAAAAGAGTTAAGATAGGAAAACGAGACCTTTGACGATTTTGTTCGTGCCACGGATGGTGTAGGAGTCGAGCTCTCTCTTGCCAGGTTTAGGCTTCGTAGGGATGCCAGGCCGAGTTTTTGCCATGGAAGTTGAGTTGAGGACCTGTTGTATATTTGTAATGCGAAAAAAGATAGGAAGAAGAAGGGAATGGGGATTCTTGGTGTACACAAACCCTAGATTCTCGCCATGGGAGAGAATAAGAAGAGCAGAGAGGGATAGGGAGAGTGTCTCTTGACCTCCGTCACAGTAGCTTTTACCCCTTCTTTAGTCTTCAAGAAAGCTTGTAAATTTTTGGCTAATCGGGAAATTAATTGCTTAATTATTTATTAGTGTTAGATCCTTTGGGATTTTGGAGAAGATTTACAGTGTGTACGGATCTAATTTAAAGTTTGATCTGCAATACTTTAGGTTCTTTTACGAACAAATTAACCCTTGATTGTCTGTCGTTAACAAATGCTTCTAAAATTGAATGACGTCTACTTCTCCTCCTAGCCTAACAATCCCAATTCTTCGCCAATTTCCACGAAACCATGCAATGTACCTTAAATTATATTGTTTCAAAGGGGAGTTGAACTTTCTAACTATCAAAAGATTCTTAACCAATTCCAAAAGTGTGATTCCTAAAGCCTATTATTTAAGGCATATGCTAAATCCCAAAGCCAATTTAAGTGAGCTAAAAGGTGGAAGATAGAGGTTTCTCTATTATCCAAGACAATATGCTAAGGCAGAATATTATCCAAGACAATTTGTCAAGGCAAATTCTCAACAAACATAGACACAATACCATTAAAGGGTTTACTTCACCAATTATTATAGCTATCAAGTTTTTAAGCTTAGAGCTAAGTGAACTCTATAAATTAGTCCTCAAAAGGGAGCAAAAGTCTTTAAGTGTAAGTTGTTGTGCCTAAAGAGGAGGCCACCCTAATTAAGGGGGACTTAGACTCACTGAAATCAATTAAGGCTATCAACCCCAGAGATAAGGAACAACTAACAAGAGTATAATCTAGTTGAGGAGTGCAAAGGTACCCTTTGGGATGATTTCACAATGGTTCTATCCGCATCCACGAGGAGAAGTCGGGGAGGAGAGCTGGGAAAACCAAGAAAGATAATAGCACTCCAACTTAATGTTACTTGATCGTATTGTTCGAGCTTTAAAATTTATAAGCCCTTAAATACCACAAGCACACGTGTTGCGATTGTAGTATAAGGGATGTTGATTCCACAAGGAGGAGGACTATTCTAATCTTAAAAATCTAAGGCTAAAAGGATATGAAACTAAAAATAAACAATGCAACGGAAAGGAAATACGAGCATTGAATTCAACCAATTAAATCAAAAGTTAAACACGAAGGAATTAATAATTGAACAACAAGCACGCATAATGGAAATCAACCAAAGAATTTACCAAGTTATGAGAAAGAGGATTTTACCTATCATTAATGCTAACCTAGCTGATTATGTATTAATGGGTGTCGATTCTAGACGATCTTAGGGCTGATTACTCTCCCTCAAGTTATAACCATTCCTAATTTATAAACCCTAATTGGATTATGAAATTCGTAATTTCTCAATTCACAAATTATTCAAAACCCTAATTAGATCTGAAGCACTCTAATTACTATCAGAATATCACGCGGGATCTCTCTCCACACAATTATCAATATGATTTGTCACAGTTTTATTAAATCTCTTAACTCTCATTAATCCGATTTAATCGTTTTTCATTCAGTTCACCCTCTCAGTTTGTTACCGAATTATGCAAGAATGCAATCAAATCACGACATTCATCCAATAACCACAATCAACTAAATTATCATTAAATCAAAAAAAATCTCGAAGGAGAGTTAGAACATCATTAACATTATACCATCTATCATCATACAATCCATCCCAACTTTATACATGAATAAAATTGAAACGAAAAGGAAATAGAAACTTAGAATGGACGATCTGGGAAGGCAGCAGTGATGGGAAACCTCTTGATCCGGGAAGCACGTCGAGACCGCTTCTTCTTCTTCTTTCTTCCTCTTCCTCCTCTCTTTCTCTTCCTCTTTCTCTCTTAGGGTTTCCAAACGTGGCTACACGAAAAAGCTCTTTTCTTTCTTCTCTTCTTGTTCTTTAAATAGTCTCTTGTGTTTTAGGTAACCCTAAGGCTTTTCCAGGATCTGAAAGGTCCAAATTTCATAAGTTTTTACACGTCTACCCGAAGTAGGCCACGATCATGGCTCACATCTGAGCCTTCTATCATGATCATAACATACTGGCCATGATCATGGGCCATTCCTGAAGCTTATGTCATGATCATGGGTCATTGTTTCAAATGTCTCTAAAGCTCCTTTGTTCTTCGATATTGACCCTGAAATACTAGCAAACACATCAATGTACCTCAAAAACATAATTAACAAATTAACATCAATGTAGCTCAAAAGCTTGTATTAACGCTTAAAACACAAATAATTAACAAATTAACTCAATTCTATCCTAAACACATACTAAATGATTGAATTAACGGCTAAACACATATCAAACTATGCCCTAAAACTATCACATCTCCGCACTTAAATATTTGCTTGTCCTCAAACAAACAAAACAACAAACAACATAAAAACACAAAGCACACAATGCAATAATGAGGCAATGACTTCAACTTCACGAAATAAGTTTAACTCTAAACACAATCATTCAAGTTGTTCCAAATTATTAACATGCCAAATCTGCGTCTCGGAACTCTGGACCAAATTTACATATTAATCAAAACTTAAATGTCAAGTTTATTCACCCCTTTCAATTGTACACACACATTAATAATTGTTTTGTCAACCAATCTTTGTAACTAATCCTAAGTACGTTTTCGTGAAAAGTTAAGCTACTTACAAGTTTAGTAAGTTTTATTAGAAAACATTTTTTAATACTTTTTATGGATATGAACCTAGTCTTTTTACAAGGAGGCAAATATTGGTAATAAATGTCGATCCAGTTAGTCGACTTAAGTCATGTTTTTAGTAAGTTGCTTAGTTGGGACATCATTATACCTTTTGATGTGAAGGTATGTGTCGATCCGGTTACTTAGCTACATCACGTTCTCAACTGGCTATTAGCTCTATTTATAACCTGAAGGCTAGCGGAATAGTTATTTATTTAAATTTTACAAAAAAATAATTAATGCTTATCTTGTTGCTTTAGCTACTCGTTTTTATGGAAAAATGCTAGCAAAGCTACGTAGTCGAAATACCTAAAATTATGAAAGAATGTGACAACTTATAAGGTGATAAACTAATACTGAATCCTAATTAACTTGTATATTTTAACCAAAAACTCAGATCACTAATTTAGCGAGCTAATAACTCTTCATAACTTAATAGATTATGTTCAAAATTAAATCGATTTCATTCCATCTAAGCCATCGATACATTAACATAATTCACATTATGCAACCTAAACTCACTAACATAACATTATGCAACATTCACAATCAAAGAAAAATACATAACCTCCCTATACTTGAACAATACATTGTCCTCAATGTGAGAAGGGTACACAAGGACACTAGGGAAATAAAACACAATATACGAAAACATAAGAAGAAAATACTAAAAAAAATGAAAAGAGAAGGGTTATAACATACACTCATCAGGGTGATTGAGGTGGCGATGGTGTCAGAGATGGAGAACCAATGCACTTGACACCGAACTGGGTTCCTTTTCTTATAATTGATTCAAAGAGAATAAGAAAGTTAACAATCCAACCATTCCACATCATTACAAGCTTATTTTAGAATTTAAAACAAACCTTACTACACAACAATTTAAATATGACTACTAAATGTGCTAATTTAGGGTCATTAGCTTGACCTTGCATCCTTAGAAGCTCAGCCTAGATCAATTATGAGTGACTTACTTCCATCCTTCTTGTTCAACGTCAATTTTGTAACCTTTAAGTCAGCTACAAATTGTAAAATGATCAGAAGGACAATATTGATAAAGTTGAGAAAACCAATTAATTTTAGTAAGTCCTTTTCACTAACAAATTGTTAATAAAATAGGAAATAACAAAACTTCCTGAATCTTCTATTAAGTCTTGCAGTTTGTTTACTAAAAGGGTGAGATGCTCTTATTCTTCCTTAGTCACTCCCTTTTCTTTTTCTTCTTTTGCTTCACGAACAAAGACTTTCATAGCTTCTTCAAACTCAATGTTCGTTGTCATCTGTTCTTTTTCCTCATACTGCTTTGAAGATTCGACATCATTAACTCTTATGAATGGTATTCTTAGTGGGTGATCGAGGCTCTGTCGTTTTGATCTAAGATCAACCCTTGGGAACCGAATCAAAAATAATAAATACCAAGGATTGCAGTACAGGATGCAACCTCAGGTCGTCTCACTTAATCGGAACCGACGAAAAAGGTTTAAGCTAGCCTATAGTCAAAAATGCAATTCAAGTTGAAAAAAAACGGGGTTTGTGATCATTGATCAAAGTTGAGGGAATTATACTAAAATTAAAGAGAATTGTATAAAAAGTATATTTTTGGATTTTTGGGAAAATGAAATCGAAAATTCAAACTATATTCGAATGAGATAAAGCCCTCTTGAAAACGAGCTTAGGCTATCAAGGTTCAAAACAATTTTTTCGGGAATGAAATCCACTAAGTTTTCAAATGATCAATCCTAAAGGACTCTTTAGGTCCAAAGTTTTAATTAATGAACTCCATTTCTTAAAACCTTGTTAAAATCATCTTAGTGTGTGAAATGGACAAGTTAATGCAAGTGGTCAATCGGATTAAGCATAATCATCTATATCAAACATAACTAGGCAGATAATGAGGATTAATGCAATCACCAAAAGACATATATGAGACTTCGTATATTAATCATCAAGGTTCTACATGTAACAAGGTCCATATCACAAAACATTGTTCAACAAATTATTAAACTTTAACCATGCTTCTCTAACTATACTACCGTAAACCCTAACTCAGCAATTTACAATAATATAATTAAATGTTGACATTGTTGGATCACTCCCCTTTGAAGCCCCGGTGAACTCAAGCCATTGCTACATCTTCAAGAGGTCGGAAGCCTTTAGCCGTGCATAACTCCAAGGATCTCCATCACTGCTGAGGTCCCAACGTTACTCATGTCTGCAGAGACTGACGGTGAAGATGATGATGAACTGGCCGACGGTGGTAGGTGATGATCGAAGATGGAGATGCTGATGGCGGAAAGGTGGAGAGTGTTTTTGTCTCTGGTGGCTGCCGAAGATATGTTTTGTAGTCGATGTCTGTGTATGTGTCTCTCTCGTAGTGACCTAATTTGGCAACTTTTAAAGATTAATAACGGGTCGGCTGATTGAGCCAAGTTTACATTATAAATTGGCAGTATTTTCATAACTGTTTATGCACTCGTTGACTCCTAATTGATGACTTTTGCGCTTAAATTGGTTCCTTGTAACGAGCTTTTGTAATTCGCAATTTGTCAGTAAATTGTCATAATTTGATATTAATTTCTCTATAATTTTCATAAGGACAATTGATACTGCAAATGTTATTTTATATTGCAGGAACAAAGGAGTCAACCCATCAGAAAGTCAACAGGTCGTGAGGACATTTCCAGACGTCGCGACGAACAAGCCTCTTCCATACGTCGCGACGAATATTTATTCGCACGTCGCGACGAACGAGCGGATACCTGACTCCGAATGGAAAATTTGCCTCACTGTGTGACCCAGCCCGAAGACTCCCTATATAAGACTTGCATAATTAGGTTAAAGGAGGTCGACCATCACCGAGACAC
>JANZXV010000002.1:26270747-26284118 GCA_027576455.1 Erythroxylum roigii
GATATGTTGCTTCCGCTGCAAAATGATTTCTTAAAAAGTTTTGAAATCTATCGTTTCTCCAAACTAAGCATGTTTTCCTTTTCCGATCCAACAACTTAGACGTGAAATATGTATGGAAAATTTTGATATGTTTGCATGGATTTACGAATATGATGTGAGGAGAATTGATAAAAGAAGCATTCCATAAGTAAATGGGATGTTTTATAAATTGGATGTATTTTTGTGTTGCTCTTGCATGATAAGACCGAAGTTAGTTGATTTGGGATATGTACCTCGCTAAATCGATAGGTCCCACTAAACAAACTTCTGTAATTTGGCCATATCTTGGCCTGTGGACCTCCAAATTTGATAATTATAATTGGAGATTAAAATAGAGACATAGGTCTAAAACTTTAATGAAGGAACCAAAATTTGATTCTACCTCTAAGAGTTTTGAATTTTGGTTTGAAGTTGAGTTCTGGCTACTATCCTTGTTTTCAAACAGCCTATAGTTTTTGGGGTATAACTCCCTATATAATTAACCAAATCTCATTAAATTTATGCCATTAGAAACTTAATACATAGGGTAATGAAATAAATTGATAAGATTGTAGGCCAATATCAGAATTAAAGAAAGAAGAAGGACTAATATATAATTTTCCTAAAGTCAACTCATGGACCAATAAGATTAAAGCATGTGTGTCCAATAGAATTGTAACATATGGTCTAATAGAATTGTAACACATGGTCCAATATAATTTTAACACATGGTCCAATATAATTGTAATACGTAGTCCAATGGGATTGTAACACATGGTCCAATAGGATTGTGACATATGATCCAATGGGATTGAAACATGTGTCTAAGACTAGAAAATTCATTAAAAGGCATATGGAGAGGGAAGATGGACGACACTTTGTTGGCTTAACTTCAGATTTCTCCTCTCCATTTCATCTTCTTCATCCCATCATTTTTCACTTGGTGATTCAAGCAAAGTCAAAGAGGAAGGGAAGGCAAAGCATTAGAAGAACTACTTTGTCAATTTTAATGTTTAGGACTTCACTTTAGTTAATTTACATATTTCAGTACATTTGAATGTGTAAAAAGATTCATTTGGATGTGGAATGGTTTTTTGGATGATACGTTGGTGTTATTTTAGTGTTATGTAGTATAGAATTGGTTGAATATGACAAGAGATTATAGTGTAGTGGAATTCTGTCTAGGGTTTGTTGAACCAGTCACATTGTTTGGGTCATAAGTCTGCTTACAGAGCTCTAAATTTGGTGATTTTAGTTGCATATGGAAATTAAGACAGAGAACTAGAAATCTCTAGAAGCGACTCTGACTTAATTCTTGCTTTATGACATTGGAAATTGGGATAGAAAATGGTTACCTGATGTTGCCCTTGTTTTGGAGCAATGTGTGATATTTAGTCTATAACTCAAGTGTTAGAAGTCCAAATAGCCTGATATTTGGTGTTTTAGAAACAAGAGACATAGATTGACAAATTCCTAGAAGGTCACGAAGCCCAGTTCTGACTTTTTCTATACGAATATTAAGGAACAACTAGACTTAGCCATGTGATTTGTTTCTAGACTAATAGCTTACCTACTTTTAGACCACTTTGGGGTTTAGCTCAAATTGTACTTTTTTGAGTTTGTTTCCATTTCCAATTTTTAATGAATCTTATCTGGACCTTTTTGAATGTGTATGAAACTTTTTGAACACCTAGAAATAAATGAAATAGAACTTACCACATGAGAATTGGGAGACTGAACATTGGAATATAAGATTGATCATAATGCCCTCCAAAGAAAATTTACATGTACATAAATGATTTGCATGCATATTCATTACTCATATATGTATAGTATGATTATACAAGTGTGATTTTGATATCCTTCTAATGGTGATAAGCCATGAATTGCTTGTATGAATGCAAATACAAATTTTATGACTTGAAATGTATATCATATGATTTGTTAATTTATGAATTGTGAAATTTACAAATGGTTAAAGGAAATGTTACAGTACCTACCCTATTGTCTTGGTTGTGGATAGATAGGCATGCTTATAGGATTACAGTGCAACTGTCATAGTTTGACAACACCGGTGTCCACGGTTCAATAACTTTAAGTATCCACAGTTCGATACCTTCAAGTATCCACAGTTTGATACCTTTGGATATCCACAGTTCGATACCTTCGGGTATCTACAGTTTGATATCTTCAGATATCCACAAAACCTATTATCCATACCCACAAAACGTGTGTAGGGTTAACACAAAAAGGAAACTTAATAGTCATAAATAAGAAATACAACATGCCAACATGAATAATTGGTATTGATGAGCAATTGTATTGGTTGTAATGATGAATTGTAATGATGTACAATTATGTACAATTATATTGATAATTTGTATCAATGAGGGTTGAATATCAATATTTAGCTTATAAATGTGCATTTTTGGAATATGGATAATATATTGAAGCATATTTGCATTATGTACGTTGCTTAAGTATGCCATCATTGTTTACATGAGCATTGAATATCAGTGTTTGGTTCATGAATGTGAATTTATAGTATGTAAGTTGTGATATTTCTAAATGTGTGTGCTTGGCGGATGACTGCTGTAAGTGGTCATCCAAACTAAGTATTTCCCCACTAAGCTTTCAAGCTTAGCACGGGTGTTAATCCGTGTAGGTCCAAGTCATAGGAGTGAGGTATAGGGAACATCTGCAAGGACCAAGGCTAACAGATAGAAGAAAAAGTACTTTTGGAAGGTTTCTTTAGTTAAAGATGATTATACATGTAATGGTTAAAGGAAATTGTATGTTTGTTTTAGATTACCATATAAATGTAAAGATGTTTTACTACTATTAAATGATAATGTTAAGTATTGGGGAGTTTTGTAATGTGCATATGTATAGCATTGAATCGAAATGCATGCCTTGAATGCGTGTACATGAATCTGGTTACTATGTGTGTGGATGGTTTTAGGTTCCGTATAAGGGGTGTTACAATCCTATTGGACCATATGTTACAATCCCATTGGACCACATATTACAATTATATTGGACCATGTGTTAAAATTATATTGGACCATGTGTTAAAATTCTATTGGACCATGTGTTACAATTCTATTGGACCATGTGTTACAATTCTATTGGACACACATGCTTCACTACAAGAAAATAAGGAATTAGCAATGCAAAATTAACAACAAAAAACAAACCGTTGTAAATTACCGATGGATTTTATTATTCCGTCGAAAAAGTTGAAGGGAAAATTTTCATTTAGCGGCGGTAGTAATATCCATCGCTAAGTAGGGGGGAATTAAATATTGGTCTTTCTTCTTCCTTTAATTCCCCTATTGGCATATAATCTTATCAATTTATTTCATTAGCCTAAGTCTTAAGTCTAATGGCATAAATTTTATGCAATTTGGTTAATTATATTGGGAGTTATACCCCAAAAATTACAAATTGTTCGAAAACAAGGACAATAGCTAGAACTTAACTTCAAAACATAATTCAAAACTCTTAGAGGCAGAATCAAATTTTGGTTCCTTCATCATCTATGTCTCTATTTTAATCTCCAATTATAATTATCCAATTTGGAGGTCTACACGCCAGGATATGGCTAAATTATATACGTCTATTCAGTGGGACCTATCCATTTAGTGAGGTACACATCCTAAATCAACTAACTTCGATCTTATCATACAAGAGCAACATAAAATACATCCAATTTAACTAAAAACAACCCATTTACTTATGGAATACTTCTTTTATTAATTCCCCTCAAATCACATTCATAAATCCATGCAAACATATAAATAGTTTCTACACATATTTCACATCTAAGTATGTATGTTCATGCCGAAGCGAACAAATTATCCACTTACCTATGTCTTTTACATTAAGTACCATTATGTCTTTTACTATGCTTAGATGCACTTAATTCATTATGTTTACTTATTAATACACCCTTGACATGCTATAATACTTCCACGAATATGTTGGGGCGTTACATATATCTTCACACAGGTAGAAACAGTGTATTCAAACGTCCACAAGTTCATAGTGGACTTAAACGATCACTATACACAACTGTGTATCACTAAAGTTGATTCAATTCTTCCATTTTATTCCACAATTTTACCTAAATTCTTATCCTCTTAATCTATAAAGGGAATTATCACCTAAAAACACACTTGTAGCAAAATAAGTACAAAAATACTATAAAACTCTTAAATAATAAGCAAAACATAATAAATATGGGTATATAAATATAGTCAATTAATCATTTATCGCTTCCTTTATCTATCATCACTAGTTTCTAAAACTTATGGCATGTGATGTAACATTATTCTACTCTCTTTGTATTTTTGCAAGGCTAAGCCTTGATTTTGGAATATACCATTTTTTAACTTAAAAAAGAATTTAAAAAGAGGTGTTGTTTTTAACGTAAACTTGCATTCAAAAATCTAAAAGGTCCTTATGACAAGTTTACCTTAAGATCTCGTTCTCTATATCCCTTATATAGATTAGAAGTTGATATTTTTCATACCTTATCTACGAGATGTTTATAAACATCTTTTTCTTAGATTCTAGTTGACTATACCATAATTCACACCTACTGTTGATACATTACTACAAAACAAGGTATTTATTTCATAATTTTAAGTAAACCTCTTTTATCTTTGCTTCAGTGTAAACCAATATGTCTAATAACAAAATCTTTTATGTTGAAAGACAACTAAAGAGTATTGTGAAATAGTGCATATGAACTTGATATGCAAGTAGGGTTCCCTTCAAAGATATAGAAGGTTAATAAGAAAAAAAACATTATTTATAAAAATTATTTAACAAACTTCTTCTCCAAATATCTATCTACCAAACAATCAATTGATGTTTAAATGAGAGTAAATGTCATCAACATTTGAAAAACGAAGTGGCTATTCATCTTGCTTTTTTTCTTTGTTGCAACTGATTGACTTCTTCCTAGTGGTGTACATTTGCCCTTCGTCCCTTCTCAATATTAATATAGTTTCCCTTGTACAAGGCCTTCCAAGATTCTTCACCAAATACACAAACAATAGTAGCTTAAATGATGTAGGTTATTTGAGTTGTATTTCTCAAAGTGAATTTCAAGGAGGGTCAAGAAACTCCTTTACACTATGATTTCATTTCTGAAATAAGGACTTAGCCTGAAAAAAAAATTTAAAAACAAGTTCATAAACCTTGGATCTAAAAATTTAATAGAAAACCTTAGTTTCAGGTTACCTATGTTATCATGCTAAAATAGATCCTCGATATAAAATTTAAGTCATTAATAAACATTCATTGGGGGATGTTTTCTCTTAAGTGTAAATGACTAGAAACATGTATCCTAGCATTCTTATTAAACAACAACCTAGATACGATCGTAGGTTCAAATGAATAATAGCTTTAAGAATCAAGAAACCAATGACCAAGATAATACGTGTACTACATGCAATTAATCAAGAGAATTTAGAATTTTCAACTCTAACGTAAAGAAGGTAATCCTAATTGATACTTGCGATTAACAAAACTGAATGTCATATTTCATTAATCTAGCTATTGAACGAATCAATTCTTAGTAGCGCACCTAAAAATCAATCAATTCAATTAGAAAAAGTAATGTAGAAAATATTCAATATTCATCAATGATCAAACTTTATTGAAACATCCCACACATAATAGATGATAACAAGGTTTCCCTCAACTAAGAAAATAAGTTTAGCTATTCATAACGAAAGTAGAAATCAAAGAAATAACAACGTAACGAGTCTCCATCCCTGATCTTTCTTGGAGAATACAAAATACTAGAAGGAAAAGTGCAGAAACGTAAGAACAATGAATGAGAAAAACTGCAGAAAACTAAACTATTCTAACTCTAAAGGAATATCTCGTGAACAGTAACGTTTTTTACTTTTAATGCCTCCCAATCCCTTCCTTTTCCCTCCTCTCTTGCAGATCTCATTTCCCACATGTTCAGATTGTGAATCTCTATCAATTTGATCTTAAAAGATTATAGAAATCTCAAAAGAATTAGATTTAGATTTTGAAAGCAGATCTGGAAATTTATTTCATCCTTGCGCATGGCCACGCTTTGTCACTGAATTGCTGCCAAACTTGGAATTTTCGGATTTTCTTAATTTATTTTGCATCTTTTTTATTCAATTTTTTCTCTAAGGTGTTGAAAATCGTCTGAAAACAATTTTGAGACAATTCCATTAATTTGGATTAATAATTTCAACACATTAAGGAAAATTAAATACAAAATAAGCACAAATTGATGACTTAACACTTAGTTTATAATTTTAGATTCTAATGAATATTCAACTCGAATCTTAAAAAAAAGAAGAGCAACAGAGAGTGGTGGTGGGGGTTTTAGGAGTTCTTTTAAATGTTGACAATGAAGTTCAATGGTTAGGATGTTAGTCATAACACGAATTTTAATTATAGATTTAGGATTAACAATGAACTTGTAATAATGGAGAAAATGCAGAAAAATACTTGTTTTGCTATCCATTGAATGATGAATGAGCTATAGAACTACTTGAACATGCTCCTAAAACTTTCAATCAACCATTATAAATTTTGTACATCTTTATGATGTTAGTGTCTTTTTGCGCCTTTGTCAAGGTATGGCCTTTTTAATGAGCTAGAGAAACTGAACGTCAAGGAACTTACTTAAGCAGACAGCAAGAGACCTTAGCAGTTATTTGTAATGAACTGGGCCACATTAACTAGGTCCCATTTTTCTCACTAAACTTCAGTCCTTTTAACCAGATCCTTTACTAGGCTTCTTTAGTATCTTAATCCAGATTAGAATTTAATTTTATTAACGTAATTTTATTAAAATCTTATAATTAATAATTATCAAATTCAAAAGTTAATAACATTATTCCCCTTTGACAAATATTAATTATAGCAGTTGTAACAATAATAAAAGAAGGGAAAGTGGTTCAGTAAAATCAATGTATAGGTCAACGAACGTAAAACATTTAATCCAAAGATAATGAAAGTTCATCATTCAGTCCTGTAAGATTTTTGATAACGAAAAATATCAAATTCATGTGTCATATGCTATATAGATCCAATACAATCACGGGTATTTAATACCTCCCTAACATGAATGAGAAAATGGAGTAAACTACAATGATACTGTATGATCTGAAATGTGTCATTGCTCAATTTTTGAGTCTCAATTTCTCTGAACTTTATATTAAAATGCATTAAAGTAATTTGTTTTCTCCCACCGAATGATAAACTAGATTAGAGAAAACCCTTATGGTATTAAATACTTATATCCCTTATGTCTCATCAAATCAATAGATTTATATATGTATCTATATGTTTCCTAAAGATATAGGCTCATGGTCTGTAACATCCTATACGGAACCTAGAACTACCCATATAACACCCTCTATACAGAACCTACACACACATAGCAACCAAATTCCTTTACATGCATTCAAGATATATAATTATATTCAATGATATACATATGCACACAATGCTTAACATTATCATTTAACAATAGTCATACATCTTTACATTTACATGGTAATCCAAAAGAACACATACAATTTCCTTTCTTCAAAACATGTACAATCATCTATAACTAAAAACACATTCCAAAAGTACATTTTCTTCTATTTGTTAGCCTTAGTTCCTACAGATGTTCCCTATATCTCACTCTTATGACTGGGACCTATAAGAATTAACACCCATGATAAGCTTGAAAGCCTAGTGGGTAAACACTTAGTTTGGATGACCACTCACAGCAGTCATCCACCAAGCACATACATTTGTGAACATCACACAAATATAAATAGTGATGGCATGCTTAATCAAATAAATAATGTAAACATGCTTCAATATGTTGTTCATATACCATAAATTCACCTTCAAAACTCAAACATTGATATTCAACACTCAATGATACAAATTATCAATACAAATGAAAATGTTCATTCATATACCGATTATTTATGTTGTCACACTATATTTCTTCTTTATATCTATTTACTTTACTTTCTGTGTTAGGCCTGTATATTTTCTGTAGGTGTAGATAATGGGTATCATGGATATTTGAAGATATCAAATTGTGGATACACAAAGGTATCAAGCTATGGATACTCAAAGCTATCAAACTATAGATACCCGAAGGTATCAAACTGTAGTAGATGCACTGTAACCCTATAGGCATGCCTATCTATCCATCACCAAGACAATGAAGCAAGCACTGTAACGTTTTCTTTTAATCATTTACCAAGTTTATGATTAATATATTGACAAGTCATATGATATACATTTCAAGTCATAAAATCTATATTCGTGTTCATGTATGCAAGTCATAATTCATCACCATTTGAAGGGCATCAAAATCACACTTGTATAATCATACTATACACATATGAGTAATGAATATGCATACAAATCATTTATGTACATGTAAATTTTATTTAGTATGCATTATGCTAAATATTACATTCTAATGTTTAGTCACCCAATTCACATATGGTAAGTCTTATTTCATTTACTTCTAGGTGTTTAAAAAGTTTATACACATTTATAAACGTTCGGATAAGATGCGGTAAAAATCGGAAACGAAAACAATGTCACGGTTGTGACAAACACGCTCTCCATTCATGGCACAACTTATTCCTTAATATGCATATAGAAAACGTCAGAACTGGGTTTTTAGGTCTTCTAGACATTTTAGCACTAATATTTAGACCATTTGGACTTCTAAATCATGAGATATAGACAAAATATCATAATCTGCTCCAAAACAAGGGTAGCATCAAGTCACCTTTTTCGATCTCAATTTTCAAAGTCATAAAGCAAAAATTAAGTAAGAGTCTCTTCTAGATATGTTTATCTCTATATCTTAGGTTTCATATTTAAGTTAAATAACAGAATTTGAAGGTCTGTAGGCTGATTTATGACTCAAACAAACCCTAGATAGGATTCTACTACATGATACTATCTTGTCATATGCAACTCAGTTCATGCAAAGTAACTCCAAAGCAACATCCCATAAACCATTACACATCCAAATGAATCTTTATATCCATTCAATCATACACAAATACATAAATCAACTAAGTGAAGTCCTAAACCTCAAAATTGACAAAGTAGGTCTTCTATTGCCTTCCCTTCCCTTCCTCTTTGGCTTTGCTTGAATTACCAAATGAAAAATGATGGTATGAAGAATTCGAAATGGAGAGGAGAAAAATATGAAGTTAATTCATCAAAGCGTCATCCATCTCCCCTCTCTATATGCCTTTTCATGAATTTTCTAGTCTTAGACACATGTTTTAATCCCATTAGACCATATGTTACAATCCTACTAGACTATGTGTTCCAATCTAATTGGACCATATGTTCCAATTCTGTTAGACCATATGTTGCAATGCTATTGGATCATGTGTTACAATTCTATTGGACCATGTGTTTCAATGCTAGTGGAACATGTGTTACAATTATATTGGACCATATGTTACAATTCTATTGGACCATGTGTTACAATTATATTGGACCATATGTTACAATTCTATTGGACCATGTGTTACAATTCTATTGGACCATGTGTTACAATTCTATTGGACACATATGCTTTAATTTTATTGGTCCATCAGTTGACTTTAGGAAAATTGCATATTGATCATTCTTCTTCCTTTAATTCCCATATTAGCCTATAATCTTATCAATTTATTTCATTAACCTATGTATTAAGTTTCTAATGGCATAAATTTCATGCAATTTGGTTAATTATATCGGAGTTATTCCCAAAAACTACAAACTGTTCGAAAATAAGGACAACGACCAGAACTCAACTTCAAAATAGAATTCAAAACTCTTAGAGGCAGAATCAGATTTTGGTTCCTTCACAAAAGTTTTATAAATATGTCTCTATTTTAATCTAAAATTAGAATTATCCAATTTCTAGGTCTATATACCAAGATATGGCCAAATTACAGATGTATGTTCATGCCAAAATGAACAAATTACCCATTGACCCAAGTCTTTTACATTAAGTAACATTATATCTCTTACTATACTTAGATGCACTTAATTCATTTGTTATGTTCACTTCTTAGTATACTCTAGACATGCTATAATACTTTTAGGGTATATGTTGGGGCCTTACATGGTCAATCTATATATATATATATGCCCAAAGACCTTTAAAACGCTTAAGATTAACATATATCTTAAGACTTTGATCTATATTATGACAATGTACAATAAACTGTATGACTGAAAACAAAATGATGATCATCAATATGTATAAAAACATAATGTCATAATACATGAAATTTGTATAAATTTATTAAGAGAAAATATATTGATCCCTAACTAATAATATCTAAGGACTTCAGTAAACACATACTGTACAAATGTCTCTCAATAATAGCAAGGCGTAATCCTTTGGTCAAAGGATCAACAAGCATGTATTCATTCCCCAAATGCTCAATCTTAATGTCAACTTTGTGTATAATTCCTTTATGTCAAATATTTGGCCTTTAAATGTTTAGACCATGTGATGTTCTTACTGTTGTTACTAAATAATACAACAAAAAGATTATCATAATATAACTAAATGGGTCTAGCAACTGAATGAATCACATATAACTAAAAAATTAAGTTCCTGAGCCAGACTACCTATGAAGCAGCCCTATAATATGCAACAAACTCTGCATACATAGTTAAGGAAGTTACCAGTTCCAGTGGTCTATTCCTAAATTAGCCAGATACCTACCTAGCAGTCTAACAAAAAATGCAATATTTGGAGTGCATACATGGGCATACATCATGTTACCAACTACATTAAAATATGGTACATTCTTTATAGTCTCTCTATATCATTCTTTATACATTATACGAAAGATAATACCTCACCATGAGAGATAAGTGTTGCAATAGGTTTACAATCAACGATATTAAACATTTATAACACTCATTTAATGTATACTCTTTGCGAGAGAATCAACAAGTGTTGAGACCTTTCCTATCCCGGACGAAAGATACCTCACCAAGGTCCTTCATGTAAAAATTCATGACCAAAAGTTTCTTAACCTCATATAGTATGTTTAAGTCATTTGATATGAGCAAGATATCATCCACATATAAAATTAGAAAGATAACTTTGCTCCTTCTAACTTTGTAATAAAAGCATATTTTAACTTTATTTTCCTCAAAGCTAAATCAGGTAACAACCTCATCAAACTTTAGGTACAATTTTCTGGAGGCTTGTTTCAAACCATATATACACTTTCTTAGGTTACAAACTATATCAGCTTTGTCTTGATCCTAAAATCCTTCATGTTTTTTGATATGGAACTCTTCATAAAGGTCTTTTGACATCCATGTGACGTAGCTACATATCATAATATGCAACTGTTGTCATCATCACTCTAAATGCATCCTTAGAAGATATAGGAGACAAGGTAAGATTAAAGTCGATCCATTCTATTTGAGAGAACCCTATAATAACCAATCGAGCTTTAAACGACTCAAATTTACCCTTAAAGTCTTTTTTGGTTTTATAAATCCATTTACAGTTAATAGTTTTCCAATTATAAGGTAAATCCATAAGCTCCCATACTTTATTATGCTTTATGGATTGCATCTTGTCCCTTATTATATCTCATTACAAATTTGCATGAGGTTTAGAAATAATTTTTGTAAAAGTAATTGGATCAACTACATGTCCAATATCATATTCATGTTCATCTAAATAGACAATGTAATCAAATGAGATAGAAAGTTTTCTCACCTCTAGTGGATCTTCTTAGTTAAATTAATTCAGTATGTTCACGTACTATAGGGACCTCAGTTTGTACAAGTATAGGTTCATGTCCCTATATTGGTATGGTATTGAGACCTTAATCCTCTAGTTATAACTATATAAGTGATGATATGAAATAATTATAACATCCACCCTTCTATCATTTAAAGGGTGAGTATGACAACCCTCATTAAAATGAGATGAACCACCCTCATCACAGACATCATGCTCAAAGAACTTAGTTATTTGTGATTTCACTATTCTAGATCCTCTGTCTATACTATAAAATCTAGAGTGGTTAGGATATCTAACAAAATAACAACGAGTGAATAGGAATGCAAGTTATCTTCATAAGGATTACACAAAAGTACCTCAGCAGGGTAGCCCCATACATGAAGATAAGTGAGGTTAGGCTTCTATCCTATACAGACTTCAAGGGCGTCTTTGAAACTGATTTGCTTGGGACTTGATTAAGTATATATAAGGCGGTCTTTAAGAGGTCACCCCAAAAGTATTTAGGTAAATTAGTCCTACTTTGCATTAACCTCATCATGTCCTTTAAGGTGCGATTCCAGCTTTCAGCCACACTATTTTACTGAGGACTACCTAGTAATAAACTAAGCCACTATTCTATATGATTATGCAAATTTGGCAAACAAACATTTTTCTTGTCCTAAAACCCCATTCTTACCATAATATTCACCTCTAGTTAGAACTGATAATCTTAGTTGACTTTCCCAATTGGTTCTCAACTTCAACCTTAAAAATTTTGAATTTCTCAAGAATTTCTAACTTGTCTTTAAGCAAGAACACATCTCTATAACGGTAATAGTCATTAATAAATGTCAAAAAATATCTAGAATTACATAATGGAACTTTAAAAGTTCTATATATATCCATATATATAAGTTATAATAAGCCAAAAGCATGTGTTAAACTTTTTTCTTTATTTGGTCAACTTACCCTACAATAGTCAACATATGTTTCCATATCATCATATCTAGAGTTGGGAGAATGTTATCTTTAACCAATATCTCAAATCTATTTTTAGAAATATGATCCTATTGGAGTTATGTAAATATAGTGCCCTAGAAAGCAAGTGCATTTACTTATAACTTAATTTTCTTCCAGTTACTTTTCTAATGAAAATATTTATTATTAATAAAACAAAAGAGTTTGTTTTAATTGGTATAAGCTTTATATATATCTAGAGATTCTTTTATAAGTAATATACATATACATAGAGATGTATGGGAAACATGTATATTATTAGAATCTAAAATAATTGATTCACAGTTGAATAATCAAGTTGGTCGCTTTATTATAGTTTAGACTATAGTGTTGCAATTTATCTTCGTGTAAGTGAAAGAGTTTACTTCAAGGGAATGATGATTTTTATATCATGATAGTAGTTGACTATCAATAATGGCACTATTGAATGAATCTAGAATCAAGTACATTTTAAAGAATAAAGTGGGTCGGTACTTTAATCTTAAAACATACACCTTAACATTCTTTTATTATGAACCACAATCTTGATGAGTGGTGAACTCATATGT
>JANZXV010000002.1:26284218-26294223 GCA_027576455.1 Erythroxylum roigii
CAGATTTAAATTTGAAGTCAGATCAGCAGATTTTTTTCATCCTTGCACGTGCCCACGCCTAGTCACTAAATCTGCTGCCTACCTGGAATTTCAGATTTTCTTCGTCTCTTTTTGCATCTTTTTTGACTCAATTTCATCTCTAAGGTGTTGAAAAACATCTGAGAACAATTATGAGACAATTCCATTAATTTTGAATAATAATTTCGACACATTGAAGAGAATTAAATACAAAATGAACACAAATTGATAACTTAACATTATTCATGGTTTATACCCTATAGCCAATCGGTTAGTTATAGTTTAGTGACAAAATAATTTAAAGAAGTTATTTATCTTGTATATATTTAGATATATATGATAAAGTCCACAAGGTCAATATATATTGCAAATGAAATTAAGGTGAAATCATAATTATAAGATTCATATTGTATTTATATATTATAACTAAATTGTTCCTAGTTATTGTTTTATTGAGATTAGATATTAATAGAGTATGAAGAGACTAATACACCTGATAATTTTTTTTCTTATGAAGGAAATTTTCAATCTCATAGACTAAAGTATAGAGATATTTAAACAAACATATAGGTGAATCTCTTAGACTAAAGTATAGAGATATTTAAACAAGCATATAGGTGCTTGTTATAGAACAAGCTCACTAATCTAACCCTATATAAGAAATTAATTTAGAACATAACTTGTATGTCTATAGAAATTCTCATTATGATGATTGTATAAATGATCCCTAGGGATTGTTATATTTTGATACTACTTATAACCTATTCTAGTCAATGGTAACTCAATTAGTAGTCATTGCTATATCATGAACTATATGGAGGCACTTGAGTGATCAATATAGGATTCATCACCCTAAAGTAACTAGGGAGATTGCTCCAATGTTCTCAATTAGTATTAATTTGAAAAATTCTTGGTCAAGATGGAATGTCACTTTGTAAATAGTTTATAAATATAATTAATTGAATTTATTACTAATGGTGGAGAACTAATATGACTAGACTACAATATAGTGGACATTAATTATATGCTTAATGTCTAATCAGAATATTGTATGACAAATAATTGAATTATACAAAAAATTATGCTCAAAAAGGTTAGTCAAAACTACTTTGATATTCCTAAATATTTGAATGGTCATTGATGTGTTGCTAAATGCTATTCTTGATCAATGGATATTAGTTGCTTAATTAGATAATTAAAAGTAAACTAAAGGAATTTAACTTATCTAATCCTAAACATGATTTAGGGTTATAATTTATATCCATTTTTAGCATATTTGAGAACCTAATAGGTCAAATTATAGAACAAATTGAAGAGAGAGAAACTTGTTTTAATCAAGTTGGACTTGATAGTAAAATTTGAGAAATTTTATGATTAAATATGAGATGTTTGATAAATAAGGATTAATATGAGATATTGGATTTTATTTAGGCATAATTAGTATTTAATTATAATTAATAGTAATTATAATTAAAGTTTAATTAAAATTAGAATTTAATTTCAATTACATTACTAAAATGTTCAAAAATTATTATAAATAGGCTTAGGTTTCAAAAGGGATAACACTCCTTGCCTAACCCTCTCTATAATAATTCTAGAGTTCTTCTCAATTTGTTTTGTGAATACTGTTAGAAGTTAGAAACTTATGTGGCTACAATAATTGAGATGGGCTAGTTCCATAAATAGTTTGAGGAAAACGACAAAAAAATGATCAAGCTTCATAATAAGGTATAAATTAAGATTCATGCTTTAGTATGTTTTATGTGTTAATAATGTTACAAATTTAAAGTGATTTTGGATTTGGGAAATCAAAAAGAAAAAAATTTTGTATTTATTTCGCTGCACTCAGGATTAGTCCTTGTCCTGATTAAAAACAGTAGTATCATGGTTGATTTTAGTTCTGTAGCTTGATTAAAATGCTTGATTGTTATTGACCTTAAATTTTAGAATTGGAATCATAAACCCTAAAAATATTATTTAGATCTTATTATCTTTTAGTGGATGCCACCGGTGGTTGCTAGAGGTTCTAGCGATGGAAGCTGATGTTAACACCATAAAGGAGACATGGTAGAAGTTGTTAGTGAAGTAAGGAGAGATAACAAATGGTAGCTGCTGGAACGCCCTTAGGTCATTAACTAGAGGTGTGTCATTGTTGTACAAAAGAAAAGTGGCGTGTAAGATCAAGAGGGATAACCGACAACATAGCGGCGACAAGCTTATAATAAGGTGGCAACATTAGAGTTTCAATGGTGAAGGCTAAGGTTTCTAAATAAGCTGAAGAGGCGTATTTGGATATAAGGTTAGGGTGTCTTAGGGTTTGAATAAGGATTTTTTGGATATTAGAATAGAGTATTACAAAATGGGATTTCGTTTGTTTAGCAATAAGGATTAATGTAATGTAAATTTAAGTAATTCCAGAATTAGAACAAGCCAATCTTAACTAAGAATAACTTTATTCCAAATAGAATTCAAAAGAGTTTTAAATTCAAAATCAATTTTAAGTTAATATTAATTACTTTTATTAATGTGATTAAGATTAATAATTAAATCGATTCCTAGTTAAAAATAGAAAAGTGTTTCTAAAATAAAAATAATTATATTTTAATTAGATTGAAATTAATTAATTAAATTTCTTTATAATTAAGAAAAGTATTTTCTAAAATAATTAAGAAAAGTATACTTAATTAAAGTTTATTTATTTCAATTTGATTGAAATAAATTAAAATTATTATTGAAAATACATATTTGACTATAATTATATACACATATTTGATGTATTTTGCTTATTATTTCATAGTTTTGTTATATATTTAGTACTTAATCCTCTCCAAGTGCATTTATAGGTTATATTTGCCTTTACGAACTAAAAAGAGAAAAATTCAAGTAAAAAAGAGGTATAAGACGAAGATTTGAAGCAACTAAGAACCTACATGACCGTGTACGGTGACAATGTAAATCTCTATAAATGTGTGAAGATTGAAGAATTAGAGTTTTGTTCGTGTAGAGTTACACGCTTGTGTATCTTGATGTACATAGTTATATATGTTACCCGTGTATGTCTCTGTGTCTATGTGAAATTGTAAATTCAAGTGTTTTTAATTATATATAATCTCTCACACACCTGTGTAAGTGATTATGCATATCCCATAAAATTTACTATAAAAGGACATGAGTGGAGGCAAATTAAATGGAGTGAGTTTTACAACAGTTTTAAGACGTTAGACACCTAAAGGGGCATCAATCTTTATAAAGGGACAAGGAGAATATGAAGCTAACATCGAAAGATATTTGATAGAAAGCAACATCAAACCTCAAACTTGCAAGAAGATCCAATCAAAAAAATTGAAGATTTAGAATTATGATTCCTTTGTTTTCTATTAGTTTTCCTTTATTAGTAACTAAACTTGTTTAGTATCTAGGTGTAATGAACCCTAGTTTGGGAAAACAATATGTGTTGATCTTTTATTTAATGCAATTATATTGATTGTTTATTACGATTCAATTATGCATTTTATTCTTGTTCTAATATATCCAGGATATTAGTGCATGATTTGATTTCATTTGATTGAGATTGAGATTGAGAAATCCTCTGTATGAATAGATTTATCATAGTTGAAAGGATTTGCATGCAAACATAGAGATAAGCCGAAATAAATTCTCTAGATTAGAGTCAAACCTAATAGCAAAATTTATAAATCAATAATGCAATCCCTAGTAGTTTTAAATAGATATGTTTATGTTAATCAATTGATTGAATAGTTGTTAATGGTCTCGAGAAAATTATTAACATAAGATGGGAATTTCCATGGTCCAATAATCAATGATATAATTGCATAATAAAAGGTTAAATATCTAATGACTTTTAGGGGAATTCATAACGTAGATACTATTATTTGATATTAAGTTTTCTAAGTAATTTCCTTTGTCTTACTTCAGTATTGTTTCCAATCTTAGTTTAATTGTTCAGCTTTATTTTAAATTAAAAACCAAATCTAATTCTTAGGCTAGATAATAGGAAAAGGCTAACTATTAATACTTATAGTCTTCGTAGGATTGACCCATATTTGCTTGTGCTAGCTACAACTACGTTGTATACTTGCAGTAATTTAATTATTAGAATAGAAATAACCAATCAATTATTTTTATTTAGAGAACTATATTTTATTTATTTAGGAGTTGGTTCTTTATTTATGAATAATAAGTTTCTTGATTAATTAAAAATGTTATTAAATTCCAAAAGGTGTTTTCATTTATTAATTTACTAAGGAAAGATTTTTAATTAATTAATTAATTAATTTTAAGATAAATAATATAAGGACTTTCTTAGTTAAAATTAAAATATGTTTTATTTAGTTTTAAATGTAGTTTCCTTTTAATATTAAAAAATAATGATATAATTAAAAAATAATTCTTATTTAAATTATAAATGATTTTTTAATTCGATTATAATCCTTATTTATAAAGTTTTTAAAAAAGAGTTTTTAAAAAATTATAATAAGTATAATTTATTTAAAAATTATTTTTAATTAATTATGTTAAAGGACCTAGAAATAGTTTGCAATTTAATTTGAAAATACTACAGGAGAGTGGCGGTTGGCTGGAGCTGTTGTGGTCGTATGAAACCTAGTCATACAGAGGCAACACGTGCGCCGACAATGGGTGACAAAGGCGATGGCTCTACAGGGCAGCAGCGTGCGGCGTCAACTGGAGTGAGAAGCGACTATTGGTGACTAGGAAATACTGGATAATTGGCGTTAGTTGCTAGAACTTCCAGAAGGCAGAGCGAACAGGCAGAAGGTGGTAGCTATAGAGATTTCTTGTGACGGCGCCATGGAGCGTGACATGGCAGCAGCAGAAGCGTTGAGGGCCGTCGGGGTTGCTGGAGATGTAGATAAGGTGCAGCTGAAGTTGGCGGTGGCAGTGGCAGTCTTGAAATGGCTGGTGGCTCAGTAGCTTCTTTAAGTAGATAGGGTTTCATTCTTTTAATTTTAGGCTTTCTAAAAGTGAAGAAGATTAAGGCGGCGTTTGATTTAAGGGTTTGGTAACGAAGGAATAGAATAATTGTCTATAATCAAGTTTAAGAATGAGTCTGGTTAGTTACAAGGATAGAGTTATTCTACAAGTTGGAATAACCAGTGTTTCATTGAGTTGGAATAACCAGTGTTTGGTAATGAAGCTAAAGATGTTAAAGGCTTTGAATATGAGTTTTTTTGGTATTAGAATAAGGTATTCCAAAAGGTTGTATTTGGTTGGACTAAGGTTTTTAATAGAAATGAATGAAATGATTTATAATGAAATAGAATGTAAATGAATGTAAGATTAGAAAATTGTTGTGTGAGAGATGGAAGAGTTATAATGTAGTATAGTAAATTGTTATTTGGATGAAGAGTTTATAATGTAATATAATGTAAAGTTGTTATTACATTTCATTCTAAATCTTCCAAATTGTTGTAATCCATGCATGTATAGTGTGGATGACTAGGGGGTCAGCAACGTTCGATGGCAGCTCTTCAATTTCCACATTGTAGAACGTCTGAATGTCAAACAGCATCCTTTCATCATCATTTATTACAAAGTTGATTGCAACACCTTTCCTTCCGAAACGTCCCCCTCAATCTCTTCATGTACTTACTTTATTGTTTAGGCTTTTCCCATTCTCTCATTGAATGACGTACAGGTACCAGAGTCCTATATAAGTACATGGCATTTCACTTTGTAAAGACTTACGTTGATAAAAAGAATAGAAGTCAATTATTACTTGTGTCTTTTCATTCTCTTGTTTGTTGCTATTTGGTATTTTATTCACAATACAAATTGGATTTTTTATTTTTACTGTTTAAAATTAAATAGGATGTAATATAAAATCTTCCTCTTCTATCCCATTTAATTTCATTCTATTTTAAACCCTCCTCTTAAACGATAGAATAATATTACAATACATTAATAAACCCTCAACTAAACATAACATTAGTTTTGAGCTTGTTTGGTTTTGGATCAAGAGTAACATAATTCTAGAATAATCCATAATCAATTTATAATTTAAAAGAGTTTTAAATTCACAATCAATTCCAAAGTTAAAGTAATAATATTTTAATACGATTAATATTAATAATTTATTGATTTCTAATTTAATTAGAAAATTATTTTCTAAAATTAGAATTTATTATTTTCAATTAGATTGAAATTAATTAATTATACTTCTTAAAATTAAGAAAAATGTTTTCTTAAGTAATTAAGAAAAATGTTTCTAATTAAATTTAATTATTTCAATTTAATTGAGATAAATTAAATTTATGACTTTATTTATTTAGAGAATTATTATTCAATTTATTTATAAATTGTTTCTTTATTTATGAATAATAATTTTCTTGATTTATTAGAAAATGTAATCTTCTTGATTAAATTTTGAAAAGAGTTTTCATTTATTAATTAAGAAAAATGTACTTTCTTTAATATTTTGAAAATATTTTCTAATTTATTAAGGAAATATTTTCTAATTAATTAAGAAATGAATCTCTAAATAAATAACATAAATTACTTTCTTAATTAAATTAAAAAGGTGTTTTATTTAATTTTGAAAGTAACTTCCTTTTAATATTGGAAAATAGTTTTCTAATTATAGAAAAATAATTTCTGGTTAGATTATAAATAGTTTTCTAATTTGACTAGAATGTATTACTTATATAATTTTTAAAAAGGAATTTTTCTAAATTATAATAATTAAGAAGCTTAATTTATTGAAAAATTTTCAATTAAATTTTATTAAAGGAGTTTTGGATTTGAAAATTGCTTTAAAATCAAATTAAATTTTATATTTGGAATAGGAATTTAATTCATTTAGGAATCAATAAAAGTTAAAAATATTATTTTAGACTATGACGATCAATAATTAGAATTAAATGAAGCTTGGTGTTTTATGCATATAATTTGATTATGAATATATAAGTTGCATACTTTATTTATATGTCTGATATATTTATTAGATGCATGTTAAATTGTATGTCTTATATGTGTGATATTTTACATAAAATTTTGTGTTTAATAAGACGAATGAAATTAAATCTCTCATTAAAATATTAAGTACACGTTGAGAACGTGATTATTACCTTCCATTATTATAAGAATAAACCAAAGCTTTATTTATTAGTAGGCTTGTTAAGTAAATTCAAGGTCATTTTTACTCGAATATATTTATTCTTATAATAGTAACTTCTACTTAAATAAATTTATGTGATTTGGATAAACAAACTCATGATCACATGAATTTAGAGGCAGAGTTGAGAATAACATATAAGATCTATTTTGGCAAAAGTTGTCACCTAACGAATCTAAAAGTCACACGAGATGTGATTGATAAAGTTGTTATCTACCTAATTTAAGTTTAGTTGGTTTGTTGAACAAACTCAAGATCAACTAAATTTGAATGAGATCCTAGTCCATTAGAAAGAATAAAGTAATCTTTCTGAATAATAGTGAGGGATATTATTTCAAATAAAATAGTGTGAGTAATCAAATATATGGTTGAAGTCATAATCTCATTTGGTAGGCATAACATATAATCAATTACTTACTTATCTTACATTTATATTTTGTTCTGAGTGGAATTTATCTTGTTTAGTATAGATGATACTAAGTTAGTGAACCAAATTTCTTAGAAATATGTTATGTTTAAGAAGAGTTCTCAAAGTTAGACCGAAAAATTGTATGTTCATTCTATAATGTTGCTATTAATCCTTATTGAGGATTTGATTTTAAAGTTTTAGAGATATATCAAAATCATATAGATGACAATGTATTAACAATTTAAGTTGACTAATGTCTCATAAACTTTGATGACAACATACAATATATATGTTAACATCATGATAGCAAGATGTAAGAGGTTGCATTGAGTAGAGTTGAAAGGTATACGTCCTTGATGGAATTGTTCCACTTAATTTAATCGACTAAAAGCAAAAACATAGATATCAATTAAAGGCTTTGCTATAGTATGATAATAGTTTTCATAAAACGGAAATGATTGCATGAATTTTCTTGCCTACACGTGATATGATAGAGATCATATGTATTTCTAGTTCATAGTTATGAGTATTTGATACTAAATTTAGATTCAACGGTATTACAATGTTTAAAGCACAGTAAGAAATATATTGTTAAGTAAAACTAGTTTATTTAATTTTATACAAACAATTTGTATATGTTGGATCAAAAGAGACTTATGTTTAACATAAGTGACAAGAATACAAAGTAGGATAACTGGGACTATCCTTTTATGTCATGTTGATTAAATCAACATAATGAGAATCATAAAGCTACATACAATGATATATGTATCCTTTTGATTATGAATCATATGAAACTTGTTAAGTTAAAGAATAAACAAATCAATCTTTGGTGAAAGAATGATTATGGTATTGAATAACTAAATTTATACATGTGATGTATTGGATGGAACAAAAATTCATAAAGAGATACTACTTATATTTCATTATATTACTAATGACTTTATATGATATAGTCATATGTATTAAATGAAATAATGACTTAAAATTTTGAACAATTCAAATTGTTTAAATCTAATTAAAAATTAAGCATTAAGAATATTGAAGCATTTCGGTGAGATTGTTATGGTGAGTTTTAAATTTTAAGTTATTTGTAAGGAATGAGATTCTCTGATGAATGCCTTCACCAAAAAATTCTATAAGAGTATGAATTTATGTAAAGAGGAAAATATAATATGAGATATTGTATAATACAATATTAATTCTTTTCTAGCTATGCCTAGTACAATGACTTACCTTCAAAAGTTTCAATTAAATCAATTAGCAAGATTTCATATTAGATATGAAACGCTAAGTTTTTGAAAGAGTCAAAGTTAATAATTTAAGGATGAGATGCATAGCTAAAGCATACATTATCTATTAAGTTCAGAATTAAATAGGGTAATAAAAGGTTATGAGATGTTCAAAAGGTTGGATATAATCTTAAAGACCTATTGAATAAATTGTTTGTTTCAATATATACTTATAGGATAATGGTTCACAAGCTATGTAGTGGGAGTAAGATGAAATTTAAAATGTTTACATCTCATGACAATACATCAAATTGGAACCAGTGTCTTTGTTGATACAATTGATGTATAGTTGAAAGGCTATGAGATGTTGAAATATTAACTTTCATGATGAATTCAAAGAGTTTATTATGGAGATAATAGTGAATTTATCATGTATATAAAATGTTAGTAGGAGTATAATTGTGCTCTTCAGTAGAAGTATGTAGAGACATATTTTTCATAGAAAAAAATAATTCTAATTTTCAATTATTGAAAATGTAATTATCCAAAAACAACTCTTGTTAGATATGAAAAAGTAATAACTTAATTCTGATAATTAAATCTATAGAGATTGATTGAAAGTTATTTATGTATTCCAAGTTCAAGTACATAGATAATGTTATAACAATGTTTAGTATTTGAGATATTTGATACTTTTCAAGTATTAGAGATATCCATTATTCTATATATGAGTTGACATTTGAGTTCAAAGTTACATGGAAATTAACTTTAGTAGTAATTCCTAATTAAGATTTATTTTACTTGAAACAATATCATTCATGTTTGGAAAGGTTTCAATGTAGCAATGGTTGTTAATTAAGCCACAATTCATTTATTATGATTTATGTGATAATTATTTTATATAATTGAAGTAATTGTTGATTTTGGGAAATCAAAATATGAAAAGTTTCGTAATTATTCCGATACAGTTAAGATTGGATCAAATATTAACAAATACAACCAAACCATATAATAAAATATGATTTACATTTATATTGTATTGTCCTCGTATATCAATTATATTATAGAATTTAAGGTAATCTTATTTTTTGAGAAATCAATTAAAATTTTTTTGCTTTTTTGCTATATAATAATTACAATTTTGCCATTATATATATATACATACAAACCCTAATCACTAATTCAATTCTTCT
>JANZXV010000002.1:26310399-26338039 GCA_027576455.1 Erythroxylum roigii
TCAGCATCCCTCTTCAAGTCAAAAAGATTTGCAACAGTGGATTCAACAAAAGTTTGATCTCTCTATTAGTCAATCAACAATATCAAATACTCTTAAAAGGTCAGCAGAGTATTTGTCAAAAGAGATAACAAATAGCAATGTTAAAAGGCACAAATCAGCAAAATATCCTGAATTAGAAAAGGTATTGTATGAGTGGTTTCTCCAATATCAAGAGAAAGTGAACATAACTGGAGAAATCATTCAAACTAAAGCAAGAGAGTTTCTACAGAAGATGTATGGTGAAGCAAATCCAGAATTTAACTTCTCAAGTGGTTGGCTAGAACGGTTCAAGGCGAGACATGGAATTAAGTCTTATAGAAGGTTTGGTGAAAGCGGTTCAGTTGTCATGAAGAATATTGAAGAAGCTGTACCTGAAATTCGAGCTAAATTGGACAAATTTCATTGGAGGGATATCTATAATATGGACGAAACAGGCTTATTTTATCGTTTGCAAGCAGATCATTCACTAGCTACAAAGCAATTAGAGGGACGAAAAAAGGACAAGGAAAGACTTACTATTGCTGTTTGTTGCAATGGGGATGGTTCAGATAAAGTACCTATTTGGATTATTGGTAAGTATGCTAATCCTAGATGCTTTAAAAATGTGAATATTGACAATCTTAATTGTCATTATCAAGCTAACAAGAAAGCAATATGACTGAATTTCTCTTTTAAGAATTTGTTCGTTGATTTAATGATAGAGTGACAAGTAGAAAAGTGTTGCTTATAGTAGACAATTGCCTAGCCCATCCCAAGGTTATTAAAGACTTGAGAAATGTTGAATTGTTCTTTTTGCCTCCAAATGCAACATCAAAAATTTAACCATGTGATGCTGGAATTATTCGATCACTTAACATTTATTATCGACATCGTTTTTATTCTAGCATCTTTGAAGGCTATGAGATGGGAGCAATAAATCCTGCAAAAAAATTAACGTCCTAGATGCTATCTATTTTATTAATGTTGCTTGGAATATTGATGTGAAGGTCACAACTATTGCAAATTGTTTTCGATATTGTAAAATTCGATCCGAGGAAGGTATGCTTCTAGAAAAAAAAACTGGTGATGTTGAAGGCATTCAAAGATTAGAGGAAGTTATTTTTAATTTACATAATAGAAATGCCATGAATGTAGAATGGATTCTGAATTATTCCAGTGAAAATAAAGCTTTAATGGAATCGCCTACGGACGAAGAAATTATTCAAGGAATAATACGCATGGAAGATGATGACAATCAAGATATAGATGATTCTAACGCTATACCACATGCTTCTCTAAAAGAAGTTTTTCTTGTCGTAGAGACTTTGAAAGGTTACTTGTTTCAAAATGAGAAGAATGTGTCGAATGTAGTTTACACCCTCTAAAAAGTTAAAGATAAAATTAAATTTAGTTCGCATAAAAAGAAGAACCAATTGACTATAGATACATATTTTAAGAAAGCATAAAATTTGAAATAAACATTTTTTAGGAAGTGCTTTATTTTATGAATTATATATATAATTTTCATATTTATTTAATGAATTATTATTTTATTTTTTCAGTGGGTCTCAAAGAATATTTTTTAAAACTATTGTCTTATGCATTTAGTAAGGTTATTATTTTATCCCATTAACCCAAGTCAAGACTAAAGAAAATTATTATTTAATCGAGATTATCAATTTATTGAATATTCATTTATCGAGATTTTACTATATCCAAAAATCACTTTACATTCTTGTTCTTGTCTTATTCCCGGCCATTCCGCTGCTACGACATGCCGTTTAACTGATACGGCTCGTCGTTTGGGTGACAATCTGATTGCTCTTTAACCGTGCAACTTTAGGTCCTATGAAGTATGGACGAAGCTTCAACGAAAAATTCAATAAAGAGCCAAAAATCCTTCAAATTTCGATCTCGAGAGAGCACAAGAAACTCTCTTCTTCTTCTTCAATGTCGTCGAGTGCTAAGTCTGTTGATCCATCTCTCTGGTGGGACTCCTTCACTGCACTTCTCACTGAACTCGAAGACGCCTCTCCCTCCTCCGCCTCTCTCCCTCCAAACTTGGTTAGTCTCTCTCTCTCTCTCTCTCTCTGCTTCCCTCTCTCTTTGTTTTGCGTCGTTTTTGTGAGTTCGTGCATGTCGTTTTCGGTTTTGTAGGCGAAGAAGTTGAAGGACAACCACGCGTGGTTTCTAGACACTGTGTCTAGCTTCAAGCCGCCAAATGTTATTTCCAAAGAGGCGCTGAACTCACCGAAACTTCAAATTGGCGCTCACGAGTTGAAAGTGAAGCCTGAGCTGAGAGATAAGGCGTTGCACGTCAGTTCGTATTTGGTATGAGTTTTTTTTGTGTGGAGTTTTTAAATGTTTATTTTACATATAATTGGACTTCTTTTGGATTGTTAATTTTGACTTATTGCTTTGTTCAGTGCTTAGATGAGGTGCAGTCGTATATTCTTGTAGAGAGGTCGATAGAGCTTAATGGTTTGGGTCTTGATTCTATAGCGGAAGAATATCTTCATGTGGTTAGTACACATTCGTTACTTTGTTGCTCATAAATGTGGCTTCTGTGAAATTTTACTTATACATGCGTCTTTTTTTGTTTGTGGCGTTATGTTCTTGTACTGAATATTCAGCGATGAAATTGCATGAAGTAGAGTCCGTATTATGGTTGCATTTTGCTTCTGTGTCTAACTTTTTTGTATTTTCGTTAGATATTACTCAATTACTACATGGAGCGGCAATGTTTGCTCAATTGTACGCGATGGATTCTCATTCATGCTAGTAAGTCACTTTCGATTTCTCTAGTAAACCTTCTTTATTCATCTTGTTTTTGTTTAATTAAATGTTAGAAGTGTACTGCATATCCTGGAGGTATTTTTGTAATCGGATTATCAACATTACCTCATGGTGATAAGCTGATTTTATTTCATCTTGCTCTAATGTTTGTATTGTTAATTCTTGGTGTAGTGTACATTGGAATGAATTCCAAAGAAGAAGAGAACATTGTTAGGGAGGAGGTGGTAAAGTTGATTTCAGATGGACTGGAATGCAAATTAATCTCTGTCATGCAGGACCTTTTATCCTGCAGCAATCCAGAGGAGATGGTAGATCTTTCACAAACTCATGGCTTCCAAATTAATTTATATGTTTATAAATATGGGATTGAAAACTTTTAAGTATGTGGTGTTCAAGTATATTTTAGTGTTCAGAATTAAGCTAATGACTGTAGCTCCATGATCTTGAAATTCCTTTGTATGTTGCCTTTTCCTTTATTTTCTTCGTTTATTAATATGCTATTTTCTATGTAGGATGTTGATCTTTTCACATTGTGGGCTGAGGAGGTGCTCATTGAAGACAATTTGGTCTTGGATATTCTTTTCCTGGTTTATTACGAGTCTCTTTGTTCTTGTAATTGTGAAACATGGAAAAAGTTGTGCTCATTCTATAAGGTATATAATATTTTTAGTGAAAAGATTTTTTCCCCCTCTTTTCTTCTTCTAACTCGACTTATTAACATCATCTCACAGGGAATCTTATCAGGGTCCTATAACTTTGGAAAGCTGGCAATATCAGTTGACGCATTAAAGTATATTTCTCATGCGAAAATCCATCTTCTACTCATCCTCATGCTAGCCCTGGACTTGGAGAATCTTCTCAAATTGGTCCATGATGACATTCCTTTCAGGTTTCTTCCTTTCTGCCTGTTTCATTTCATTTACTTTTTGAGTGCAACTCAGATGTCATGTTAGCTTCTCTGGCTATTTTAGAATTTTGGAAAAATTGTAGCAGAATCATCTGTTATTGACAAATATAACCACATATGTGTCTTTCAGGCTCTTTAAGTATCCAAATGATTTTCCAAACGCTTTGGGTTTCATTTTTTCTACAAGAGCTTACATCACTTGTCTGATAATTTGCAGTCTTGGTTCTATCATGATTGAAAATAACTCACACTGCAAGTCTTGGAAATAAATTTCCCATCGTTTGGTGGCGATGTATGTATTGATGTTCTAATGTACTATGTTCCTTGATTTATTTTCTTTGTACTCAGGCAAGGTGCTTCTGTTTTTTCTTTGACTGATATCCAGCAGATGGATGCTTTGATATCAAGTTTTGATACCCTTGAAATGAGAGAAGCAGGCCCCCTAATTCTTACATGGGCTGTATGCCTCTGTCTAATTTCTTCACTTCGAGGAAAAGAAGAAAACAATATATTAATGGTAGGGGTTTTACAAATTGGTTCTATCTTCTTCCGACACTTAATGATAGTTTGCAATTTTGATTTTTAGGACATTGATCATGTTGCTTATGTTCGTCAAGCATTTGAAGGTGCATCACTGAATAGTTTTGTTCAGATTCTTGAAAGTGCCATGTTGAAGGAATCTGATGTGAGTAATTTATTGATTTTTGATTGTAATAACAACATGTTTTTAATTTGTTCAATTCTCTTTGTCTAACTTGTGCTTCTGGTAAACTAAACCACAGGTTCTGATATTTTGAAAACAAAAGTGGATATATTCATCTTATTGCTACATCTTAATACTTTTTTCCTTTACAGGGTCCTGTTGCTGGTTATCGTAGTGTCTTGAGAACTTTTATTTCTGCGTTCATTGCATCATATGAGATCAATCTTCAGGTACTGCAGTGTGTTACATTTTAAATATTTCTGAAAGCATGAGCAAGATGTTTTCATTATGCTTATTACTGTTCTTGTTGTGCAGTTAGAGGACAATACCTTTAACCAGATACTTGGTATTCTTTGCAAAATTTATCGGGGAGAGGTGTGCATGTCATAATTGATCTTTCAACTAGAGTTTTTCTTTTTGTCTATGATTTAGTAATTGCTAAGAGTTCCTTATTGACTTTGCAGGAGTCACTTTGTATTCAGTTTTGGGACAAACAAAGTTTTATCGATGGTCCAATCCGGTGCCTACTTTGTAACTTAGAGGGTGAATTTCCATTTAGGACTTTGGAACTTGTTCGCCTTCTATCATCCCTTTGTGAAGGAAGCTGGCCTGCTGAATGTGTGTAAGTAATATTTTGAGACATTCCACTTGGTGATTTCCTATATGTCCTTAGTCTTTACTCTTGTATGTATGTAATTATTAATGTTCCTCTTAGATCAACTTAGGAGAAGAAATGGTATTGTACGCAAGGCATCGCTTCTAGAAGGGCTCCTGTCCTGTGAAATGTGTTGTTGAGGCTTAAACATTGCACTTGCTCTGTGTTTTTTGAAATGGTCATAAGTTGTGTTTGTGTGTGTGCGTGTGTGTGTGTGTGTACATATGAACATTACATTCTTTGTTCTGGCTTAGTGAATCCAAAAGGATTGATAGATTCGTGGACTAAATGTGGAATTGTCATTACTGTGTTTGATTCAAATGTCTGGATAACAAGTTTGAGAGTGTTTAACTGTTGAATTGATTTTTCTCTTGATGAAAATGAATGATCGTTATGTTTATGTTCATGATCAAGTGCCTGCAAATCCAGTAGTTTGAAGAGATAATTAGATGTACGGATCTGCAGTGGCAGATGCAATTTGCTTATTTGTAAAACATAAAAATCATTGATACTCTTGCTAACAGATTCTGTATTTTTATTTACCCTCTATCTCTGAATTTTGTTTAAGGAAGGTGTTGGCCTTAATTATTACAGAAATCACGCATGATGAGCTGTTTAAGCCTCATAATCAACAATTTAAATGAAAAGTAGCTGATTCGGTTATTTTTTACTCATAATTTGAGTCTTTATTTTCTCAACAGGTATAATTTTCTTCATACATCTGTTGGTGTCTCATCCTTGTTTGAAGTAACTAATGAGACCTTTGTAGATACTGACCCAGAGATTGTGGAAACTAGCCAGCCACTTTGTGTTCCTGGGGTTGAAAGTTTGATTATTCCAAGGAAAACTCGTGGACATATTCTGAAAGTTGTCAGTGGAAATACTGCTCTTGTACGTTGGGAGGTAAAGACCACAAATTTTCTTAATACTAACCAGATGCTTGCTAATTTTGCTCCTTATTCCCATCTGGTCTCTTTCTTGCCAAGATGTTTCATTTAGATCTTTGGCTATTCTTGGAGGGAAGAGAATGGTAAAGAAGTTATCGCTTAATAGGTTTAGTGAAAATTTTTACAAATTTTCGGTCAACATATGTTAGTCAATATCTCTTTAAAGTGTAAATTGGCATTTTGTGACAAATTTATGTGGCACTTGTATTGGTGCATTCCCTTGCATCCAAAATTTTATTTAACCTTCAACATTCATAACTTGGGTTCAAATCTCTTCATCGTTAAAAAAAGGGGAGCATATTGATGCTGAATTGTGTTGCATTTGTCTAGTACTGGTGATTTATTCTCTTAATATGATTTTGTTAAAATGATTTTTTAGTTGACTGTACACGAGTTACGGACTCTGGAACCTCTCCAGGGCAGATAAAACTCTGGAGATAGCCTTTTCTGACATATATATATATATATATATTTCTGACACACACACACATATATATATATATATATATATATATATATATAGAATATATATACATGTCATCACACATGGCCATTTGGCATTGGACCTTGAAGGATGGATGTCTCATCTAGCTTTTGATAATTAATACCTTTACATATTAATCTTGTTTTCCTCACTCTTGCTGATTTCATTTATGGATGGTTGCATGACTTGATTTTTTTGCTTTCTTATGTTCTTCTTTCCTTTTGATAATGTCCATTTTATCCTTAGCTTTTTACTATAGTCTACAATTTATGTTGGTGTATCTCAAAAGATTTAACTGAAGGGTGTGAATTAAATTGATTAAGTAGTGTTCTGGAAAAATGTTTGATGTCTATTTGGCAGTGCATTGCAATGCATATCTATCTCGTCCCTGACAACATGCATCTTGTCCGTAGTATTCACAATCTGGGTTGTGTGTCTTGCTTCTGCGGTTGGCCCAAGTGTTGTATTTGGATAGTAATGAGGAAGCTCTTCTCACTCTTGATCTCCTATGTCGAATGGTATCCTTTAACAAGGTACACTAATTAGATGATAAAGTTGTTTAATGGAACTGTTGGGAACAATAATAGTGTCTTGTTGGAGAACTACAGTTGGAGTCCCATTCTTTATGTCTTGTATGATTATCTTCTTTTTGGATGTTTTCATGTGCAGGCCGTAGCTTTCTCTTTGATGGGCATTGGCAACTCATTTTATTTCCAAACTGCTGGAATGAATGGGCAGATTGAAAAAAGTTTGTGGTAGATGCTGGCATTAATATTGCAAATTTCAGTTTTCTGATTTTATACCATGATTTCGTTAATCAACTCTAATCTGTCTCATGTTGATCACCTTTTAGTACTCATTCTCCTTTTTCTTTAATTCAGGGTGGTTGAGATCATTTGCTCTGTAATAAAGAACTTGTCTCCTAATTCCTCTAGCACTGCAGTGATGTCTATGGGTGTCAGCATTTTAGCCAAGATGTTGAAATGGTAAGTTTATCTATGTCCACTGCCGATTTTAGGTTATCTCCTCTTCTTCAAATCATTTGCATAGATGGTCATTCTATGTTGCCATGGTTGGTGTTATAGGTTTTCACATTCTTGGTATTGCATGAAAATTAATTATGCTGTAAACTCACTCCACTGAAATTTAGATATTTATCTACCATACTTTGACTTTTTGGTAGTTCCCCATCTCGCATTGCTGCTGTGGCTTTGAAAGTCAACATATTTGAGATGTCTTCAAAGGAAAGGACCTCTGGTATTGACTATGGCGGTTCATTAAGGTAATTTAAAAGTATGAACTTTAATGAGCTTTTGTTTTTTTCACTCTTTCCTTTTTTGTCATCATTTTGATATTGGCAAACTGCATGAGTTGGGTTGCATCTTGTAGCTACAAACTATTGCTTTGTAGGTTTTTTATAAACTTGTGAGTGTTCCAAAAATTAGATATGTTGCTTCCTTTCCCTTCCCTTCTTTTGGGTCTGTTACGTTCCCTCTTTTTTTTTTTCCTTCCTTTTTGGGCCTGACAGGTGGGACTAGGCAAGTTTTTGTCCTTGGCTGTTCTGGAGTATCTGTATCTTGTTTTGTATGCAGATGTTTTCTATAAAACGCCTCTTTATTAGTTAGTTTTGTTTGTGTCCTGTAATCTACCAAAACTTCATTTTTTCCAGTGGATCATGGTTGCTGTCTGGAAAACTTGCAAAAATGCTCCTAATAGACTGCGAGCAGAATGATTATGACAAGCCTTTAGCTATTTCTGGTATCATATCCTACACCTCATAGCTACTGTCTTGTTATCAATGCTTTGTACACATCATCTGCTACTGAATTGTTTGCTTATCTTATCTGAACTTTAACCTTATCATATTAACTATTTCCTCATCACATTATACTTTATGTTTCAATTGTTCTGGGATGATTAAATGGCACACATATCTGAAATTGCAAGCTTTATGTGCGTTCTGGAGCATATTGGATAGGAATACACACACACGTTTGCTTGTGGCTTGAGTCAAATTATATTCTATTCTGTACTTGAATCTTCTATTCTCTTTTATTTGTGCATTTATTTCATTTTTGGTAATCTTCTTGAATAAATCACGTGGAATTTTGTTACGCCTAAAATTTAACTCCTTTATTATGTCATGTGTGTTTTATTCAAGATGCATGCTATAATATCTTGCAGTGCTTGATTTAAACATGGAACTGGTGGAGGCTAGAGTGGAGAATGATCTTGTTCTAGCTTTGGTAGTTTTCTGTCTGCAGTATATTCTTGTTAATCACGAATATTGGAAATACAAGGTGAAGCATGTTCGTTGGACTGTAACATTGAAGGTGAGTTTGGTAGTTTCTTTAAGTTGTTTCAAGTTTGTTTTTATACTTTTTCTAGCTCTATCTTGGACTGGGCTTATTAGATGGTGAGCTCTATATCTTTTATTCTAAGTCATCTTATCAGTGAAACTGAATGCCTTGAGCTATCAAGTGTCCTTGGTTGTAGGCATGAGCAAGTCCAATTGAAATATGAAGATAGGAGGGTAGTCCATATAAAATGCACTACCGTTTCTTTAATATGTAAAGAATTCTTCAGTCACCAATTCTAATCAGATGCTATTCTTCTAGGTTTTAGAATTGTTGAAACCATGTATCATGTCAGCATTGTGCTCTGAAAAATTGGGTGCTGTAATCCGTGATCTGTTACTTTATGATTCATCCATTCACAACACTCTCTGTCGTCTTGTTTGCACAACTAAGCAAAGCCTACAGGTAAGTGATTCTCTATGCCTTCTTTACTTTTACCTTTTATTTATTAGTTTACCCAACTCTTTTTCTTAGCTTATAATGGTGACTGCATTTTGAACAGAGTGTTTGTGTGAGCCGGCTTTTTGAACCGTTGGATATTGAAGGATATCAACAGGCCATTGGTTCTGCTTTGGAAATTCTGCATCTCATGCTCTCAAAATTTTTGAAGGTACCATTTAGCATTACAGAATATGAGCAGTAGCCCTCTTGGAAACTATGTTTTGTTTTCTTTTTGATTGAATGCATTTCTTCTAAAGGGATAACATTATTTTAGGTCACAATTAAGAGTGAAAAACAAAATAGTTATGGGATTTTAGGCCTGCCTCTGCTGGCCAAGAGTAAAAGATAAATTTGCTGAAATATTTTCAGGCTGAGCCTACAAATGGTCAGGGAAGTTCTGAAAAGAGGTAGTTATTTTAAGATAAGAGAAGAGGAACAGGTTATGTATTGTGATTTAAGATAAGTTCTAAAAGAGAAGTTAAAAAGTTTCGCACAGTCGTATACTTCTTTAAGGAAAATCATCTTTTCCTTGCAATATCACTGAGTCCGTGAAACAAAATTCAACTACAAAAGTAGAGAAGTTTGACAAATGAAAGATAGGATACGATAGGAGTGATCAAGTCTGGAACTATCCCAAGTTCAACACATCCTTAAGTAAAAGAAAACAAATGGGTTTGATAGGGCAACACCAGATATCTTTGTTCAACAATATCTCTTGGGACTATTTGCTCTTAAATCCTATTTGTCTATGTTTTTTTATTGTTGGATGTTGTACTGTGAAAGGATTGTTGCATTTATGTTCGCACCATATTCCTGGTGATGTAGTTTCCCTCCATTCTTTGACTAAGTTTATCCAACTGACATGATGCATGACTATAATTTTTCAGGATATATATCCCAGTATTCCAGTTTTCCATCAAGTGATGTTGTCATCTACAACTAAACCAATTCCAATTGTTGCAGCTGCTTTGTCCTTGATATCTTATTCCCAAATTCCTGTATGAACTTTATCCACTAGTGCTAATTTATCTCCACACTGGCCTCCCTCCCCCTTTACGTTCATCTTCTGTATTTCACACTTTCAAGCTGGTTATCTTGCATGTTCAAGCTATTTAATTAATTTGAGCATGGGGAGTGGGTGAAGAGATCTTGGTGATAGTTGCTCCACATTTTGTCTTGGAATTGTTGAACATGCTAAATTGCTTTGAAATTGAATTCAATACTTCCTTTTTCAAGGTTGACTGGTTGCCGTTCTATTTCAGAAAATCTATTATAGCTTTCTGCTTGAGTTGTTAGTTGACTTATATGTTTACTGATCCTCAATGCATAAGTTTATTTTTGATTTCTTAACTTTTTCCTCAAGTTTGAGTGCTGTAGATTATCAGAAGGCCCTTAGGTTAATACAGTAGGTCTTTATGCACAGTGGGCTTCTTAATATTCTATTTACTTTACCTGGCCCATGAACTTCTATAGTCTTGAGTATTGCTAACTGGCTTCATACACCTGAGTTTTAACTCATGTATCAATCATAACTATTAAATGTGAAAAGCTTGATATGTTTGTCATGTTTTAATTAAGTCTAGCTTTGTCAACTTTTAAGATTGCATGCACAATCTATTGACCTGGCATCCTGAAGGCTTGATTTTAGTATGTTTGCATAATGTGCTCAGTAAATTTATCATATTCTCAAATGTATGATTGTTCAGTAATATGGATTATGTCTCCTACATTTAGTTGAATACACCATGTCTGACCTCTGTAGGCTCATAATCTTACAACTTGAATTATAAGTCTTATTTATGTTTCATATTTTGTAAATTGTTGGCTCAGTATTTTTATTGCGAGTCCTTGAGTTTGTATGCAGGAAATACAGGTTGCTGCTGTTAAGGTATTATCAATGTTGTTGATTACAGCAGATTACTTGCAACCATATTTGTCTGACAAACTGTGCTTGGGTCTGGACGACAAACAGGTTCTCTGCTCTAATTTTGTAGTTTTACTGTAGTTCTCTACTCTTTTGGTATAACATTATGTGTAAATCTTGATTACATGCTTGCTTTTAGACTACAGAGTTGAGGCAATCATTGAAATATGCACTATTAGAGCGGCTGGAATGGAAAGAAGACCTATTTGTTGCAACAATGAATCTGCTTATTTCTGCTGCACGTTATCAGGTTTGTTTTATGATGCCGGAGTCAAAGTTCGACATCCCTTGGCAGACTTTTTCCCTCAGCTCCTGTGAATAAGAGCGGTTTTGTTCTATATCATATTTCTTAGAGAATGTAGTACATATATACACAAATAGGGGATATCGAATAGGATAGAGAATCTATACAAATAAAGGAAATAATCCTAAGATAATGCTATCTAATCAATATAATCTGATTACAATCAGATTATCACAATATTATGGATTATAGATATCAATCATGTCTAACTTGCTAATACATTCTTCAAATACTTGTCTTTGAAGTCCTTTGGCTTTGTTGGTACATAAGTTAGGCATATTGTTCCATCTTCTATCTTTTCCTTGATGAAATGTCGATCAACTTCAACATGTTTTGTTCTCTCATGGTGGACTAGATTGTGTGCCATGCTTAGGGCTACCTTGTTATCACAATAATGCTTTATAGGTGACTCAAAATTGATTTCCAATTCTGTTAGCACTCTTTTCAACTAGAGACTCGCACAAATTCCTTTTGCAACTGCTCTAAGTTCAACTTTTGCACTACTCTTGGCTACCACCTTTTGCTTCTGACTTTGCCATGTGACCAAATTTCCCCACACGAAAGTGCAATATTCAGTGGTTGATCGTCTATCCTCTTTTGAACTTGCCAATATGAATCAGTATATATTTCAATTGTTCTTTGATCTCCCTTTTTGAATAATAGTCCTTTCCCAGGAGTACCCTTTAAATACCGTAAGGTCTTATAAACTACTTCAAAATGCTTTTTGGTGCATGCATATAGCGACTTACAACACTCACGGCGAAAGCAATATCTGGTCTAGTATGAGAAAAATAAATTAACCTTCCCACTAGTGTCCGGTATTCTTCACGGTTAACCAGTTTATCTTCTTCATCTTCAAACTTTGTACTTTCAATAGGGGTGGTGCTTGGTTTACATCCTAACATTCTTGTTTCCTTCAAGAGATCAAGAATGTACTTCCTTTGTGAGATGTAAATCCCTTTCTTTGATCTAGCTACTTCCATGCCTAGGAAATACTTCATTTCTCCTAAGTCTTTAACTTCAAACTCTTTCCTCAAAGCTGACTTGAATCTTGTAATTTCCTCTGCATCATCACCAGTTACAACAATATCATCTACATACACAATCAAAATTGTCTTCTTATCTTCTCTAATTTTGAAGAACATTGTATGATCAAACTAAGCTTGTGTGTATCCTTCTATTTTTAGGACTTTGGCAAATCTTTCAAACCAAGCTCGTGGTGATTGTTTCAGCCCATATAGGGATTTTCTTAGTCTGCATACTCTGTTTCCTCCTTCCTCATCAAACCTTGGAGGAAGTTTCATGTACACTTCTTCCTTTAGTTTTTCATTCAAACAGGCATTTTCAATATCAAGTTGTTGAAGTGGCCAGTCAAAATTAGCAGCTACAGATAGCAATAGTCTGATAGTATTTAGCTTGGCCACAAGTGCAAATTTCTCCTTGTAGTCCATCCTATAGATCTGAGTACAACCCTTTGCTACCAATCCCGCTTTATACCTCTCGATGAAACCATCAGCCCTATATTTGACTGTGAATATCCACCTACACCCCACGGGTTTCTTTCCTTTTGGCAGATCAACTTCTTCCCACGTTTCATTTTTTTCAAGTGCTCTTATCTCTTCGAAAACTGCTTCTCTCCATTATGGAACTTTAAGAGCTTCTTGAATATTTTTTGGGATGTCAATTCTGTCCATATTAGCAGTAAATGCTTTGTATTGAGAAAATAGAGTATCATAAGAGACAAACCTCTCAATTGGGTGCATAATACATGATCTAGATTTCTTCCATAAGGCAATTGGCAGTTCTAAATCTATGTTGTCTTCTTGATCCATACTACTCTAAACTTCTTCAGCTAGGACCTACACTGGTTCAGAGATTGGTATAGCTTCAGGGATAGGAAGTGTACTACTTGCTTTCTTCTTCCGAGAGTACACCTTGAGTGGATGATCAGGCATAGCAACTTCTGTATTAGAATATGTCTCCATAGGAGATGACATAGGTGTTGGATCCAGGGAGCCCACTTTCATGGGAGATCTATATCATGGGCCTACTGAGGAAACATAATCGTGAGCTTTAACACCACACTTCAACCCAAAACTTTAAGGATTTAGGTTTATGAGTCCTTTCCACTTATATGTCCTTCACTAGTTCCAAGTATTTCCAATATGAGATTCCCACTCACACTTGACATCCCAACAATCTCCCCCTCAAGTGTGAACTTGCACATTAGGCTTGAACTTTCCCTTGAGCGAAAGCCTTTTCTTAGTAGCTCGAGTATATGACGTCACCAAGAGTCTTTCTACTCTACTGGTTTGGGCCCACCAGGAATCTCCTTGCTCTTCTTCTTAGGAAGGCAACCACGGGATCTGACTACCATCTCCATACTCGTCCCTTGCTAAATCATCGGCTCTGATACCATGTAAATAAGAGCTTATTTTCTCTATTAGTGAATGCAGTAAATATATACACGGATAGGTGTATAGAATAGGCTAGATAATCTATACAGATACAGAAAGATAATCTTAGAATATCTCTAAGATAGTAATATCTAATCTATAGAATCTGATTACAATCAGATTGTAATATTATGAAATAATACATATCTTGACCACAAATTCTTAGTCAAAGGATGTGGACAATATCCATCTACTTCAACACTAGTGACCTTTATTGTTGAAGAGATTTAAGTACTTTAGTTCTAATGAAGAGTCTATTTAGAAATTAAAGTCCTACCCTGTTGAGTGTAATCAGCACTTTAAGAAGGCGAGCTAGGTGCAATGATGAGCTTGCTTCATTATAAACTTTGGTCACAAGGTCAGACCAGGAAAGCGGTCACAGTGATGAGACTACATTGAATCAACTCTCCCTAGATGCCAGAATCCAATGCTCACAAATAGTGTGATTCCTAATTTATTTTACGTTAAATTTTTTTGTACTTGAAATCTGACGTTTGGTTAATTTTCATTTTCTAGTTGTAAACATTCTCCTCTCCATTTTGATATCCTAAACAATAGGTCACCCATATTGCAGAGCACCATTCAGTAAATATGTGAAATCTATTCTTCATACCACATGGTCACTATAAAATGTTTATGTACTTACTGCAAGTTCGATGCTTAAAATTATAGCAAGCAAATTAGATGAATAGATAAGAATGCCACCTTCCCAATAAATGCTGATGAGCCATCAAGACGAGCAATACCAACTGCAACATTTGCAGGCGCACCCCCTGGAGCCTTTTCAAAAGCAGGTGCATCAGCCAATGACAACCCACTGATGGTGGGAACAAAATCAATCAACATTTCCCCAAAGCAAACCACAAGGGATGTATCCTTTGTTTCAAGAAAGCCATCACTTGATAAGACTTTACCTAGTAATTGTAAACAGAAAAGGAAAATTTCTGAGAAAAAAATGAAGAGCCCAAAAAGAACCAAGGGACTATAAATAGTTGTTCGAAGAAAAAGTGAATGAGAAACTAGACATTGCACATCATAATGCTAGAAGAAACACAGCCTTCCAAATTATCACCTTTGAAAAAACCACGGATTAGACATTAACGAAATAGCAGCAACCACATATACAAAATAAAACAGGCTAACACAATTGAACAATCAGTACACACAAGCCGCATAGTAGGCTAGAACTTGATTGCAGCATGCATTAGTTCTTTTCATCCCTAACTGGCATATGCATTTGGCCTCCAAATGCTCAGCTACAGACAAAAAAACCGCCTAGTCAAGCAAAGAAGCTATCACAAAGAAGAATTTGTTCCCAGAAATAGTGACTTCATATCCCTTCTCCATTTTCCTGCAGGAGTTTTTGACGTACTATTGTAGCTCAAGAAGAAACAGAATGAAGAAAAACTTATCCAAGATAACCAAATAAAGTCAACAGCAAAATAAATGTATGGTTGCCACAAACCCAAATATGATATCATATAAGGGTGAAACATCATAAAGTCCAAAGGATCGGGTTATATCCTTTCACAAATTTTACAAGAAAAACAGATTTTAACATACTGTACCTCACATATTTGAAGGAAGACTACAGCCAACATGAGTTAATTTGGAAGAAAATTGTTCACTTGTGCTTTCTTTTTCCCCAAGAAAGATGCACAATGATTTGACACAATGGTACTGAAGGTAAACTGGAGTATACAATAACAATTAAAAGATTCTGAGTTTTGTAGTCAATAATTGTTAAATATGTTAATTAAGAGATGGTATTATCTCAGAACACGTAGATAGCCATTTAAAGTAGCTAGCATTCTACACAACTGCATCGATTACTGTTGCTTCAACTCAATAGTAGGTTAATCCATTCACTCAATTGTTATCAATAAATAGAAGAACTAACAAAAGATCAAGCGAAGAAATTAAATATATACTCCATATATACAATTAAATGTTTTTAACTTAAATCGATAAAAGAAACGAGCAATATGGTATTGGTTAACAGAAGATCAAGTGAAGAAATTAACTAAAATAAAACAAACTGATTGGCCACGACAACAATCCCAAAAGGATTAGTCCAGTAACCAATACCATATTACTTGTTTCTTTTATCGATTTTTAAGTTAAAAACATTTAATTGTATATATGGGGTGAGGACACCGAAATAAAAGTATATACAATTAAATGTTTTTAACTTTTATTTCGGTGATGCATATGAATATGTACCTATAATTGTATAAAGCTACTTTTACTTTCCTTTTGTAAAGTAAGAAACTCATTGATAGACAAAAAAAAAAAGGGAGGAGCTATAAGCAATTTCAATGGCACGACACTTGCGGTTATACATTAGAGCAAAAGGATTGTATATATGTAGTGTATACAGCTACTTCACTTATTCAGCAAAAGCATTTTGTCACTAAGTTAGCCTAAAAACCAAGCTACGGGCGAAAGAACCTCTAGAACACAGCATTAAAGATCGATCAAGAGTTTGGAAAATGGCATCAAAAGAATTGGAATAAAAAGTCAAAGTGAATAAATTATCATTTAGGAAAAACGATCATACTAAGGAACAGAAAATACCTTTGACTTTGAATCTGGGTATGGAAACAAGAGAGGGGCAAGAAAAGGCAGAGGCTTTAACATGTCCATTCCTGAACCTCGCGGAATGATGGCAAGAAGAGAGAGGCAAACCAGCCCCCAAACCAAAACTAGCGAATTGTATCGCCATATACAAGTATTGAGGTAATCCCCAACGGCAAGAAGTAAAGCGAACTAAAAGCTAGCAGTAGATGAGCAAATTTGCTCCAGAGAGTGACAGTATGGCGTTAGAACTGATGGGTCGGGCAATGAAGTTATACAAACATTGGACTTGTCGAAAATAAACAAACGAACGAACGAACAAAGGACTCTTGGAATTTTGGTCTGCTAGCTTAGGTGAGAGCGAAGTGTCGTTGAGTAGTGCTTTTGAGGTGTAGGCAGTGAAGTGGATGAAGAGACAGCCAAGGAGTTTGAAGAATTTTATTATTGTTATCAATTTGGTATTTGTTGTTTCCCAGAGTATAGACTCCGTTTGCTTTGCCGATGGCTGGTTCAACTGGAACCTCCCAAGTCTAAAGCTTCATTAACAGACCTTGTCAATGTCTTTCCCCTCCTGGCTGGAGTAAACTTTCGCCGCAAAGCTTCTCATTTGCTTTGTGGTCCCTCTACCTTTTCGTATTCGCGGTGAAACCGCACTAGTGAGTCCTGTAATTATCATTATCTTGAATGTGTAAAAGTTTACTTATTTATATTTTTGTAAACTCTTATCTCAATATTTTATTAAAAATAATGAAAATTTCAAAGAAGAAAATACTTTGATGTGTCTCTTTTAGTAACTATTTAAAATATCTTGATTTTAAAAAATTGTATCAAAAAATCTTAATATTAACATCAAATAATACAATTTTTTCTAAATTCATATACATGTATTTTTTTTGATTCGAGGAAACCTTACAGGCGGGTCAAGCGGGCTCACCTTTCAGAGGGTTAAGTGGCTACACTCCATCAGAGGGCCAAGCGGCTACACCCTATCACGGAAGGCCTCACTAGTTCTTCACCCATAGGTAAAACTCCGGCTGCCCCAGGCTCTTACAAGAGGGGCTAGGAAGGAATTGAACCTGGGACCTAACCGAAACCAAGCCCCGCTCTCAACCATCTAGCCACATCCCTTAATTTTACAGAATTAGGTATCTCTCTAATCTCTGGATTTAGAAGAAAAATTGTATTATTTGATGTTAATATTAAGATTTTTTTTATACAATTTTTTAAAATCAAGATATTTTAAATAATTACTAAAAGAGACAAGTCAAAGTATTAAAGTTTTAATAGATACATGTAATTTTGCAAAATTAGGTATCTCTCTATGGACAAATAATTTAAAATTTTAACCAGTTTAAATGGTTCAATCGTAAAATTCTTGTATCGTTTAACTTTTTGATTCGATTTTCAACTTTCGAATTCAATTCCCTTAATAATTTCTTTGCTAAAAACAATCAATTTATTAATTAATCAATCAATTTTTATTAATTGTTAACTAAAAAATTCTCATAAATCAAAATAATGTGATTATTTTTTATTTAATAATTATTTTTTAATTTAAATTTAAATTTTTTATAGATAAAAATAATTTTTCAATTATATTTTAAATACTATAATTTTATTCAATTTTCAGTGCTTAAGTTAACTTTTTAAATCTTAGACTTTTTAATATTTATATTAAGAGTTTAATCTAAGTCCAATTTTTAACACGTTGCAGCACCATCTTCGTTCACCCTAACTAACTCATTCCCAGTTTAGCGACACGCCTTGGAGTTTCATCTCTCATATTTTCCTCCTTTGTCCTTTTTTTTTTTTTGTTAATGGAAATTCATTGTCTATCCCCGAGCTTGCAGCCACCTGAGGCCATCACTTCCTTTAGACCTGACCTTAATTCCACTCAAGCTTTCCCACTTTTTCCAAGCTCTGACTTAATTATACTCGAGCTTTTAGATGGGTACCAAGATTCCTTTAAAGGAAAGCCTTACTAACCAATCATCCTAGCACACAAAGAAGGTATGTTCCCCTCCTCATAAGTCTGTCAGGCAAGCTTTGTTATGGCAAGCTTTGTTATGTGCCCGCTCCCTTGAGACTGGCATTGTCTTTATAAAGAGAGAGTATAGGTGGGAGCAAAGAAATGGCAACTTGTCTCAATCAGATTTTTCCAGGAGAAAAGATTGTCGTTTTCACAAGTCCATCACTAGGCTTAACCTTAACTAGAAGGAGCACGGTTTGGAAAGTATCCTAGTTAGTGAAGAAGAGCCCTTCTTCTTTAAGTTCTCTTCGGAGGACTTAGGAGAATCCTACAACTAAAACCTTAGCACATCCAAGATAAACAATTGATGGTGCAGAAATGGAGGCTTAGACTTTCAATGGATAAAGTTAATATGGACACTATTACTCTATGGGTAAACATTCATAGACCTTTCACCCTAGTTTAAAAAAAACACAACAAATATTAAAAGAAATGGCTTTGCTCGTGTATTGGACTTAGATTCCATCAAAATCAGAAAGCTAGATGAAGATGGTAATCTGGTAGATGATACCATAGCTGTTACTTACATGTGGAAACAAAGGACATAGAAGTTAGCCAAGGTGTGAAACCTAGGAACAAAATAAGTGCAACATGTAACATCTCTATTCCTCTTATTCCTAAAAAAACAAAAGAGAGATGCATAATTCCCCTCAATCCTACAATCAAGTTGATAGTAGCAAGAACATCGAAGGATATAATCTAAGTATAATAGAGCCAGGGGAAGAAACAACTCAAACATAAGCAAGAGTTCAAAACTTGGAAGCAACTCAGGACACACCTCTTATAAGAGATATGAATTCTACAAGTAATGGTGAGAAAGCACCAAAAGTATGGAATCATAAGTGATCCCAATGTATATTTGACTAAGAATATTTTGCACTTATAAAGATTTATAAGTCTTACCACAATTGTACGACATAGTTGTAGCCAACAGAGGCAAGTACGGGTCGATTATGTGAGGACTGTAAGTACTAGTAATGACCTTCTTTTTCTATTATTTAACCGTTGAATCAGAATGTAGATCTTAATTAAAACTATAATATACTAATATACTAAGATTTAAAGCAATAATGAACATAGAACAAAGAAAATACTACAAAAGTCAACATTAAATAATAGTGCCTAAGTAATAAATCCCTCTAAGAATTCATAAATATTAACCCTTTATCATGCAATTAAATAATTAATTTTGGACTGTGAAAATTTCTATCTTATATTAATATCTTTCTCAAGACTATTAACAACTAACATATCAATTTATTAACAGAAATCTTTCTAGTTAACCCTTAGGATTGCATTACAAATTTGTCGATTTCATTATTAAGTTTGACCCTAATTTAAATGATTTATGTTAGCCAATCTCTAGGTTTACATGTAATTCCTTTCAATTATAGTAGACCTATTCACACAAAAAGATTTCTCAATCTCAATCATGTGAAATCAAATCATGAACTAATATTTCGAATATATTAGAATAATAATATAACACAAAATTGAATCATAATAAATCAATTAATAAAATTGCATTAAATAAAAGGTCAAATCATATTGTTATCACAACTTAGGGTTCATCACACCTAGATACTAATCAACTTAGTTTCTATCCATAGAAAAAGAAATCAATAACAAATATTTGGAAGAATAACTAGAAACTAAAGAAATCATAATTCTAAATTTCTCTTTTTCTTCTAATGGATCTTCCTACAATTTGGATTGTATAGAGCTCTCTATCGGATCTTTTGATTTTCTTCGCGTTTTCCTCCTCCGTAGCTCAGGATTATCGCTTCTCTATGTTTCTTACAACTTAAAATTTCTCTAAAACTCACCTCCTCTTGTTTTGTCTTCGTTCATTTCCTTTTATAATAAAAACTAAAGTTTCTACGATATACCCGATCAATATAAATGGGCGTGTTGGTGACATTGTATCTCCAAAAATACCTAAATTTGTAATTTTACACAAACACAAAGACTTATACAGGCAACATACATGTACACGGTTGTGTAACTCCATATAATCATAAACAAAATTCTTCGAATCTCCATATATTTATAGAGACCTACACAATCACTGTACACGATCGTGCATCTTTAAGTTGCTTCAAATATTTGTTTCATGCCACTATTTCATCTAAATTATTCTCCTTATGGTCCATGAAGACAATTATCACTTATAAACATACTTCAAGTGAATCAAGCACTAAAAACTATAAAATAAAAAGGCAAACACGTTAAATATGAGTATATAAATATATTTAAATAATCATTTATCAAACATCTCCACGCTTAATTTTTTGCTTGTCCTAAAGCAAATCATAATCTTATAAACATTTATCCCTTATTAATCTTAACTTATCCATCCATAGTCGAAATCATCATTCATATCAATCAATTTAGCATACAATTATATTCAAGTTATCTTATAATTAACTTCATAAGTCAATATCAATAGAAATCACATCAACAACGTTTTTGAAGTCAAAAGCACAAATCTTTACACTCTCACCAAGGTTTCACTCAGTGCACTCAAGTATTTAGGGTGAAAAGTATAAAAACTCTCGAGTTGTTTGACCCATTACATAATCTTTGCTTGCTGCATGTAGATAATACGTTGTGTACCCATAAGTTGCCCCATATGTCTCTCCAGTCAAGCTATCTTTAGCTGGTCGTAGTGTACAGTCTGTAGTCTAGTCGCTTCTGTGCTATCTTCCTCGTATGCTACTATTTGTGAATATATAAAAACTAATTAAGTTGGCCTCACACAACAACTTAAGCTATTATGGTGAAACAGTCACTTAACATGGTATCAGAGCCTTTGTAACCAAGTGGTCGTGAGTTCAAATCCTACCACCCACCCATTATTCAGCACAAGGTAGAGTGAGCATGTGCAAGTTTCAAGCCCAAAGGAATTTCACTTGAAGAGGTGTGTTAGTGAATATATAAAACCAATTAAGTTGGCCTCACACAACAACTTAAGATATTGTAGTGAAACAGTCACTTAACAGCTACCACTCCCATATGGGATGGCAATGAATGTTGCTACAGTGGTTGCTCCGTTATGTGTGGCTCCTCTTGAAATTGTTGTCTCATTGAGGACCCCAATCAAGCTATATATGTCCCATGTAATTCTTGGCATTATTGTACCATATGCATGTGCTTCATTACATCAAGGTTCAACACCACTATAGTACCCACCAATTGCATCATTGGTAATCTATTGAAGACCCTCATCCTTCGTGCAAGTCTAGTCATATAAGGTCTAATGCAAATCATCCCGACCTTATTCCCCTTATTCTGATGCCAAATAAATTAGGCTAATGCATGCATCAAGTGTATTAGCATCCTCTTGCTTATGCTTCAAAGTTAGAACACATCTAGGTTCCTGACAACGCTATGGCTATCACTCTATCTACCCAATGTGTGGCTTAGAACTGTATGAATATATTTGAGTGCTATGAGTCACAACAATGATGCCTTGTATATGTTTAGGACGTAGTCACCGTCATCGTTGATTGTACTCCAAAAACTGTCAAGAAGACATCCCATACAGGAAGTCTATCTGCAAGGCTATGTAAGCTTGCATCCCCATGAACTATTGGTTGTACAATCCCATTATGATGGAGAACACTGAATAGCTTATTTGAATCATCTCTCCTAGTAATCGGAACTTAATAGTGTTCGGTTGGTACCAGTCATGTCATCATTTCTCTGTAAAGAATATGGAGAGCACCTCGAGCATGAGTTTCCAATGTGAGGGCTCTATGATTTTGAAGAATCAGGACCATGCTCCAACGTCGATAAGGTATCTAACCTGCTAAAACAAACCAATTAGTCCTTATGCATCCTAGTCAATGTTGTGACCAGTCACAAAGTTCTTCTCTTTGAGCTGCTGATGTTGCTTCTCATATGCCACCGCATTGAACAACAACATCAAATGTTGCTCTGATGGCTAGATTGAGCAAGCTCTCCTCGAGTCTCTAGAGGACCCTTTCTCCTCCTTGCCTCTTCTATGGTACTTCTTTTACGTGTCATGGTCCTATCATTGTGCCTAAAACTTTTAATAAATATGAGACAATTGTAGATAAGTTACAAAAATACCCTTGGCCTATACTTGTTTTTTTGCTTAATATATTGTTAAACATGGAAAACAATTTAGAAATAGGAAAATTAAACATATAATAAAAATAAGAACAAATAATCTAACATAAATAAATAAAGAAATACATAATGAATTAAAATAAAATGAAATAAAATAATTAGAAAATAAACTAGCAACCAAGATAATCATAAAATTGAAATTAAAAATATTGTAATTAACAAATAAAACTAATCTAATTATTTAATTACAAAATTAACCCTAAATTGAAATTAAACCAGCTATTATAATAATCACCAAAAATTAACACAATTAAACATTGTATTTATCTAAAAATCAAATTTGAAATGTAATTAAATAAGATTACAACTTCAATTAACTATAAAAACAACTAATTAACTCTAATCTCACACAAAAACATCATAATTTAACAATTAGTGAGAAAAATCACACAACTACAATTCCAAGTGATGTTTCATCCAATTTGCATGCAATTCATCAAATTGAATCATTAAATCATATAAGTAAGGATGAAATTCAACTATTAAACTACAATTAATCACAAAATCATGCAAATTTTCACAAAATCTCTAAATCCTAACCCTAGCATTTTTAGGGTGAATAATCCCTAAAAATTGCAAAATACCCAATTATTCATGCATAAGCAAGTGAAATTAACAAGAATGCTTACTTGGTTATCACAAATTTGCAAGAAAAACACAAGAAATTGGTGGGGTGATTGAGATGGTGATGGTGGGAGAGTAGGGTGAAAAGAGTTAATGAGAAAAATGAAGAGATAAGGCAAATTTAAAGCTGTCATGAACTTACACGGTTGGCTACATAACATAGATGCTTCAGAATCCAAGATAGGCGCGTAAGCCATCACAAGCTTACATGGTCTGTTACCAAGGCATGTGACTAACTATGTAAGTTTACATGGGCGTGTCTAGTGAGCATGTAGCTCTTTATAAATGTATGCAACATGAAAAATAATCGAACAAACATTAATTTTTTGCACTCAAAGTTGCAAAACATTAACATACATACCCTAACATAATAATGGTGAACACTTGCTTCAGGATGCTTAATCTCCTTACCTAAAACACATTAAAACTTAATAAAATCTTATGATAAACATCAAAATAGAAACAAAATAACATAGAATTTAAAATAAGGCCTATCCTAATTCATGGATTACTTCATATATAACTCCTGTTTAACATTGCTAGCTCGACGTACCTTTCATGCTCAAGGTAGCTTATACAAATTAGGTTTTTGTAATCTTGCCATAGGTTCCGTGACCTCCAAATAAACTACCTATTGTTTTCAGTTGTCTTATTTTTCCTTCAGTTTATTGCCTTTAACTTATACCAGTTTTGGTGATCCTTTAAAGGTAGAGTCTTGAAAACTAACGTAAAATGAATCATTACTAGACTCACTAGACTCAGTTACATCAATTTGTTCAAAAGCATGATTCATGACATTAGACACTTTAAAAACAATCCTCCACCCCTAACTTTAGCTTGCCTTTGTTAACATCTATTATTGACTTAGCAGTTGCCAAAAAGGGTCGACTAAAGACTAAAGGTACTTCAACATCTTCCTCCATATTAAGAATCACAAAATCAACTGGGAAGAGAAACTTATCAGCCTTAATATGAACATCTTCTATAAACCCTTAGGATATTTTACTGATTTGTCTACTAGCTGCACACTTATCCTAATACATTTAAGGTCACCTAACCTTAGTTTCTTAAATAATGTATAAGGCATCATGTTAATTTTGGCCCTTAGTTTGGCTAAAGCCTTGTCTAATTTTAAACTACCAATTTCATAAGGGATATTAAAACTCCTTGGATTAGTGAGCTCCTTTAGTAGCTTACTTTTCAAAATTTTTGAGCTCCTTCTGCTTAGTGTTACATTTGAAATACGCTTAAACTTTCCCTTGTTTCACAATAGCTTCTTCAAAAATTTCAAGTGATGTGGCATTTACATAAAGGCTTCAATAAGAGGTAAGCTAACTTGGATTTCCTTAAACATTTTCAGGAACTGACCAAACTATGCATCCATTCGATCTTTCTTCACTTTAGCAGGATAAAGGATGATAGGTGATATTCCTTGATTTTCTCTAAGTGACATTCATCTTCAGATTTTACTTAACTCTTAGTAGTCTCCTTCTTTTTGAAGCACTTTTTCATTCCTTATAGTGATCGCCATTACTCATTCTTTAGGATTTATTTCTCTATTAATATGCAAACTCCCATGTGGTCTTTCAAACACTAATTTGACGATTTAATTAACATAAATTTCTAAGTTACATATAAAATCCTCTAATTATTGATGCCTTACTTTAAAATCTTAAGCTATCTTCTTCATCATCTCTTATAGAGTAGGCTTTTTAGCTTGAGATGCTTGTTGCTGAAATCCTGGTTGAGGGTTATTTCTTTATTGCCCTTAATTTTTCCAAGAGAATTCTGGTGATTCCTGCATCTGAGATTGTAAGTGTTGTTAAATGGATTATTTTGTGGTCTAAGAGTGTTCCCCAAATAATCTACATGCTCAGGTTGTATTGCTTGATAGTTTTGACTTAGATGATCTAGCCAGCACATGGCATAAATTGTCCTAGAAGAGTCATCATTAGTCTGTCAATTTTTCTGCTTATAACTTCCATGTAGTTCACCAATTACGCCACTACATCACTACGTCCACTTTATACATTCCTACTAGCTTATTAATTATGGCTTGAGAAGAGCACCACTGATAATTGTTCATTGCCATACCCTCAGTAAGGTCTTAGGATGCTTCTGGAGTCTTATTATTAAGAGTACCCCCATCTATTGCATTTATTGACTGCTTTGTGTTCTAATTTAGCCTATTATAAAAGGTTTGGATCTGCATCCAAAGTGATACACCATAATGTAGGCATTTTCTCAACATTTCCTTAAATCGCTCCCATGTATTATATAATGTTTCATAATCCACTTGGAACTAGGAGGAGATATCATTCCTCAACTTTGCAGTCTTAGCTAGTGGGAAATACTGCAATAAGAATTTTTCCACAACTTGATCCCATATAGTAAGTGATGATCGTGACATCGAATTCAACCATTGCTTGGCCTTTTCCCTTAATGAAAGCAGGAATAATCACAATCTTATCGCATCATCTTTACCTCCATTTATTTCGAAGATATTATAAATGTTTAGAAAATTTGAGATGTGTGTGTTTGGTTCCTCAGCTTATAGTCCATCAAATTGGAGAGACTGTTCCACCATCTGAATATACTCATCTTGATCTAAAAAATATTGGCATTCACAATTGGTCTAACAGTGCTAGACTTTGCTCCTGTCAAGTTTAATCTAGTATAATCAAAAATTGTCCTTGGTTTGTCTGCCATAGTGGCATTATCGCGTCATAACGCTACGCAAAATAAACTAGACCTATTACTATAACAGTGCTGAGTCTAGATCGATTCCACAGAGAGTTTTCGGTTAAGTTTTGAAATGAAAATAATCGGTGTTTAGGTTATAGGGGGTTTGCTTGATTTGAAATAAGAAAATAAAAATGAAACTAAGCTAATGAAAACAAATTAAAGAAAACCTTGAAATGATGAAAGTGATGAATTTGTTAGGAATCCAGTTCTTTGGTTCAGTCTCAGCTTACACCCAATTAAACATATTTCATTGAATTGTTATTCTTATACCTCTCCTAGCAATTATTAATCGTAGATTAACAACAAGTTCTATTAATCTCAATTTTTTCTTGGGTCGTTTTTAATTAAGAGACACTCGTTAATTAAACGTAGCCATCAAATAACCTAAAACAAGCTCTATATATTTAATTAGACAGTCACATTATAAATTAGGAAAACAAATTAATCAAAAAAACAATCACATAAGCTCAGGTCATTTAACCTAAGTTATGATATGCCTAATGAATACGATAGTCGCTACAAATGAATATCAAATATAACAATTAGAGATCTCTAAGCATATCAAGTATAGCCTTCCTCTTAAAGGTTATTTTGTGTTTGTCCAAGTTTAAAGGCCTACCTTTTAAGCTAGCCGAGTAGCTTAACCCATACGTGGATTAGTACTCCAAAGAAGAGTTGTGGAATTAACTTTTTTTCCTTAATTTGAAACTCATCCCACCGTGATTTTAGCAAAGATTTCTGTTTTTTTTTAATCTCTCTCTCCACATTAAGTTAATAATTTAACATAATTATTATAATTATGTTATATTATTAATTTAAGTCAAATTTAATTAATTTGAGTTGGGCTTAAGAACTTGGATTACCAAGTCAAGGGCATTTGATTAGCGTATAGATAATATTCATGCCAGGTATATTTCATTATTAATTTTTGGCCAATGTTTAAAAGATAGATTTTCTAGAAAATTAAAAATAAAAGCCTTTTTCTTGAGAATTTTAAAGACTAAGTAGACTATATCATTTACCCATTAAATATAATTCCCATTAATTTATAATGTCAAAATTGCATGTATTGAAACTTTTACCTAATTATAGAGATTTACTCATCTTTTCAATTTGAAGGAGAACAAAATTATAATTTTGATACTTTATACTATTTTCTCACGCATTATTATTCTAGCTGTAAAATCCCGGATAAATTGAACAAGATTAGATCCTTCAGCCACCAAACTCGCTCTTATCTTTCCCTCCTCCACAGTCCAACATGCCTTTACGAATTCAATACAATGGAGTGTAAATAGCCCAGAAAACGGCTTTTTGATTTAGGCTGACTCTGTTATTATAGTCCAAGCAACTTTGTACCATTTCAGAAAGATGCAACTAAATTGCATAATAGAACTTGGATCTCTATCTTTCTTCCCCATTAAAAAGCAACTACTGTTAACAGAGAACACCTAAATCATTCCAAAGTATCCTTTACATTTAATTCCTTGACCAGTTTAACCAAATCCAAGTAAATTT
>JANZXV010000002.1:26401232-26412172 GCA_027576455.1 Erythroxylum roigii
GGTATCACTCTTGAGCTAGCTTTTGGGGGTGAGTTAGGCACTTTCTAACATATCATATTATGAATTCTGAATTTTTTTTTCTTAATTTTAAATTTTATAATATATATATATATATATGCCGTGTCCGTGTCACCAAATTTTAAAAGTTGTTGTGTCCCCGTGTCCGTGTCCGTGTCTGTGCTTCTTAGAATGAGACCCAAAATGGTACTTCTTCAATGAGCCTACCCACACAACAGATATAAAGCTGGTTTTCTTTTTTTTGGGTTCCTTTTTAGGCTTAATCATATCAAGTAAGTCCTTTTAAGGTACTATGGTAGCAGGGGCCATAAGATACAAGTATAATGAATAGTCCAAATTTTAGACTAACCCATTAAATTAGAGAAAAGAAGAATAATATCTCAGTATTGAAGTAGAAATATGACAATTTTCTAGTGATATCTCAGTATTGAAGTAGAAATGTGACAATTTTCTAGTGATACTAAAATTCAGGCAGGAGTTAAGTAGTTAAATAGCCAGAAAACTAATCAGCTGCATAACCCATAGAGGCTTTAAGTTTTTGTCCATACCGTTGGACCTGCCAACAAAGAAGTTCCAGAATCTGCAATAGCTGAACAACCACCAGTACAATACCCTGGGTGAAGACATGAATCACAGTCAGAACTTTACGACAGACACGAAATGTAAATGCTTTGTGTTGAACCCAGAAACAGAAAATGTGAATTTTTAGCTTTATATATAGTTATGTAAAGGCATGGTAGAAAGTGAAAGAAAGTATTATACCTGTTGCTTTACCACCAATGAGTACATCTCCCATATCAAACTATTATAGAGGCATATAAATATCTAAGATGAGTAAAATATTGCATATAAACATCGTGAACCACTAAAGAGTAACTCACAACTAACTAACCTGCCAATAACCTTTCTGAGTAATGGGAACATACGTGTGCTTCCCCTTATAATGATTTGGATCAACCCCACCAAATACAATTTCACCTCCTTCCTCTTCCTCTGTTTTACGGTTAAGCCAAAAAGAAAACACCGGTTGCTTAACAAGGCCTTGTTCAATCACCTTGTACCTGCAAGACATGCAAATTATTATCATCAAACCCAAAATTTCAGGGAACTTCGTGATAATCAGAATGTAGAACACATACCAGACTGGAACAGCACCTCCAACTGAAATTTCTTGAAACCCAAGTCCTAATATACCATCAAACTTAGCCATCACAAATGTGGCACCTGGTTCCCTAGTCGCCTCAATGAATTCCTGTAATTTTCAAAATGAAAAATTAAAGGAGAAAACTAAATAGATGTAACTATGGAAAGAGAATGAAATCTAAGAACACCTGATCCTTCACAATTAGATCGCCAACTTTGACGTGATCATTACTGAAGAAACCAGAGATAGCTCCAGAACCATAATGTATTTCAGCAGATGTCCCTGTGGAATTTAATGCTTAATAACACTGCAACACTCATGACTAACAAGCAAGTCTCAAGGAATGATGGAATATTTCACAAATTGTAAAATATATCTAAGGCAGCGTGTATAGTCTTCCTTTTCTCAAAGAGAGGGAGATAGAGAGAGAGAGAAGGTGCATAACTTAGCAAATCCTAAATCATCACATCCATTACATAGAACCAACCATTCCAAATAATAAAGAATGGCATCAACATAAAACATGAATCACAACAGCAATGATAAACGTGATTGCATACGGAAACACAAACACCATTCTCATCGAAACAAAAAGACTTTGATAACAAGAAGCTAATTTAACTACTTTCGCAAAGAATAATGACAATTGATTTTCAAAATTATCTACAAGGACCTAAAAATACCATTTTTCTGGTAGGTACTTGATTGGTCAGAGTTGTACTTGCTGTGGAAGTAACAAGCCACCTGAAAACAAATACAAAGTGATCAGTATCTTGCCAGTAGATCACAACAAATTCTTGTCTTCATTTTCACGGTGATAAAAACTTCATCCAGTTACAATAAAGAGAAGACATAAGCATTCAAAACTCACCGACAAGTAGCACTTAGATGATGGAATCCACAAGTTGGAGCTACCAGTGTCAAAGATAACAGTGAACTTTTGAGGAGGAGTGCCAATGCCAATCTCGCCATAGTACTGAGCATCCAAATAGTTCTTCAGAGCTACAATATCAGTGCCCTCAGAGTGTCCCAGATTACCACGGAAATGGTACTTCCTAAGGGAACCTATCAAAGTTTCTTTTGAGTCCAACTGCGCAGGAAGGAAGCTGTTTTTATCCAGTGGCCTCTTTTTCAATCCGATTCTAAGCACCCCATCGTTGGTTGCAGAGGAAACCAGTGAAGAGGCCAGGAATAAAAATAATATAGACAACAACACTGTTTTCGATGCCATGCTCACCTGAAAGTCGGCGTCAAAGTTCACAGTTTAGCCAATGTAATTTACATAAAACTATTAGAAATAATTTGTGCACACCCACTCCGCAAGATCAGAAGGGGAATACAACACATGCTACCTAATGATATCTCCAACACAATGACACTCTCCAACTACATTGTATCTTCAAATCGGTAAGCGCATACAGAAACCATAAACGAGCATTAAAATGAATCTGACAGAGAATATCCAAGAACATGTACAGGGGCCAAATTGCATACATGAAAAATCAGCTTTAATATGACTTTCTGTCTTCAACGGTACATTTTAGAAAAACCCACCAATGTTTTCTAATATAATAGCTAGAATTTTCTAAACCGTTTTCAATCTTCCAACAAGACTCTGTTTTTAAGATTTGCATATTCCAACTATTAAAAAGCAGATAACTTTCCAGTTTAAAGACTAGGCATTCATTCTCGAAGTATATGCACCCCACCTTGTAAAGTCTAATTTTGCCTCAGAACCAAACCTTGATAAACAGATTGATGAGCAGCCGAAATAACACGAAACAGGGGGGAGAAAAAAGAAAAGAAAATAGAAGCTAAAGAAAGAAGATGATGAAACACCGCTGACAACCCAACTCAAACAGCAAAGCTTGAAACCAAAACAAGAGACCATGCAAAGATAACGAAAGAGAGTAAAGGATTAAGAGAAGCATAAATGGTTTTTGAACCCCATCTACGTAAAAGAGAGAACTGAGAAAATGCACTATGGGAGCACTTGAAGTGATTAGTAAATAAACAAGAAGCACACTCACCGCCTGGAAACAGAAGAAAGAACATTAATGCAACAAAAGCTACACACAAAAGAATATATAGACATTAGAGAATGTGAGAGAACATGTCATTGTCACCTAATAACAGACCTGAAGGACCCCAAACTCAGCCACCTAGTAAACATTTCTTACAAAACAACCCCCGTTGTTTTGCAGACATTGATGTCCCCAACAAGTGACGATTTTTGCAATTAGTATATGCAAATCAAATAATAGCATAGAGTAATTTTGCGCCGTAGGATGAGGGTTCTCTGATGGGACCATAAAGTTAAACGGTTTTTGTTTTTTAGTTTTCACTGGATATTTCAGGAAGGCCAGTTATAAAAAAATACTTTTAAATCATCTATTTTTAGATTAATCCTTCGAGTTAGGTAGGTTATTTACGAGAGGTAAAGCTCTAATTCTAAATTTTAAATAATTACATACATAAGGACAGTTCAAACTTACGACTTCACTTAAATCCAGACAGTCGTTTACCAAATTACCTGCGCTTTAAAATTAAAACAGTTTGGACAGGAGATACAGGACAGAATGTCCACGACATCCTGCTTTTCGCCTCCGAATTAAGGGGACCCACGCTGTCTGTTTAGTTTCTTGGCAATAAGCCAATAAACTATTAAAGTAAAAAAAATGTAAAAGGTTTGAGCAGATTTGGCCATCAATCTTGTGATGAACAGCAAAAATGGTGTGATGAAGCATGGATTGCGTGACAGGCGAATAGTATTTTCAACTGAATGTCGCTGACGTGTCCAAAAAGGAGTTAGGTACTTTCACACGGGACAGAGTTGCCTTCCTCTTCGGAAGCTTGTGCAGCTCAATAACGTCAAATGAGTGACTTCCAAACCGAATTGAAAAGAAAAAGATGTTGCCATTAGATATTATTTTCAGTTTTTTATTTAGAATTAGTTTCGTTTTCTTGCAATTTGAAATTTGTAAATTTGCTTCTTGTTTGATGTTTGTCTTAGAAATTAATCCTTTAGGTGCTCATGTGTTAAAAATATAATAATTAAAAGATTTAATAATTTATTAAAAGACCCTTGGACTTTTAACTTATCATGATAGAAAAAGTTTTAAAATTGATTGATAGTTGTTGGGAATATTAGGGTTTTGTCATTGATTAATAAGTTGTCTTCTCTTAATAGAAAAAGGTTAGTACCAAAAGCTTTACCTTTTTTTTTTACAATAAAGGAAAAAATTCATTGATAAGAATGGAATTACATCCCAAAAGGAAACTTAAGGGGAGCATCCTTCAATAAGAAAGAAAATTCAATAATTCCGCCTAACATTGATTACATTACAAATACAGTAGTTAAATATTCAAGGAAAATAGCAAGTTGGGTCACTGCAATTTGAAGTTAGATTTCTCAAAAGCATAAGCTCCCTGGTATTATTAATGATTTCAGTGGTGACAGATAAACTTGGACTCAAATCTTCTAGAATTTCTTTCTTTCCAAATAATGTGCACACATAATAAAATGGTTGTTATGTAAATCTGCTTGGCAAACATAGGAAGAGATCTTTATGTTGAGAGCCAATGAATGACACTAGTGAATGCACTTACTGGAGTAGACCAGAGAGTCCAAATCCTCTGTCCAGTTTTATGGTGTCTTATTTTGTCCAATAAATCTCAGCCATTTATTTATGTGAGCTCCGCATAGGTTCCGCAAAAATAAACGTGGGACTCGCATAAATGAATGGTTGAAATTCATTGGACATAATAAGACACCATAAAACTGGACAGAGGATCTTGTCTCTAGACCATAGGCATTTCTGCTTAACAAGTTCCCAAATTCTGTTGGTTATAGTGAACATGAAAAATAAATGATCCCTTACTTCCTTGTATGCGGGACAAAATGGATAGGATGTGTTGACATCAAGGTACCTGATTCGATTAGAATATTTATTCTATTTTTAATAGTGAACTAAAAGATAAACGAAATTTTTGGAGGTAGAGTCTTGTTCTAGATAATCTTGTGCTAATCCACTACTGGATTCTTCACTCTTATTAGATCTCTTATAAGTTTGTTTGAAAGTTTTTGAATAGGTTGGTTCTTTCAGTTAAATCATATTTACCAACATATTGCATAAAGTAGGAAAATGTTAAAAATTAATCCTACCGTAACTAAGCTAGATATAAAGTTTAAGTAAAGAGACAAATTGAATAAAGAGCTTACTTAGAATCATTTTCGCATTATTGAGCAATAGTGAAATTAAGATTAGTATTTGAAAGCTTTATCTTTATATATAAGAATAAAAATTATGAATATTTGTGATTTCTAGATCCTATGATATTGATGAAAATTATGCTCATCGCTTACACCCTTTAGAGGGAGGGTCCAGTTCACAGAAAATTATGGGATTGGGAGAGGAATGTGATGCCGACAAGCAAAGTTAAGGTAACTTGCAGATTTAAGCAGGCTAACTTAAATGCGGCATGATGATATGGTTGTTGAGTGCAAGCAGTGTATTCAGCTCGCAAGTGGAGAAAAGGAAAGGAGTTTATTATTTACTTAGAAGAATTATTTTGGCGGGAGCTTATCATAAGCAAGCAGGGTGGGTGTGGCGACGATGATAAATCTTTTGGCATGTCTGGAAAAAAATGACGACTGAGAAACTTGGCATATGATATTGGAAGAAGTTGATGTACTGGGATGCGATCCATGAATATGTAACCACCATTATAAGTCTCTTCCCTCGTTTTTCTACGTCTTCTCCGCAAGTCTATCAATGAAATCAGTGTTCATGGACAAATATTCATTTACTATATATTATTATTATTCTCTGTTGTTGATTTTTCAAGAGAACTTGATAGGAGAGTCGAATGACTTGAAATGGAAGAAGTATCATCTTCCCTGAACAGGAGTTAGCGTACTACATGTTGAATCTTCCCTGACATACAGCTCCTATAAGGCTCATGAAATCTCCAAGAAATGGGTGGAACGACCAGCACTACTGTATTAATAATTATGTACCCTCTTCTTACTGCTACTCTCCTATAGGTGCTTGCCAATATCTATACTATAATCATCAAAATTCATTAGATTCCACTCTTCATAGCAGACGCAAGCAAGCAAGGAAATGAAAATAATCGATATAAAGAAGAGAGCTCTAGCTCTAAAAGATGATTATTTGTTTCTATACAACATATTAACATTAAAAGATGATTATTTGTTTCTATACAACATATTAATGTCAAGTTGGGCAATTCTTATAGATAAAACAATAAGTAAAGAGACCACTTCATAAATTAGAATATATCTAACATAGCTGTGGCCAAGGTCTTTCACAGAGCCCAAATGAGTATCAAGTATTGTATCACAAATGTCTTTTACACTGGGTTCGTTCCCCTGTGTGATCAACAACCTCAGGCAATACTTTCTCAAAAACCTGTAAGCATAAGAAGAAATATAACATTAGTTTGAAAGCAACTAGCCCAGTATAATACTCAACTAATGCCTAACACTAAAACTGATGAGAGAACCTATAGCAGTTTGTCAATATTTCCCATCTTGGACAACCAACAAGGAACAACAATAGATATAAGATCCTTAAAGACACACTGGGAGTGGATATCAATCTATACGTTTGTTGATCAATTCCTTACTTGCGACGATTAGAGAATTATTGACGAGGACTTGGGACGTGCGGGTACGACATATATATCGGGAGGGTAACCGTTGCGCGGATTGGCTAGCTACGTATAGTTATGGATTACCTTTAGGCATGCACTGGTTCCCTGAACCGGTCGCTGTCATTTCTCCTTTGTTACTTGCTGACATAGTGGGTGTGACTCATCTGTAGTTTTTCTTTCGGCTTAGGCCCGTTTTCTATCAAAAAAAAGGCTTGTTTTCAATATGGGACAATTCAATGGAAGAAGTAATAAAGAAGCTAACCCTTTTTTTCTTTTTGAAATGAAATTAATATTTCAATTAAAAAATTTTGCTAACAAATATTTGGTAAAATAATAAGCACAAAATAAAGACAGAGATGCAAGTAGTTTTCACTGCCAAATACAAATTTAAAATAATGTAACTTGTAAGAGATCACTAGATGAATTAACAAAACTATGTCACAGTTGATTCTTCGATCATAGTGAGCATAGCCTATATACTGCAATATTTTCTCTAGAATGAATTTTATAATGGATGTCAAAAGTGTAAATACATGGTTGCGGGTGACCCCATCTTTCACAGAATGGGCACACTTAACTAACATTTCAATATCAATTTTATTTACAATGTCATCCTACAAGGAGAAGAGTTACTTGAAACAAACAAGTATACAAAAAAGTTTTTTTGAAAATAAACAAAATTTTATATAAATAAGAAGAAGGAAATACACAATTTTACACCAACATTTAAGACAAAAGCAAAACGACACCGTGGGAACATAAGATCCAATCAAACAATCAAACGATATTGTGCCTAAGGGTAAGACACACGATCCTTATTTGGTTGTTGTAAGTGGTATCAAAGTATCTCTCAACTCAGTCGGGGAGTCGCGAAGCTTCCAAATTAGGGCTTCGATGGTTTCTTCATCTTCAAGAGGCGTTGAGCTCTCCTTTTAAACTTCCTTCTAATGGCGAGAGTCTCTGAGTGGTCTGAAGGTTGCTATAGCTTTGAATAAGGGAATTAGGTATTTTGGTTACTTCATTACTTCTTTAATGTACTGTATAACTTCGTCTCTTTCATAGTTGTGTATATGTTTCAACCATAGCTTCTACTTCGACATTCGATGAAATAGGATGTTTGTGTTGCATATTAGATTGAGATTGCTTAGTAGAATGAGTTCTCTGATTTCATAGAGAATCTCAAACGCGAGGACCTTCTTGGGCGTGTTGGTTCCTCCAAACTGTCTGAGGTTTCTATGCTTCCATAGTCTATATAAACAGAGACCTAAGGGCAGAACTTGGATCTGCCTACTAGCATTTGGAGGAGTTGTAGGAGTAATGAATTTTTGTATCACCTCTAAAATAGTATTCCCCAGGTTAAGCCATAGGTATCTGTCAATTATAAATTCCCATACATATCTACTATAAATGAAGTGAATCACACGTTAATACACGACTTAATAAATGATATACAAATACATAAGAAGGGGGGTTGGTTGAATTGTGTCTTCTTTTTCGATGATCCCCTTGTTAATAATTTCTTTAAAAGAAACTTGTTCTACTCACAAACTATTAACGATCAAAGTTGTGAAATATTTTGAAAATTCTCGTATGAAAAACAGTAAAATTGAAAATTCAAAGTTAAGAGAGAGTTGAGAGTTGAGAGAATGTTGACACGGCAGATTTATCATGGTTCACCCTAAACCGTGGGCTGCGTCCAGTCCTCAGAAATCTTTCTAAGATTTCACTATCTCACAACACGTTACAAGTATTCTTTGAATCCGAGCCTCTTCAGGTCTCTTACAACAAGTATTCTTTCACTCTTAGCCTCTTCAGGCTATCTTACAACAAGTATTCTTTCATTCTTAGCCTCTTTAGGCTATCTGCTCTTCTTTCAACTGAAAGGTGTTTCGAGCTTTGTTACAGATAAAGATAGCTCTAAATTTTTCGCACAATAATATTTCTCAAAATACTAAGTTTTTCAAAATCGCTAATCTCTTGCAGTCTTCGACTTCAACTTGTATTTATAGCCTTCGTCATCAACTACTTCTTTCTTCTTGTTTCTTGATCTTTCAAGAATTAGTTATTCAGTTGAGTTCTGTAACTAACTCAAGCTAATTAGTCATCCGACGCGTTGTTGATTCTTCCATCTCACTTCTTTCGTCTGATGTTCTTCTTCACGTTTTCGTCTTACTTCTATCGTCTGATTTTTTAGTTTGTGACTTGTGTCTTACTTTCGCTTTTACACCTTGCGTCTCACTTTCTATTGTCTCATTCTTGACTTGCGCCTTGCGTCTGCTTTTTATCTTCTGTCTTTCTTTCATCTGTTTTTCGTATCGTCTAATTTTTTAGCTTCGCGCTTTCATTTGATTATTGGCTTTGCTCCTTTCGTCTCATATTCTTCTGCTTCCATGCTTTTGTCTGATTATTGGCTTTGCTTCTTTTATTATTATTTGTTCTTCATCAAAATCATTTACGTAAAGTGATTTTGACTTAACAATAAAAACATGTGAAGAAGAGATGATCTCTTGTTTCCATATGGTTCTTGCATAGTGGGCAAGTTCTGTCCATTTGTAAGTAGTGAATTCTATCTACCATGTTCAGTTTATTTAGGACTGCTAGCCATAGTATGAAGGAGATCCTTGGGGTTAAAACTTTGCTCCAGATAACTTTAAACCAATCAACCTTTTGCTTCCTGCTTCTTAGGAAGACTTTCATGGCTTTGTTTGTGAGTTTAAGGATGGGTTGGGAATGCCAGTAGAAGGTGTCATGAGAATTAGGTTGGGGAAGATATGAAGGTTAAAGATACACTCGTTAGTGAATGCAAATGAGTTTTAAGGGGGGATTGGATTTAGAACAAATAATGTGGATGCAAATGAAAATCTTTACATTTAAATAGTTTATGATGCAGCTGGTTATACCTTTAAGGAAAATATAAAAAATCTTAAAGAAGAACCAAACCCACATGCAAAACAATTTTTTGACTTACTACACTCAGTTGACTAAAAATTATGGCCAAATTGTGAGACAATGACTCAATTGCCTTCAATTGCTCGAATATTGAACATAAATTCTGAAGGGCATATTTCTAATTATAGTTTTGACAAAATTCTTGGATGATATAATGAATCATTGCCTCCTGAAAAAGAAGATGATGATAATTTTAATTTACAATTAAATGCTGATAGCGATTAATTTGTGTTTGTAATAGAATATTATATTCAACAAATCAACTAATTCCTTTTTCAATATATTGTGTGAAATATTGAATTGAAATTGTTATATTTCTGGAATATTCAATCAAATATGAATTTTAGGTTAAAATATGCCACGAAAGAGATAATAGGATACGATGCGACCAAGGTTCAAACCACGATTTGTAGCCAGTTACTGTCTAGGTGAAGCATCACATTCTGCAACGGCAACCGAATCAGATGTTGTATCTACAACTTCTACACTTGTAGACAAGGCATCACCTTCCATACCTGCTGCTACACCATCCACAACCCTTATACCAATAGAGATATCAAGGGTAAACGACGTGGATAAAGGAGGTGGTCTCCATCCTGAAGCTGGTCGATGGGAGAACTTACATTACAATTGTCAACAATCTGTAAGTAAAAATACATGAAACACTACATGTTTATAATTAACTTATAGTTTTAAAAGTTTAAAAATGGTATAAAATTAATTGTTTTTATATTAGGTTGATTTTGTCTGGACTATGCTTAAGAAACATGACATCCAAATTCAAGGAGAAAATTGATCTTGAGGGTTATATATGGAGGAATATCTCTTAGGCGACAAATGAATTTTACTATTAGGAGTTTGAGGTTCAAAAAAAGATTTTTGTTTTTAATTGATTTTTATACATTAATTAGATAAATATTATTACATTATAAGTACTTATCATCTGTTTTTCCTTTTGTTTTAGAATTTTGGAATGAAAATATGTGTATTATGGAGAATGATAATGTTATAAATGTCTAGTGTCATATATGACAGTGATATTGAGTTATTTTCTTTGTTCAACAAGATGTAAATGTAAGTGTAAGTCGTGTGCAAGTCGACTTGTACAATGGGTAAGTCGACTTACACACATTCAGTACCGACAAGTCGA
>JANZXV010000002.1:26416382-26433840 GCA_027576455.1 Erythroxylum roigii
TGAAGATAGATTGAAATCAATCTTCAAGTGGGAGATTGTTAGTTTTTTTTGTAAGGGACAAAGTCCTATATTGAAAGTAAGTGAGGGAGGGGAGAGGTTAAACAAGTATAAATAAAACCCCTCCCCCTCCCATTTACATCATCCAAAACCGAAACAAAATATTAACTCTTAGTAAGAGTAGTAAATTTTTGTGAGTAATTTTTGTAGTGTATTGGAGTAAGGTTTGAGAGAATATGTAAACACTAGTGAGTTGAGTGTTGAGTGTTAAGTGTTGAGTGTTGAGTGTAAATACTTATAAGTGCTGTTTTTTCCCTAATAAAAGGATATGCAGTAGCTCTGGAGACGTAAGCATAATTTGGCTGAACACCATCATCAAATTTTGTGTTGTGTGCTTGTTCTACCGGCATTTTAGTTGTGTGGAAACAGTCTAATTTCCTAACACCTTTATGGGTAGTTTGTTCTCTCTGGGTTATGATATACATGTGTTACATGTAAAGAACTTTGTTGGTGGCCATTAATGGCTAGTCATCAAACGTTTTTCCTTTGTATATATTTTAGTATGCATGTTAACTCACGATTTGCATGCGCAGGTAAAAAAAACTCTTCATTAGTCGCAATCATAGTTGCACCAATTTGCTCCACAATTGTCGTTGGTACCTCCATTTTCTGCATTTGCTACTATCTTCTCACAAGCAGGACAAAGAGGTGTCAAGCCAGGTCGGAAGGTAATCGTGAAGGTCAGCATATTTCTTTTGACATCAAATCCAATGCCTTTCATGCCCCTTTGTGTATTTACACTTTTTCTGGCTGGAGTTTGTAGATGGACATGAAATGAGAAGTATGGAGTCCTTGAAGTTTAATTTTAGTTCCATAGAAGTCGCTACAAACAAATTCTCTTTTGCTAACAAGCTAGGAAAAGGTGGATTCGGCGAAGTCTACAAGGTGAACAATTAGCACTATCTGATTTAATCTGTATTTCAAAGTAAGAGTTCTTGAGACCCGGATTCAGATACTTAAGTTCCATCTCTGAAACAGTATAGGAATCCCTAATTTAATGCAAATGTTCAGGGTATGCTACCCGATGGACAAGAAATCGCTGTGAAGAGACTATCAAGAAACTCTGCACAAGGAGCAGAAGAATTTACGAATGAGGTCATATTGGTAGCCAAGCTTCAGCATAGAAATCTTGTGAGACTTCTCGGGTTTTGTATGGAAGGGGATGAAAAGATTCTAATCTATGAATATGTGCCCAACAGAAGCCTCGATTTCTTTCTATTCAGTCTGAATCTCAACTTTCTACTCAATACAAAGTTTGTGTTTTGAAAGTGTCAATTTGTAGTCCAGAATCCTAACTTGATCTCATAAATATGCAGATCCCACTGTGCAAGCACAATTGGATTGGACAATACGGCACAAAATAATAGTAGGGGTTGCCAGAGGAATCATGTATCTTCACGAAGACTCTAGGCTTAGGATAATACATCGGGATCTCAAAGCCGCAAATATACTGTTAGATGGAGATATGAATCCGAAGATATCAGATTTTGGAATGGCTAGGATATTTGGAGTTGATCAAACAGAAGGAAGCACAAGAAGAATTGTCGGGACATAGTAAGCTCTGGGATTTTTCTTGTTCCCTAAAGATTTTATGTATATATTCACATCTTCGGAGAAAGAAGTTTTTTAACCAGATTTCTTACACTCATCTTTATGTCTAAATCATGTCACTCTTTAAGCATCTGTAGATATAAAATTGTAAAGCAAAACAGGGCAATAAGTTTTGTCTTTATGGTACTGATAATGTTACTTTGCTTGTTATATTTCTGCAGTGGTTACATGTCTCCGGAATATGCAATGCATGGACAGTTCTCCGTCAAGTCTGATGTGTATAGTTTTGGAGTCTTGGTTCTTGAAATAATATGCGGAAAGAGAAACAGTTTCTTCCATCGAACAGAAGATTATGATCACCTCGTGAACTGTGTAAGTATATGACTTCATTGTTATTACAGCAATCACTTTTTTAAAAATTAAATAAATAAGATTTTTTAAAGAATATTAAGGCAAAGCCTTACATGAGTTCAAGAACAAAATAAAGCATACATGCTCATCAGAACTAGGCAATAATAGACAAGTACTGACAAATACTACCACATCTAAGTGAACTACTTCCTTCTTGGTGTACCAACAGTTTAATTCTAAGGTGGTTAACCAGTCCTATTATCAATGAGTGATAACCCCCTGGAGTTGCACAACTAGGTTTCCACATCAACAAGCTCTTCCATCCTTGCACTAAGAAGAATCCCAGTACGGAGAGCATTCAATTCCATTCTCAAGTGCATTGGTATCATGTTGCTCTAATAATCAAACTAGAACCAAGTCTCTTTGTCATCCCCAGCAAGATTTTTAAGAGAAAAGTTAAGTAACTCCTTTTGCACACTCCACTTATTCTTAGGCCCCAAAAATTAGTATTCGATAGGCAATATATGTGCGCCCATTTGCTTCCTTGTCATTCAATAACCTTCACTCTCTTAACAAGCGACATGTTGTTGAATACCCTAAGAGATGAGGCCTAATCTCCCTTCCTACTTCAAACAACCTAAGGGGCTCCATTTCACCTTGGAGCCAACATAGTTAGTAGCTTCACCTTTCCATAAGAAAATTTTCATCAATCTTTCAACCTCCTTGATGATTCTTTTTGAAAGAACTAATTGGGAGCTCCAGGTTGGAAAGGACTGAGGAGATCAGCTGTAATTCACCTACGTAAGATAAATATCGACTCTGCTAGCTTTCAATAAGATGTTTAATTGATTCCAGAAGAAGTGGACAATCCTTAATAGTTGGCTTTTTAGTAGTTATTAGAACCCTAAGGTATTTAAAAGGAGATTCTTGAATTTGAAGCCCAGCTATTGCTCCAAGCCTTTGAAGCGTCCTATACATTAGCTAAAAATTAAAAAATTTATTTATCTGATTTTTTTAGTCTCTCTTTTCAGTTTTGATTTCTTATAATTTTCAAAAATTATAAATGCTTAACAGCCCAGGCTCCTTCCACAACATTTTCTTGTCTCATGAGCCTTCGTTGTTCTTGAGCTTGCAAAGCATGTAACAACTCTGCCAAAGTGATCTTGGATAGATCCTTTGTATTTTCCAGGGTGGTTATTGAAGCTCCATAACGTTCTGGAATGGTGACAAGAATTTTCTCTACTATTCGAAAATCAGAAAATTCAGTACCAAGTAACCTTACCCTATTGGCTATGCTGAGCAATTTATCTGAGTATTCTTTGACTGTCTCGGACTCCTTCATCCTCTGCAGCTTGAATTCCCTTATTAGATTCAACACTTGCATGCCACGAATCCTCTCATTTCCAGCATATTCTTCTTCGAGATAGTCCCAAATAGCTTTTGCTGTTTTGAGAGCCATGATTCTTGTGAAAATAGTAGTTGAGACAGCAACAAACAGACATGCTTTTGCCTTTGACTTCTTGGTTTTCTTCTCCTTGTGACTTTTGATCTGTGCCATAGTGGGATTGTTGGGCAGTTCTGGAACTTCATAATCCTCTACCACAGCTTCCCAAAGATCCAAAGCCTCCAAGTATGTCTCCATTCTCACTGCCCAAAGCTGGTAGTTTTCTCCATCAAAAGCAGGCGGGGCTAAATGGAGAAACTAGTTTTAGTATCTTTTTTTTTTCTCTTCACAGGTCCCTTAAAGAAAAGAGCTCTGATAACAAATGTAGGTTTTCTAAATAAAATAAAAAAACAAGATAAAAAGATAGATATAATTGTAGAAAGAAAGATACAATCCATTAATTCTTTCTCACCTTAACAGCTTTTATAGCTGAAGGAATAAAACAGAAAATACTAGAAACATGGGATACTATTTTCCCACTAAACATGATATGAAACAACCTTCAGATTATTAGGAACAATAAACAACTTCTTCCTAAAGTCTCGAGATATGAACCTAACAGAAAAATCAAAACAAACAGAAAAGAAAAATAAGACAAAGTCAATGTGCAGTTCTTTAAGCAAACATTCAACAAAAATTTAACAACTTAAGTCGTAAATCTGATGGGAGGGGAAATTAAGTCCTCAAATATTCAGTCCATTACAGCAATCATGGTGGTACCAAGTGGATTACTGGTTTAACTTTAATGTATCATGTACGCAGGTCTGGAATCATTGGCGAGAAGGGACACCTGTGGACGTGTTTGATCCAAGAATTGCAGACACACGCTCAACAGACGAAGTTCTTAGATGCATGCACATTGGATTACTATGTGTCCAGGAAGATCCAACTGAAAGACCAACAATGACAACCGTTGTTCTCATGCTCAATAGCTACTTAGTTGATTTACCATCACCAAAACGACCAGCATTTTTCATACGCGGTAGAATAGAGCACAGCATGTCCATGGAAGGAATTGAGTTGCGTCAATCTAAATCCAATTTAGTACAAGACTCATATGACGCATTGCCTATTACTGTTGTATCTCCACGGTAGAGCCAGCGACTGAAATAGAAACTTCAAAATCCAAGGCGGTCAGTTTTTATCATCTGCGTAAACTTAATGCGTGGTTTTTGTTCAAGGGACTAAGAAACTGCAGTTGATAATAGCAAAATACTGAACGCATTAGACATTGTTTAGCTTGGAACACGTTCTGCTTTATAGTTTTTTTTTTCTTTTCAATTTTGCTAGAATAATGTGTAGATCAGCTAATATTTTATATCCAAAAACTGAAGGTACTTCTACATAAAAAGTAACGTCATGTATATAGTTTAGATGGAAGTGCATTTATTTAGAAATGAACAATTTAGAATGATCTGTTTTTATCCCAAAATGTCTACATTAAATTATATTAAGCTACTTATATATTTTAAAGTTTAAGATAAAACAACTTGATAAAATTAAAAAAAAAAGATTTTTTATTATTCAATTTGTATACAAGCTACATCCTGAATCTTTATCACACCTCTTCTTTATCTGGGACTTCTCAACAGGTATCTGAAAGTCAATCCAAGCTCTTTGCAATCTTTGTCTCCGGGAATAACTGTTTTGATGTGCTTAACTGGCTGTCTAGAACTAAGATACTAAATAAGGGAAACAAATGCATTTACTTGCACTGCACCATGTATGCAATCTGAAAAATTCAGTTTTGTTTGAATTCCCTTTAATTTTTTTATTAAAAATTATTTTCATTTCATCAATTTTATTAAATATTCATTAACAAAACATCTATTAGTAGCTTCGATAATTTATAGAGAATTTTCATCACACGCAAAAAAGAAATCATATAAATTTAACGATTATTTCTTTTATTTATTAATATTTTAATTTATTCAAATAAAGAAAATCTCCTACATCTTATCATTACATAAATCATTCTTTGATGGACTTAGAATATTGAACTAGAGAATGTTATTCTAATCTATTATTAACAATATTGTTAGAGCAAATTAATTACAATACCTTTTTTGATAGTTGGAAAAGAATCATATGAATTACATAACTAAAAGTGAGAATTGAGCCAATACAAAACACAAAATTGAGCAACTATGTTAAAAAAATTCTTGAAATAGCTAAAAATTTATGAGACAAAAAGTTTCTAAGTGTTTCCTTTTTGAAAGTTCTCATGTTCCTCTCTTTCCATATTGTATAAATATTAAAAGACAGTTCCGACTATCTTGAATAGTCGGACCTTTAAAGATGAAGCCATGGATGAATGTAACCTCTTTACGCGTGTGAACTTTCAAGTTATGGAGCACCTCAGCTTAAGCACTACTTGTGTTGCATTTGATCTTTAATTTTTTTCTCTGTAAGTGATGCAGCCAGGTGTTAGCTTAGTTCTCATAGGGCATTCAGACGATGTTGACTTCCACTTGAAGGGCAGCCTTGCACTTCTATGTTGCGTGGGTCAAGGTTCAAATTTATCCTTTTTGCACGGGGCTTAGGAAATCTAGATCTTTTCGCACATCAACGAGTACCCAATTTCAGGCACCATATACATTGCTATTGTATTGTATTGTTGATTGAGAGTGCTTTTGGAATTGGGTTGCTTAATTGTGTTAGTTGTCAGATTTGTTAGATTTTATTTCCTTTGTGCGGAAACTATTAGAGGACTTGGTTTTTGATTTTGTATTTGATTTAGGGTATGGGGTAGGGGTGTGCATACCTTTAGTTTCTTTGGGTTAAGAGATTGTAGGGCTCCTAATCTCTTGTCTGTACATATTTTCTTCATTTTTATAAAGTTTTTTTGATCTATCAAAAAAAAAAAGATAGTTTGAAGATAATAAGATTCTCTTTCCTATGGTAGCTCACTTTCTTATTCTATTTCACATTATTTTCCCTTTCATCCTTTATATAATAAAGTTTGTTACACAGGTGCTAAATTTTTATCCATATCTATTTGTGAATATGTAGTTGAAGAATAAGTAACCTAGGAAAGGGGTCACTTTCCTCTCCCATTTGTTGATCAAATGATAGAAAGGGTGGCTGGTCATTCTTTCTACTACTTCTTGGATGGGTACTCGGGATATAACTAAACCTTAAAAAAAACATATCCTTATGGAACTTTTGCATATAGACGGATGCTCTTTGAGTTATGCAATGTCCTAACTACATTTCAAAGGTGCATCATTTCTATCTTTGTGGATATGATCGAGGATATTATGGAAGTTTTTTAAATGATTTTTCAGTCTTTGGAGACTTAAGCAAAGCTTGACTAATTTGAACAGAATACTCCAAAGAAGTGAAGAATCACATTTAGTTTTGAACTGAAAAAAATGCCATTTCATGGTGCATGAAGGTGTAATGTTGGGGCATAAAATATCACACCAAGGAATTAAAGTGGATAGAGCAAAAACAGAGGTCATAGAGAAGCTTCCAGCACCAATTAACATTAAAGGAATATGAGCATTCTTAGGTCATGAAGGATTTTATCACCGCTTTATTAATTGCTTCTCAATATTGCTAGACCTCTAACAATCCTATTAGTCAAGGAATTATCTTTTAATTTCAATGAAAATTGTTTATCAACATTTAATAGACTAATGAAGGCACTAACATCAACATTAGTTTCAATGTTACTAGATTGGACACTTTCATTCGAAGTCATGTGTGACGCTAGTGACCAAGCTATAGGTTGCACGTTGGGTTAAAGAAAGGATAAAAAGTTAAATGTTGTCCATTATCCAAGGAAGCCATTAATGGCACCCCAATTGAATACACCACTAAGGAGAAGGAGTTACTAGTAATGGTGTTTGCTTGTGACAAGTTTCGGTCATACCCCTTGGGCTTTAAGGTGATCATTTTTACAGATCATGCTGCACTTAAGTATCTATTAGCCAAGAAATATGCCAAACCAAGGCTGATTCAATGGGTACTATTATTACAAGAATTTGACATCGAAGTACGAGACAAAAAGGAGCAGAGTGTGTGGTAGCAGACCACTTATCACGTTTGGAAGGAGGGGAAGTTGAGCAAAGCGATGATATTAACGAGAGACTCCCTAATGAAAACCTGATGTTACTTGACAGTATAGTGGCACCATGGTTCATAAATATAACAAATTTTATCGCCAGAAGTAGACTTCTTTTATAATTATCGTATCAACAGAGAAAACAATTCTTTTCTAAGTATACCTGTTATTTATAAGATGACCCGATCTTGTATCAGACATGTGTTGATGGATTAATAAGAAGGTGTGTTCTGTAGGAGGATTTTCTCGCCTACTACAGATCCCATACTACCCCCCATAAACTGAAAATCCATAACCCCAATTGCTACGGAAATGCCGTTTAGTTGACTTGTGCCTGTTTGAACAGCCTCAATTAATCCTGTCTTTCTTTGATAAGAATCAATATGATCTTTATAAGGTTCCTCCTCCGAATGAAATTCAATGGGATCCAAGGATACCATGTTTTCATCCATAGGATCCCAAGTTCCTGGATCAATCAAAAGTTCAATTCTATCGAAACTACTCATTTTCAAATGATATCCACATTGTTCACAAATATTCATTCGTGACATCAAAAATTTCTTAAATAGAAAAGAATTGACTGTTCGAGTACTCCAAATTACGCGAGAAAAAATAAAAGTAGGAGAGCCATATAATATATAATAAATATGATATATATATATATACACATACATATTGAATTGCGGATGATTCTTGAATACCTGGTATAATAGAAAATTCGTGTGCTATTTTCTCAGATTTTGCACGTGTGATACATGTTCCTTTTATTTCTCCAAGCAAAGCTCTTCGCATCGTAATCTCGATTGTGTCGGCTTGACCTTTCATAAGTGGAGACAGAATAAAGCATCCATAATAAAGATGCTGACTGTTGGCTATTGATTCAACACACTACAGTTGTCAAACATATTGATGCAGTGTCACAAAGCTAAGTATGCTAGCCATTATGGTGTGAACAAAACGGCGGCTCAAGTACTCAACTGTGGATTTTATTGGCCAAATTTGTTTAAAGATGCTCAGGAGTTTGTGGCACAATGTGATAGGTGTCAGAGTATGGAACATCTCGAAAAGAGATGAGATGACCTTATCCAACATCTTAGAAGTTGTTTTGATGTGTAAAGACTTGACTTCATGGGGCTTTTCCCATCCTCTATGGGGCATATGTACATTTTAATAGAATTGGATTATGTATCATGATAGGCTAAAGCTATGGCAGCTCCAACGAATGATGGCAAAGTTGTAAAGAAATTTATTACTCCCTCCTATCCAAAATGAAAGTCGTTTCAGAGGGATGCACTCTTATTAAAAAAGCTAATGAAATATTTGATATACCCTTATTAATTGCATGTCGAACTGCCTTGAAAATGTAATCTATGTAATCAGGATGTGAGAAAAATTAAAGGGTAATTTTGGAAGTAAAATTATAAACATACATGAAAAGTCACGAATGACACTTATTTTGAATAATTAAAATCTATCTAAAACGACTTTTATTTTGGATAGGAGGGAGTAAAAGATTATTCAACTGATTTGGAGTGACAAGAATAATAATAAGTGATTGAGGAGCACATTTTTGTAATAAATCTTTTGATTCTCTTCTTAAAACATATGGAGTTCACCATTGTGTGGCCTCTCCATACCACCTACAAATAAGTGGCCAAGAGGAAGTTGTAAACCGTGAACGTAAACGAATATTGGAGAAGATGGTAAATGATTCAAGGAAGGATAGGGTATTAAAGCTGGATGACACCTTATGGGTTTTTGAATCGCCTTCGAAACTCCAATCGAGATGAATCCATTTAAACTTTTGTATGGTAAAGCTTGTTATTTGCCCATGCAACTTGAGAATAGAGCATATTGGGCAATAAAAGCTTTACTTTTTGACTAGAAATGGGTGGGTGAACAAAGACTCATATAATTGAACAAATTCGATGAGCTTTCAATTAAATGCATATGAGAATGCCAAGTTATACAAGGAAAAGGTGAAGAAATGACATGATTCTCATATTAAGAAGAAAGAGTTCAAACTTGGAGATACGGTGTTGTTATATAATTCAAGATTGAAGTTGTTTCCCATAAAGCTCAAATCAATGTGGAGTGGGCCTTTCAAAGTAACCCACGTATTCGAACATGGAGCTTTAGAATTAGAAAATCATAATAAGAAAAAATTATTAAAAACGCTTCAAATGATGAATGGTCATGCTAAAGATCATAACTTAGCAAATCTCGGTAGTTAGGTTTGTTTTGAATTCTAAAACTGGGGGTTTTAATTACAATGATTTGGAGTGATTTGGATGGCTACATTACTTGATATTGAAGTTCTTATAAGTTGGTGAAGCAAGTTCGGAGGATACATGACGAAGAAGCGATGAAATGGGACATAGGTGACAAAAGTCACTATGTAATAATTTAGGACTCCCATATCACGATTATGCTAGCATGAAGGTTGCTTCTATCATTATCATGACTCAAAATGCATCATCGTGCATAAAACGAATTTCACTTCTGTAACGATCGTGACATGCAACTGGAAATGGGAAGACATGTTATTTTCACCCCACAAACCCTATTTTATCCTTCCTTCTTCAACCCTAACCCTATATCTTCATATTTCTTCATTTTTTCCACATCCTTTCTCTCTCTAAGTCTTAGCCTCCACTCCAAAACTCTCTTCCTTCCCTCTTCACTTTCTTTTGATCTCTAACTTGTTTTTGCATCTTTAATCAAAATCCTACTCCCTTCTTCATATGTTTCACAACCTTTACACATATCTTACATTTAAGAAGTAGTTTTACATAATTTCGTGTCTATTCTTGTTGGTGCATTATGTTGTGTTCTTAGTTCATTTTGCAGTTTTACACTTACTTATGGCCTCTAGGATTAAACAAAGTGCTAAATGCTCCCATCTAAAAGGGAAAAAAAAGTAGTGGGAGAGGTGCACGAAATAGGGTTGCGAACTTTAGAGCTCCTTTTTCAATTTACTTGGAAGATGAAGGCATCCGATTTTGAACCCTTCAATCTAGAATTATTAGTGCATCGAGATATTTAGATTTTAATATCTAAGATGATCTTGGGTTGAAGGATAAAGTTCATAGTTTGAGTAATAAGATTCAATGGAACAAATTTATCACTTTTAATTATGTTGTGTATGAAGAATTAATCTTTGAATTCTACACTACTCTATACTTTGAGCTGCAGGATTTGACTAAATTTTGGTTTCGGTTGACGGGTGAAGCATATCATTTGAATTATGATGTTATGGAAGAAATTGCTGGATTTTCTAGGTCGAATATAATAAAAAAAATATGATGATTTCCGTGCTAAGCAATATTAGACACAACTAATAGGGTCGGATAATTTAAATGTTAGAAATGCACATAATAATGTCATCCTTACTCCTAAACATTTGTTATTACATAAGTTTATGTAACATCTCGTTACCCATGTGGGAGCTAGAATTGTGAATTTTGATAAATTTTTGAGAAATTAGGAAAATGCACATCATGCATAATTAATTGTGACATGCACATTTTTGCACATTAATATGATTGTACATACATTTATGACATTTTTCGGGTATAATTGAGTTGTTAAATATGATTAAAATGTATTTCGGCAATTTTGGGGTTATTTAGGATATTTTGAAATTTTAGTGAATTTTGTGAAAAATCATAATTTGTGGACTAATTATATAGTGACACGTGGCAGTATGTACCTATGACATATGACAACCTATAATCGGAACAAATGGCTTGATAGGTTAGGATACATGTAAGGCATGCAAGTATCCCGAGTATGGTGTTTGGAGTTAGGAATGATGCATGGTGAGTGACCTTCTCGGTGAAGAAACACTTTGCATCCGGATATGTTTTTGATCTGTTCTCCTTGCTGGAATTCATAGCCGAAACAAGTAAGTAGTTTCTGTTGATGTTAGTTTTCGGTGTAGAAATGTACCTGCATGCATGAGTTCATGAAGTTGATTTTAGAGAATTTAGATTTGTCCAAAACTACGTTGAATGAACTCTAGATTGGGAGGTATGTTGTTTGTGTATGAAGTGTTAATAGAGTTGAGTTTGAATGAGTTTGGGTTTCAGGGAAAAGTTTAAACGATACAGTGTTGGGAAATGAGAGCTTATCCGATTATGCTACGTTTTTGGCGTTATAGAGTAATCTTGAATTTTGATCTTAGGTGAATGATTTGAACTGAATTAGAAGATAAGTGAAGTGAAGTTTTAGAGATTGTTTTGGGTATAGAAATGCATGATGGTAAAATGAGAAGGTGAAAATCGGGGAAGATGAGTTTCAGTAACCAGACGTTGCGGCCAGCCTTGGCTCATTGCGACTAATTCCTTTTTGTTCGCTGCGACGTGCAACGCACCTTTGAGCTCGTCGCGGTTCATTCCTTTATGTTCGCCACGATGTGCGACGCACCCTGGAGCTCATCGCGGCGACCGTTGCAAAATAATTTCGAGAAAAACTGATTTCTGGACTGTACGTCCGGCCTCCAGTTTTATTCTCGCCGCAGCGAGGGCCCCTCTTTGACAGCTTGAACATACTTTAGTATTTTGACCATAACTTTCTCTGTAGTTATCCAAATTGGGTGATTTTTGATTTGACGTAACCTAGATACATAGGGCTACAACTTTTATGAAGAAATGGAGTTTTAATTCGGTCTCTAAGATTTTCAATTTTTGGTTGGAAATTGAGGTAATAATTTTGCTGAAGCTTAAGAATAGTATAAACTTTTTTGAGTATATCTTTTCTTATACTGAACCAAATTGAATGCTTTTGGTGTCATTAGAAAGTTAAGCAATGGTAGAAAAACTTTACAGAAGGAAGTTTGGTCTAATTTGGTCATTTACCTTATCAAAATTAGTATGGAAAGTTGACCTGTATGTGTACTAGAGGAAAAATCTGAAGTGGCCAATGAAGTTATGAAATTGTTTGACATTGTTTTGTTCAATCCAATTGTAAATATACATGGTATTAATGAGGGCTTTAATTTCTGAATGATTTGTTGACAAGAATCGCAATAGAGTACCCCGGAATTGTCATTGAACATGCATTGTACATACTTTCTACACATTGATATGCATAAAAGAACACTTGTACATTTATGCTAAAATGTGATATTTGTGAATGCGTTTTGTATATTTTAGAGGAGCTTATTGGATGTCAGCTACATTGCTAGACCATCAAGGCAATAGCTTATTGGAGCGTACTGTGAGTCAACCTAGATGATTTCTTAAGATTGATTGATTTGATTTGTTTAAGCTTCCAATATTATCAAACTGTTTGTGATTTGTCTATGAATTCCGGACTTTAATTGTCCGAGGAGATCAATATTCGGGAATGTATTAGAAGTGCTTTGATTGTGGCTTGAATTGCTATGGAATTCTGAATGTTATGTGAATTCTCAACGAAAGTTGAATGTCGGACTTAGGTCTAATGATTATGAGTTTTGTTTGAGCATCATACGTGATTGCCATATAAGCCATATTCAGTTTTGATGCATTAGAAGTGTTCTGATTTGATGTGACATCCTTTATGATATGTGAATTCTTAACGAATGTTGATTGCCGGACTTAGATCCGATGATTATGAGTTTCTGATTGAACATCATATGTGACTGTCTGATATTTGAATACTAGACTTAGGTCCAATGATTATGAGTTTCTGATTGAATATCATATGTGATTGTCTGATATGGAATAATCAGTATGTGATGCATTTCATAAATGCATGCTCAGATAAAGGCGTTGTGACTTGAGTAGCCAGTATGAAGTGCTTCCACGTAGAGCTTTGCTCCGTGATACATGTGTGTGCACGTAGAGCTATGCTCCGTGATTCTGTTCTGACTGAGCCCTATGGGCCAGTATTTATATAAGTATGTGATAGGCACTCAGTCACAACAATAAGAACGAATGTGAGTCTCATGCATATAGCATTCATATAAGACTGAAATTCCTGAATGATTTGCAAAGCTGAAGTGAGTGATACATTGATATGAACCGTTGCTATACTTGGCTACGTGAATTGTATGATCACATGAGATGCCATGTTATGTGAATATCAGAAATAGTTATATGTTCTGAATGAATATCTGTGATATATGTGATGTTTGTTTGTAATCCGGTGAATTCATCAATGATGGTTCACTCACTGAGTTTGCAAAACTCAGCAAAATTTGCAATGTGGCTTTTCAGGTTTTGAGGAATTTTCAGCTAGGCTAAATGGAGTATAGCCACTGAAGTCTGATGTGGATTAGGGGTCGGGATCAGTTTGCACCTGCATATGTCTTCAGAAATTTTATTTTTGAATTATGTTCCGCAAAAATTGTACAAAGTGTGTGTAAACGATTTGGTAATGAAATGACTTTATGATTTCAAGTGTTTTGTGTCTGAAATGGGCCCCAAATTATTGCTGAATACTAATGTTTGCAACAGTTGTAACTTGTAAATGGAAATATTTTTAAATGACATGGCCCCGATTTGATTTATGATTTCCGCCTACGTGTACTTTGTTATAAAGAAACAATAGTTTTGTAATGAATTTTTGACTGAGTGATCGTTCTAGCATGTCATCCTTGTGAGATACGTACTCGGATATCACCAGGATGTCGGGTATGTGTCTACCGAGAGTGAGGTGCTACATTTTGGTATCAGAGCCCAGATTTACTATCTTACATGGGCAGTTTTCGACATATGTGTTAAGTTACATGCATTTCAGTCATGTCATAGTAGGTAGTAGCAACTGATCTCTAGTCTGAGTTGCATTTATATGAGTCACGTACAAGAGCATTTGTTAAGTGTTTGAATTGATGGAAATAGTGGGGGGAAAATGATGATCTGTCTGACTATGAGAAAATGAAAGTTTGCAGATATTTAGAAAGGGAAAATAGTATATGGTTAGATATGACAAAAAAATGACGTAATGCATTTTGTATTGGTGGATGTATTATGGAATACGATATCGATATTGTACTGTGGTAAGATATCCCCGAATGTGATATAGAAGTGAATACATTGTCATGGATTGATTAAGGAAAGAAATGATATAAAGATGAATGACGAGATTTAAAGTGTACAAGCCAAGTTGGAAGAAAATAAATTTTTCTATGACTTTGAGAGGTCAAACTTGGACTTGAAATGGTTTTCGGATAAATGTGATATGAGTTATGATTCACTATAAGAATATGTTAGTGGAATTGCGATCGGGATTTTAGGATGATAAGTCCGAATTGATGGTGAAAATACGTGTGTATGATGATATAGTGGTAATTGGAAGATAGGATAAAGATAGTGAGATTTGTAAAAGTCGTCACGGCTAAGTTAAGTTGTTATGTTGTGAGCACATACTTAATATTGGGATCACCATGACAAGTGTGAGAATCGAGCACATAAGAATTATATGTGTGGAGATGATATAAGAAGCCATCTATGAGATATGAATATTTGTTAGTCATAGTTCCCATAATTTAATGTCTACGATGAATTAGAGTAATGCATGAAAATGCTTATAGTGATTGATCGAGGATAGATTGAGAGTGTTAAAGAAGTGATTGTGTGTGATGAATTCGAGAGAAAGAGAAGAAAAGTATTTTCCTAAATCAAATGAGATTAAGGTATCCCAAGCATAAGTTATTAGTTAGTGAATTGTCTTAAATACGTCTCTAAATGAGATGTAGTGATTATGAATAGTTGAAATTGACCTTTTGGGGTACTAAGAATGTTTGATAAGCAATGATGGGAATAATTAATTGATAAGGATTAGATGGACAATATAGTTGATCGTAGCAAGGAATCTTCTCAGAAGAAGATCACCGAATAAAGTTAAGTTGACCAAATGGTTTACTTTTAAGAATGAACGAAAAACGGAATAAATTCAAAGAAGAATATTGGAGTTCCATTCCTAACGAAGACTTAAGCATAAGATGTACAATATGCTACTGAGAGTGTATGCATTTTGTTTGAAGTCAAGTATTCAACTATGTAATCGGATTCTTGAATTTGAGTCGACACTCTTGCTAATGTGAGGAGAACTTAGGCCACATTATATTATGTGAAACTATGTTCTGGAAATACAAATTGACTTGATGAGTGTGTTGCCAACACAGGAAGTTAAGTTTATGAATGTATTGAAACAAGTGTAGAAATTAGTAAGAATGGTTCGACATTGCGTCAATGTGAAATCAACAAAAACCGTACGAATGGAAGAATCATTCGAGTAAATAAGTCGATTGAGAAATTAACAAAATATGAGATAATATTACGTCATTGGGGAATTAAGTGCTTAAGGAATTACGAGAGTTATTCATGGATACATAGAGTTTTGGCAATATTTGTTAGAGTTAACAATACCCCTGAAAGTGGCATGGTATTGAAGAATGAAGTGATCCAATTTTGTTTAGATCAATTAGTGGTTGTGATCATATATGATATCTTGAATGCATTCGAAGAGTTGAAAAGAATATTTTGATTACTTAAGAAAATATGTGATTTCGAATGTATATGAAATCCTGTCTGTGTATTTAAGTGAAAGCTATGCTTAGCATATTTTTATTATTTGATACATATCATATAATGCATGTTCTGATGAAAATGTTGTGATCACAGTAGCCAATCTATAAGAGCTTTAAGCTCAGAATTCTGCACGTAGAGCTTTGCTTCGTGATTTCTGTTTCTGACTGAGCCTAATGGCCAGTACCTATATCTGTATCTGAAAGGCACTCGATCACAATAAATAGTATCGAATTTGGAGATTTTGTGTTATGCAATGATGTTCCACATCAGAAATTAAGATGCACTTTGTTGCAGCATACCAAACTGATTTTGTATGCATAGAGACAATTAGTCTCATGAGTTGAATGTTTACTACATGATTTGAAATTTGTTGAAATAGCCATTGCTTTGAGAGCTTGGAGACACTATTAGTGTAGTGAAACATTTTGGATTTTATATAAAGATCATTAAAGTTTGAGGTATTGCTCGAGTTGAAAGAATTTTATACGAGATTGAAACAACAGATAGAAGTATTCGACTATGATTGTACAAATAAGTACTATCTTGGTAAAACTAGTGTACGTATTTTTTGCTTGACCAAAAAATTCAATAAAGGAATAGCACAAATTCAGACATTGTGGATTACTAAATCTAGTGTAATGAAGAGCATAGAATATTGATTTGACTTTAGGGCAAATCAAAGTACTATTAGCAAACGAATTTAAAATCAGTTTTGCATGAACAGATTGGCAAAGCCGAAATGAAGGATTTAGAGTTGATGAATCTTATTGAGGAAATTGAAAGTTAATAATGAATCCGAATTTTGAGTTTGAATGGGAAAAGAGTACCGTGTGACTGTAATATTATATTTGTGTGCACAACAAAGATGATTGAGTAAAAGATTGTCAGAGATAGCACAAATAACGGCTTATGCTATACATCCTAGTAGGAATACGATGAAATAATGTCAATGGCTATGGATGTAAAAACAAGTGATCACATGAAATTGTTGCCAACAGTCTTAACTGTTGGAGATATTCATAAATTTTATATTTTGGAGTTCATAGAAATATGAGATCAACATTTAGTTTTAATTGACTTGAAGCTCAACAATCAATATCACAGTGATATCATTTCAAGCTCATATAAGATGTTATACAACAGAAAGAGTCGACCACCTTTATATTTGGATGAGTGAAATTGATGTGTACTAGAAATTAAGTGACTCAAGAAATACGAATGAATTAGGTGGATCAACACCGAAGATTGGAATAAAGTGAGCTAGACACATAAGTTAAGTGTATTAACACAAAAGAGATATGAAATATCAAGCCAAAGATAAATTGTTTTTGACAGTATCATCTTGCCAAGGTGTGCTTAAGATAGGAAAAAGAGTGAGTTAAGCCCGACATAAAATTGTCCATATGAAAATTTTGTAAGAGAAGGACTGTTAACAAGAGTTTGTAACACCAACAAAGAGGTCTGATA
>JANZXV010000002.1:26433940-26448341 GCA_027576455.1 Erythroxylum roigii
GAGTTGTGATAAGGAAAGATTTAGAAACAAGATTGGTAGTGATCTGGAAAATGTTGACTGAGTATGCTTCAGTCTTTTGGCCACAACGTTTTCTCTAGTTATCCAAACGAGATGATTCTTGATTTGGATTAAACTAGAAATATATGGCTACATTTTGTATGAAGACATCGGTTTCAATTCTCTCTCCAAGAGTCTCAAAATATGTCATGAAGTGAAGAATTGTGTGCAGTGTTGGTGTATGAATGGAAAATTTGTCTTCAAAATTTAGGGGCAAATTTGGGATTGATATAAATAGATTTGAGCTAAGTTGCCTTCTGAAAAGTTGTAGATCTTTCTTTTATCTTTCCAACAGTATGTAGCATGAAAATTTTGGATATAGGAGTTGAAAGATATGAGCATTACAAGTTATGAGGTTCCATCTTCTTAGTTTGACTTTTTGCGTCTTAGTTTGACCGTCTCATTTTGCTTCGTCTTAGTATGACATCAGCATCGTCTCACTTTAGCCAGAACATATTCTAGCCCAAATTTGGTCCCCTAGATGACAGAATTGGTCTTTATGGTCTTCATGAAAGCTGTAGATCTTGAATTTCTCTTTCCAACTAGCTAAAGAACACCTCAATTCAATATCTGTAGGAAAAGTTATGATAATTTTCCCAACCTTGTTTCGTCTGATGACGTCACTTCGTCTCAAAAATGACGTCATATCGTCTGTTCTATTTTCCACCCCTCAGATGAAATAATTTGCCTTCGACGTCTTATAAGAGTTGTAGATCTTGAAGTCGTCTTTCAAATCATCCAAAGAACATCTCAATCTGAAATTTCTACAGAACGTTATCATTGTTTCCCCGAAACAGGTTCAGAATGATTTAGGTCAAAAACATGGTTGCTTCTTTTGGCCATAACTTCTTCACTAGACCTCCAAATGACTTGATTCTTGAACCATTGGATTCTTAAGACTTTTCTCTATATCTCCACCAAAAATCAAAGCTATCTGAAATGAAATAAGAAAGGTTGAGTGAAAAGAGTGGGACGGGTACAGTGAATGTGCTCTTGAATATTATGAACTGGTGTTATCCCACTGAATATACTTCAGTATTTTGATGATTTTTGGAGCTCTACTTACCCAAATGAGATGATTTCTAATTTGTGATAAACTAGAGACATTGAGCTACAAATGTTATGAAGAAATTGGAATCTAATTCCGTCTCTAAGAGATTTAAATTTTAGGTGAAAGTTGTGCATAGTATACTATTTTGGACAAGAGCAGTCCAAAAATGTTTGAAGTATATCTCTCAAAACACTTAATCAAATTGAATGATTTTGGAGGCATTATAAACTTAAGACAATGGAGGATATTTTTCTGGATGAAAGTGTTATGTAAGAATGATCAAGGATTTTTTTGGCAAGACACTTAAGTTCAAAAGAACATAAGCCTATAAGGAAGGATAAAATGGACTTTTTGGACTCATTAAGGGCATAATTGGAAGAAGAAGTATTGTCTTGCTTATAAATAAAGGGGAAAACGTGAATGAGAAGATTATAGAGAAACAAAATGTGTGTATGAGAAAAGAGATAAGAGAGAAAGAAGAGAAATAAGCTAGGGTTTCAATTGTGTTAGCCTTCAAGAGAGATTGTGAAGTTGTTCAAGAAGAGAAAAAGTAAGAGGAAGAAAAGAGCTACAATTTGAGCTAAAGATCTCCTCGTTTGGTGAAGAATCAAGGAATGTTCTATTTGAATCTTTGGATTTTTTGAAGGATTCTAGTTTATGGAGTTTAAAAAAATGCTTAGGTTTAAAGATGCTAGAATCAATTTAAGTGATTTTTGCATTGTGGGATTTTTAATTGAGTGCCTATTGAATTAGATTTGGTTTGTTTTAGGAAACTAAGAGAATCCTACCCCAGAACAAAGGAAAGACAATTTTAACTTGGAGTCTTGCAAGCAAACTTGGTGAGCAATATATATATGGTTATTGTGTAAATGGGCGATGTGCCTAAGTGTGTGTATATGTTGAATTGCTAAGCTACGAAAGGGAATTCGATATTATGAGATCATATGAGGTTAGAAAAGAAATGACAAGAAATTGATTTATGATATAGAGTAACTAAGTGTTCTTGAGGTGTAAGCTTATGAATAAGCTACACACATGTAAAGGGTACAGATTGAAAGGAGAAGTTAGAATGATCATGTACCAATGAAGTGTATGAAACATATATGAATTATGAAAGGGAATGAGCATAAAATGAATATTAGAACATATACCCAGGATTGTCATTGAGCATAAATTGTACATTGTCCATTGATACATTTGTTCATAAATAAACGTTTATATGTGTGCAATTATTAATGAGTGTGCAATGTGTGTCTTGCATAAATGAATTATGCAGGTTAAGTGTCCGTATTCAGGCGCTCCCCGATTTCGGAAGCAAATGCTAAAATGGAGCGTACTATGAGTAGACCTAGATGGTCTTACTTTATTGTTTGTTTTGTTTATGTTATAAATTGAGTGATTATGACTAATTGTGAATGTGTCTTGATTGTTGAATTTTGGACAATGAAGGTCCGATGAACGTGATATATGAATGAAATATTGAAGTGCTAATTATATGTGAATGTGATTGTCAAATGTGTTAGGAAGGTGTATTTGTATTTGGATATTAATGAAATTGTGAAATTCTCCACTTCAATGTGGAATGCCGGACTAAGGTCCGATGATGTGAGAAAGTGATTGAATGGGATATGTAATTATGAGCGATGCATTTCATTTCGTGAATGCATGAAACATAATGAAGTTGTGACCAGAGTAGCCACCGATCAGAGCTTAAAGCTCAACGTTCAATTAGTCCTATATGGGACAGTTATCAATGAGCCCTACATGGGACAGTTATCAATGAGCCCTATATGGGATAGTTCAAGCACTCGGTCACAACAAAGTAACAAATGGAAAGTGAGTCACATGTGCATTACCTATGCGTAATATGAATGATTAAGTGTATTAGTTGTGAAGTGTGAAATTGAATGTGAAATGTAATATGTTGTGAATGTGTGATATATGTGTTATGTGACTGAGTGAGCCATTGATGATGGTCACTCATTGAGTTCGCAAAATTCACCCAAAAATTTGCAACTAATTTTCATAATAAGAAGAATACCCCGTTAAGCCAACGGGATTATACCTGCAGCATTCAAGTGAAGGATAGAGGTCGGAATCAGTTCGCATCTTCATTGCATTTCTCTATTTTGTATTGAATTGTTATTCCACAACTTTTGTCTAAGTTTGTGTTTTGAAAGACTCAAGTGTTTTTATTTGTGAAAGGGCCTAAATGGCCATATGAAAATTTTGTAAATTACCTTGTATGATTGAAAAGTGCTTATGCCCTATTTGGTTATTGACTTCCACATGTGTGTTTGTGTTTTCAAAAAAAAATTATACCAATTTTCGAGTGATTGAGTGCTCTAGCACGTCACCCTCGCGGGGCACGGACTCGGATATCACCATCGATGTCGGGTTCAGGTCGCACGGGAGTGGGATGCTACAATCAAAATATCTCAAAGGATCATAAGTAAACAAGTAGCTAAAGGTTAATTATAGTACATAAACTCACACATAAGACTTGAAGCATCATATGGAAAAGGATAAAGGTCATAGTCCTTTGTCATTTAATTATCCATGTATTTGGTTTAAAGAGTGCAGCCTTTTAGGAGCAACATGTTTTCATAGTTCACATTGGAAATCTTAGCTTAAGCTATATTCCCTCATGTGGTCATGTTTAGGTTGCAATTCAGTTGAAGTTTCTAAGCCATAAGTTGTTCCCTTATAACCATTACCAATTCCTTCAATTTAGGCTCTTTGTTCTTATATTGGTGTTAGAAAATCTACATAATTCTTTACTTCCGTAGAGTGTAAATGGTATTTCCCAAGAATATCTTAAAGATTCTATGATCACCACTATTAAGGTAGGTAGGTTGACATGAATATGACACTAACTCATTCCAGCTTAAAGGATGGGATAGGAAGTTACCAATTTGTAACATTCCATTTTAGATGAAACGAAAATAGGAACATTGAAAAAAAAGATGGTCTATAAGTTCTTCCTCTTTCCTACTCAAAAAGCAAGTGTTAGTTATGGGTAGGAATCTACTGATCCTATTAGAAGTAGGTAATTTTGTATTAATAGATAGCTAAAGAATAGGATTTAAATGTTTGAACCACATCAATATTTTTAAGGAAAAAAATGGAAGTTGAGATTGAGAATTTCCCTATATTCTTTAGTGGAGAATAGGCCATTAGGGGAGCTTTTCCACCTAATAACATCCTTAAAATTTGGGTTTAATGATACCTTAGAAAGGGATTCATTAAGTGATTATTTAGGTAAAGAATCAAACAGATCTAGTCTATTACTAAGAAATTCTTTTATAATAGCTACTTCAGGTATTGAATATTAGAGAGGGTTGAGTTCATTTATGTCCCTGAGAAGGCTATAGTCAATCTAGAGGTTGTACCAGAAATTTTTTAGTGCTCAATCACCAATCCTGTGTAAGAGGTTACGCCTAACAATGTTCCCTAACTTCATAATCCGCATTAGTGTCTAAGAAAAGGAGTGACTTTGTTGTATAGACTATATGTTAGTCCTTTTTAGGTTGTATTTATGCACCCATTTTACCTATATTTATTTTTTTATAGATTGCATGTTATTCCTTTTTACGTTGTATTCATGCACCAATTTAACCTATATTGATTTTTTATCCACTAGGAGTCTCTACAATCTCTTGATCATCATTGTTTTGTTAGCTATCTCAAAGGGAATAATTCCCAAGCCTCCTTCCTTTTAGGGAGTTGCATGCTCTTTCCATTTAACTTTGTCAAAGCATGCTTGTTATGATCTCTAGACTAGAGAAAGTTTCCTAGAGGTTTCTTATAGTTTCAACAATTCCAATGGCCAATATAAGATGATAAGACTAGTGTGCATTCAAATTTCTAAGGACATAACCAATGGGCTAAATTCTACCAGCTAGTGTAGGAATTTTGTTATACTAAGCGGATTTCCTCTTCTAAATTTTAACAATTAGAGGTAGGAATTTATTATACTTATGTTTCCTTATAGAGATTGGTATCCCAAGATAAGGCCTTGTTATGCTTATGACATTAATAGAGGATAATCTGGCTGTAAGATGAGAAGCATTTGAGGAGATAATAATGTGGCTTTTCTCTTTATTAGTTCAGAGACTTAAGATTTTCTTGAATCTTTTTAGGTTAGTCATTACAATAAATGATAATTTATCGTCTAATTTAGAGAACAAGATAAGATCATCTATAAAGAATAAGTTGTAAAGTTTTGGTTTCGTGCACTTGGAATGTAACATGAACTTATTTATATGGCCTATAGAAGCTAGTCTCAGAAGTTTTATGAATTATATCTAGTATGAAGAGATAAGGTGATAGGGGGTCATCTTATCTAATTCCCCCAGCTCATTTGATGTGCTTGAAGGATTCCTTATTAATAAATCAAGTGTAGCAACACAGGGAAGATTTGGAGAGGGCTACAAGAAACTCTAAACACTTATTATTCAATTGATTAATGAGAGGAAACTATCAGTTGGTTAGCGAAAGTGAGGATGGGAAACTAGGTAGATGACAAAGAACTTAAGATAATTTGGGCTTGAATGGTTTACTACATTTGGAAAGAAAGGATTTGTAGGATTTTCATACATCAAAGTAGAAGTACGAAGTAGATTTTTCAAGAGGTGACACTTCAAATCCGACTCAACCTACTAGCGAGGGGAATTGCGAATAACCTAACTACTAGCATGAGGAGGAGATGGGCATTAGACTAAGCATATCACAGGGACCCTTATGACCTTGTAATCTAATTCTTTTGTATTATGCTATTACAATTGCATCCTCGGCTCGGTTATGTAAATAACCATTTATTAATGAAATCTATTAATTTTCCAAAAAAAATTACTTGCAAATTTCTACTCTTGGCAAGTATGGTTGTGTTTCCTAAGGTGTCTCAAGCTCAACAACCACTCATTTAAATTCTTTATCTATAAGGACCCCAATCTTAGCATTATTCTCCCTGGTAGGTCTCCATTGTTGTCAAACTCGTATTTTAGCTTCTATTAGATTTTTTTTCTTTATCTAATCTTATAAGTCTAAATTTGTCAGATAGCTCATTGCTCCTAAAGACCTCAACACATTTGTATAATGGATCCTTTAGTATTACAATGGCCTCATCCATGAAAATAGGTTTTGCCAATCGAACTTATAAGGTGACATAAATGTACATTTGGACCAATATTCTAGAGGAATTCTGTATCTACTCACCCAAATAGAAATATTTTCTTTCTTTGTAATTGTCGTGTTTGAACCTAGTCTCCTCTTTTGGATTAGTAGGGATTACAACTTACAGGCCAAAGACTAGTTTCAAGAACTTTCTAAGCTGAAACTTTTGAGCTAAACTTGAAAATGAACTACCCTTCTTCACTAAATTAAGACTTGTTCCAACCCTTGTTTCTGCAAGATAATAGCCCATTGATGGACTATGGGAAAAGTTACTCTTTATCAATTAAAAAAACGATCAAAGAGGATGATAATGTGTAACACCCTACTTCTGCGTGATCCGAACCTAACCAATTTACCAGTAAATGTATCACAATTTATCTACGTGTCACCAGTTAACACATATCACGATTAATACACGTGAATAATGGCAGGTTGGTAATTGGATATGAATGTGGATTCCGGACAGAAGGTCCGATGTATTGGGAGCTATGACATAAAAGTGTTACCTGTTTGTGACTCTGGGAATTACTTATTTCTAATGTGTTAAATTGTGACACGTGTATTAATCGTGATATGTGTTAAATTGTGCCACGTGTATTAATCGTGATATGTATTAAATTGTGACACGTGTATTAATCATGATATGTGTTAAATTGTGAGATGTGGATTAATTGTGATATATTTACTGTTAAATTGGGACATACACATTTCATACATGAATACATGATCCGATAATGATAGTTGTGACCGGAGCAGCCACCGAGAGCTACAAGCTCAACGTATTAGGGCTTCGAGCCCACAGCAATTCAGAGCCTCAAGCTTAACATTCAATGAGCCCTATATAGGACAATTATCAATAAGCTCTATATGGGACAGATGGTTATTTGAAATACTGTTGAGTGTATTATTATGACTGGAAATATTTACAAATAAAAGTGGACCCAAATTGGTTATTGGTTTTTGAGCTTTGTATTTCAAAAAAAAATTTATACTGAGTGATGTAGCACGCTATCCTCACGAAGCACGGACTCAGATGTCACCATCGATGTTGAGTTCGGATCACGCGAGAGTGGGGTGTTACATAATGTTTTAACTTCATGCAGAAGTTCCATTGGAGGGATGACTTTGTTATTCATCACCAGTGGGATATACCTTAATTTATAACAGGTATCGCTGTCACCCTCAAACATGTTTCCAAGTTCGCCTAGCCTCTGTTGAGGCATCTCCCCTGACCCTGGAAGCCATATCAAGTGGGATAACTTAGATGTTCACTTTTGTCCTGGCCTAGTTAGGCAGTAGACCAGGGCAGGAACAAGAAGTGGCAGATATCCCAGGAGTGGGGTGTTGTGAATATTTTGTTGATGGTGAATTAAAGTGCAAAGTTATGTTAGACAAAAAGAAGGGATGAAACACCCCACATCCACCTGATGCTAAGTTCCTCGCAACGCATTTCCAGTAGCCATCCTTGTCTTTCTTAAAGTTAAACATCCTCTTGAAGTAATATTTAAATTCAAAGTTGCGGGGCTGGATGGGAAAATATCTGATAGCGTTTGTAGTATTACTTCTCCAAAGAGTAATTACACTCTCATCTTCAATGGTCCTAGCAAAGCAGTCAGATATACCTTTATATGGTTCAGAGCGTTTACCGGCTTTACTCATCTCATCTTGATTTTGAGTTAGGAATTTAATACACTCACTTGAGGCAACAGTTGTCTTCGAAACGACAGCTGAGACTCCTTCCATAAGGAAATCCACCATAAAGTTGCCTTTACCTTTCTCAACTGGTGCTTGCACCCAGATTGGTGAGAGAGAGGACATAGGCACCAGGCCATTTCTCGGCATTACTCTTTCTTCTTCCGTCAACTTCTCCACACTACTCTGAGACATCGGGTCTACCGATCCAGCATCTCCTACAATTTTCTGTAGCATTTGTATCATCATGGTTTTCAACTCCGACATTTCTTTTTCTACCTTTCCCATTCTGCTATTCATTTTGGAGAACATTCTTTCCATCAATCCTTTCAGATTATCCTCCACCTTACGTATTTCTCCATTTCTTGTACCTTCAGCCATAGCATCTCCCAGATTCGAGAGATCTAATACCAAATGTTGTGAATATTTTGTTGACGGTGAATTAGAGTGCAAAGTTATGTTATCAGAAATGAGAAGGAACTAGATGAGAGGAAAGCAGAGAGATACGCAGGAGAGAGAGAGAGAAAGGAAGATACACAGACAATTCTAGAAGAAAAAGATACATGCCATTTGTTACGTGTCCAATTCCTCTGTCCAATTTTATGGTATTTTATTGTGTCCAGTGAATCTCAGCCATTTATTTATGCGGGTCCCACATTTATTTATATAAGACCCGCATAAATCAATGGCTAAGATTTACTTGACACAATAAGACACCATAAAAACTGGACAGAAGATCTTGGTTGATTTGTTACATACCTCACTCTGTTACTGTAACGTCTTAAATAGACGTAAGGGATGACTAATATAAGGATTGGTGTTTGATAACAAGGGTGTGGGTTTATTTAACAATGATTTTAACGTTTTTATACGTAACATGGGGAGGACGACGGAAGTAAAGGGAGAATGCCAAGGTTTGACCTAATATAAATTAACAAGAACCTAATTAAAATGCATATTATTGGCTAAAGCCCAAATTAGAGCATATAATAGCAGCATGGTTTCAGGTAACCAGCAAACATATACTTGGTTGTACCTATAGCATTTTAGCTCACAAAACAAATGCAGAAAAAGAATCCTTACGCCGACTCGCCAGTAGCTCCAGATCTAGAACTCATATATGTGTGTATATATATATATATATTCATTTGTCCAGCTTATGGGCAAGCTATTTTCCTTCTTTTCAAAATCACTACCTTTATTAAAGCAATAAAAGAAGCTTTCACCTTGTACCGTCGGACAAACGGTGGGATAACCACAGCTAATGTAAAGCAGTAGTCTGTATGCACGGGTAACATTAACCATACTACTTCAAGTATTACCATAAAATAAGTAAAGGGAATACATGATCAGGTGGATCAGGGCATTAAAGGCTGCTGAGAATTTACACATTGGGGGTTTGATTTACAGAGATTGAATTCAAAGCTCTAAGTGGGACCCAAAGGTATTCTCTCCACTGTATGTCATGTAAAGAAAACCATCTTCATCCTTGTTATCTTCATAAATTGCAGACATCAATGCAGCTGAAACAGTGGAGCAATATTAGAAATATAGCTCAAGATACCAGTTGACTACTAACTTGAGTATCATCTGTTTTATTTTTTTACTAACCACTAGGAGGTAAAGTATTCTTCACAAAGACAAATATAGCCTTTTCAGCACTCAGTTTAATCCTTTTCCGGACAACATAAACAAATTGCCCAACAGTCAGGTCAGCAGGTACAAGATACCTGAATACCCAAAAAAGAAAAAGGCACAGAAATAATAAAGTCAGCATCAACAATTTAACAATTTTAACTTGGAAATCCAGCTAACTCTACAACTGCCATGATGTCGAGTTAACAGTTTCTTATCAGAAGTTTAAGATCTACAATTATCCGTGAATTTTTTTCACAATCAGTTATTATTTAACCTTAACACGATCAGAAACATGTACATACTTTAAAGTCCATTTTACCTCAGAAAGATATCTCAATTCACAGAACAGAAGATCGAGAAGAGTTGGCATCAAGAAACTAAAAATATGCTGTCAGAAATGATTCTTTCCAGCTCACTTCTTATGTAAATGAGCATTTGAAAAATGGATTGAGAAGTATTCACCACAATGTTAACCACATCAATACCAACACATATTCTCATATTTGGTTATAATTTAACCATAGCAATACCTGAAACATGGAAGTGCTCTTTAGAATTACATACTTGACATTTTACCATGTTAGCAACAAAATGAGAAATACTTACTACTGTAAACAAGGTTAAACTTACAAAATCAGTCAAACAATAAGTGCAAACAAACAGCATACCTCAGTAATCTCTTCTTTACATAAATTCATTCTGTAGCTTGTTTGAATATCATTATGTACTACTGGGCATCACATGCCATTGATTTCTAAAGAGACAGATTTTCAAAGATATGATGCCATGACTTTAAGTACTCGTAAAATTGTATAGCCAAAAATTGAATAAGTCAATCAGGCTCATAAAACAAACACATCGGGAAGATATTATAAGCTTCATCCCCACCCACCAGCCCACTGCTCCAGTTACTAATGAATGGTTTCAAATGAAATATTGGCAAACGTTATCATGAATAATTACAGTAGAAATCCTACAATAGTAGATAGGCAATTTTACCCTCATTTCACAAACCAAGCCAACTATATCATAATGCCAACACATGTTGATTCATTTCACAAACCAAGCCAACCATATCATAACACCAAACCATGTTGACTATAGCAATTGGCAACACCATAAGGTTGATTATTAAAATAAGCAAAGCCAGTTATAAGCCATCACTGGGAGATATAATGAAAATTTTATATTGGATTAAACAGACTGGAACAGTGAGTTTGTCATGCAGCTTGACATAGAAATGTTTATGAAACTAAATAGAACATCAAGAGATGGTTCAACTAACTTCTTCTTATCAATGTCTGGAACATCACTCTTTTCAGCTTTTTCTACAATGACCTGCATTACATGCAGAGTAAGAGAACAAGAATAACGTATAAGTGGACCAAGCAAAAAAAAAAAAGAAACAGAAGAGTTCCTACAGGTACTCTATCAGGATATTTTTCCCTGATGCGTGCAGCTTCTGCTTGTCTCCTCTCTGAATAGTAAAAGCCCAAAAGTTAAAAACAGAAAAGCTAAATGTAGTGTATAATACATCAAAACTTCTAGTAATCAAAGGGCAAGACAATCCATTCTCCATACAATCAAAAGAAATAAATCCTTTTCTGATGTGACAAAATGAGAAAGGGGCAGCAGAAAAAATAGCTTGACACAAATCGATCTTATGAAAAATGTGAAGCTTCTAAATCTAAACACGAGTGAATTAGATAACTATTCCCACGCCCAAAATAAAGGGGTGCAAACAATCAAAGGAAAAATAAGAAGAAAAGGAAAAAGGTCCCACGAATGTGATCACAGTCTTAAAAATTCTAACACAAAACGATAACCAAAAAGGCCCAAACCCACCACACAAACTCAAATCAACAAGACAAACAAATCACAATTACAAAGCAAACAATCCCGACCTTCCAATAACCCTGATAAGAAGCTTTCAGAATATAGTGTTTCAAAACATACCAATTATAACTCATATGCAATTGAAATAGCTCCGACTTAAGGTTTTCTAGACCTCACCAAAAAAAAACACACACACACACACACACAGACATCAACACAAATTATCAAACCGAAGCAGACTAATCAAGCCATATGTGTACCCCGAAATTCAACAAAGATAAAAAAAACGGATAAAATCAAAATAGATGTTAACATAAGCCGTGAGAAGCATTAACGATACAAACCCAAGGGATGTTCAAACTTGAAGGAACTTTTGGACATGGTGGGTCTGGAACTTGGATTAAGACTATCTGCAAATTTCAAACAACTAAACATTAGAACGCACAACTCTAACCCTCGGCCTCCTCAAACTAATTAATAAAATAGAAGAAATCAACGATTTCAAGAGAAAACCCATGAATCAATCAACAAAGACAAGGCAATTACGTGTGAAAAGATGAAAACTTCTTTCGCCTACCCAAAAGGGAGAAGGAATTGATTAAGAGAGAGAGAAAGAGAGAGATTTTGGATTGATGGAATTGAAGAAATGGGTCAGCATCAGAGAGAGAGAGAGAGAGAGAGGTGCCAAATCGTACCTAAATATCATATTAATTTGTTGGTTAAGTTTAAATTTGATTCCAACACGAAACCAAAATTAGTCGCTAAAACTGCTCCCAGATAATCCGGTGATTGGGCTTTGGATTGCCTCTTTCGCAAGCTAATGTCTCCTTTTCTCTCCCACACGGTACATCCAGATGCGGTACCCCGTCCCTTTTTGTTTAATTTTTATGTTTTATATTCATGTGCTAAACATCATTCTTATGAATATTGGTACATACGGACTAAAATCGGTATGATATCAGGGATTAATTATACCCAATGTTTTTTTTGGTAACAGGAAAAAACAGAAAACAAGCTTAAGGCCTCAAGACCGCCACAGATAAAGCATCATTATGTAGTAAGCATCGAATGTCCGGGATAGGCCTCTCCCAAAAATGCCAACGCCGTGAAAATGAGGAGTCAAGTTTCGCTAAAAAATCAGCACATTGATTCCCTTCTCTCAAGGTATGAACGAGCGAACAATCCCAAATTTTCCGTAGATACAGTTTAATATCCTCAACAATGGTCAAATAAGGGTGAAATTTAGGACAGTCCCGATTAACTAGTTGGATGGCCTCTAATGAATCCGACTCGAGCAAAACCTTTCTGAATCTACACTCCTATGATAAAGACACTCCATGGTAGATAGCTTGAAGCTCTGCCAGCATATTTGTAGCACAATCAAGAAAACATGAAAAGTCAAAGATCCAGTGACCAAACTCATTCCGCGCTAGACCACCAAAGCCTGCATTGCCGGGGTTTCCATAGGAACTCCCATCAACATTAACTTTAATATAACCCATAGGGGGAAACTTTCAGGAGACCCAACGCCCCCGCTTGTCCACCAATTCCTCTTCTAGCAGAAAAGCTTTACGGCAAGCATCAAAGAGTTTCAGAAACCATTGGTGGATACTCACTAAAGACAAAGATTCTTGTTGAAAAACCGCCATGTTTATAGTACACCATATGAGTCATGCTCCCACCAAGAATTTAACAATATCATCACTAGTGCGTGAGCGGTCAATCACATACTTGGAAATCCAATCCGCAACATTCATATTGCAGAAGGGAACCTCTAGAGCGTCGTAGATACTAAGCCACACCTGCCTAGCTAAAGTGCAGTCCCGTAACGCATAGAGAATACTCTCTCATTCCTTCCCACAGTAGGGACAAAAGGGAGACGAAGCCAAGCCACGGTCATAACGCAAAGCGTTTGTTGGAAGAATCTGCCGGATAATTTGCCATAAGAAGAACCAAAATTTTTGAGGTAGACGCAAATGTCAGATGCAAGGCCATATATTATCAGGGTCAGGAGGGAAAGGAACGCGAGTAAGAAAGTCATAGCCAGACCTCACCGAGTAAGTTCCTGAGGAGCTCTCACCCCAGATCAATGTGTCTCGGACTCGTGTAGCTTGAGGGAGAGGAACAGCGTAGATGCTGTTACGTAGATCCTCCTCCAATGCCGTGTGAAGTAGGGACAAATCCCATTGACCATTGACGCCAATCAAGTCATTCACCAGGAGGCATCGGTCTCTAGAGTCAATATAATGCACTCGCCTGCAAAGAGGGTACTCCCCAACCCATCTATCGTCCCAAGCAGAGATATTTTCACCATTCCCAACTCTCCAAATAAAACCATCTTTTAGGAAAGGGAGAGCTCGTAGTATTGCTCTCCAACTAGAGGACGCAGAAGTGGGACTAGTGCAGCTAAGGATATGAGCATCCCTTAAGTAGTTACACCGAAGCACAGTCGACCAAAGATTATCATCTGCCCTAGAGAGAGACCAGATCAATTTTCCCAACATGGCGATATTATTATCACGTGCTATTCGAAGGCCCAGATCACCCCTAACTTTCGGACTACACACTGATTCTCAATTATACCTAATGTAAATATTAGTTAATACTGACTCGTACCGATTGGTGCTGCTAGTATTGGCCTGTATTGAAAATACAACCAATTATCGGTCGGTAGCAGAAATTTTAAAAAATAGATAAACTTTTTTGCAAAATTTTTTAAAAAAATTAAACTCTTCTTCCCTCACTTCGGCCTCTTCTTCCCCCTCTTTTTTTCAAAAACTTTTTAATTAATTATTTTATTTACTTCAACTTTTATAGTTATTGTGAATTTTTAATTTTTTTTAAAATAAAAATAAATATTTTTATTACTAATAATAATTATAAACTAAATAAAAGTTATATTTTATATTTTATTTAAATTTTATATAATATTTATTAATAATGTATTAATAA
>JANZXV010000002.1:26465992-26491536 GCA_027576455.1 Erythroxylum roigii
TAGACATCCCAGCACGAATATTGATGTGAAAATAAATGACTGAATGTTTGTCTCACCAACAGTCCTAACCGTTGGGGATATGCTTAAGACGGATACTTTGGAGCTCATAGAAACATAGGGTTACTGTGTAGTCTAAATGAATTTAAGTATAACAATCATGATTATAATGACAACATTCGAATACTGTTTGTGACGTGAAACGACAAAAAGAGTCATTCGCCTTTGCATTGAAATAAAGAGGGCCTAACAATGATTAAAGGCCAAGGATACGATTAATGAGTGAAATAAACCTGTAATGAAGGTTAAATGAAACTAGTGGGTGGATCAATATTGTGGTTATGGAATAATTGAGCGTGTTAGCACCCAAGAGATGTGAACTTGTAAGTGAAAGATGAAATGTTTCTAAGAGTCTCACCTTATCAAGGTGTACTCGGGTTAGCAAAAAGGAAGAGCTAAGCTTGATATGATATGGACTGTATGGACTAGTTTTTGTTGATATTCGGATTCACACAGTGTTACATGGATATAATTAGAAAATCTTACTGTGATCCGTTAGGGTCTGAAAGTGAAATTGAAAACGATCTAAATGATCATGAGAAACCAGTTAAACATTGTGATAATTGAAGAAATAAGCATAAGATTGATTGATTTCATTGACAGTAGTCAATTGGGAGAAATTATTTGAATGGTGAAGTTGAATGGGACACCGAGAAGTAATTGAGGAACTAATTCCCCTCCCTCCCTGATTAATCAGATATAAATTTCGAGGATGAAATTTCTTAAGGAGGGGAGAATTGTAATATCCCGTTTCCCCCTACGAAGGATTAGAATCCTAAAATTTGGTGCACGTGAGCTTAGAGGCATAAAGAGAGTGTGGGGATTGTGTGTCCTTCAAAAGGACACGGGAGTCCGTTTAACGGACAGCTTCGGGTGAATTGGAACATTTTGGATGGCTCATGTCCGTTTAACGGACCTTCTCGAAAGAATTGGGACACTTTGGCCGATTCATGTCCATTTAACGGACATGCAGGTCCGTTTAACGGACCTTCTCGGATAAATTTGGATTGCTTGGCCAGTCTATGCAACTTTAGTAAATTGCATTTTTGACCGTTTTAAATTTGGTACATGTGGTTTTAAGCGAGATTATGATAAAAATGCATCATACTTGGATACACATGGATGAATTGGATTATTGCACACATTAAAATCATTGATCATGCACTCAATTGACATTTTCCAGGTATAATTGGTAACAAGTGTGATTGGTTTGAGAATTATGAATTATGGTTATTGGAAATTGATTTGGAAAGTGAAATTGTGGGTTTTACATTTTTGAAGAATTTTAGGAATTTTTTGGGGTAAATTTTGGACTAGGAAAAATGCCAAGAGGCAGACCAATGGATTAATGGCAGTAGAATTTATTGTCAAATATTGGAGTTTTGGACACATGAATTTAGGAAATAAGGACAAATGTTATTCATTGGGACTTGGATTTGAATTGATTAATGTATGAAGAAGATTAAGGATTAAGGCTTGAATTTGGACATGTGTCAATACAAGTGGCAAATTGCTAGCCAAGTCTTTTATTAACCCTAAGTTTAATGATATTGAAGCCATTCTTCTTGCCACTCACGACTCTCTCTTCTAAAAGACCTCACTTATAGTTTGTCTTCATTTTCTCCCTCTTTTGTCGTGGCTTCATTCCCTTCTCTTCATCTTCTTCACTAGTCGATGATTCATCTTCATGAATCCTTGTTCTACCTTTCATTTGTTCTTCTATCTTGTTATGTCTTCAAGTTGGTCTAAGGAAAAACCTAGCTTAACCTCCTTGAAGATGAAGATCATGGGATGCACGAGGATTAGGGTCTAGTGAGAAGTTGAAGTGATTAAAGCCAAACCAAGTAAGTTATGGTTTTAATGTTATAAGCATGGTTATTGTAAGCTTGAATGATGATTAAATTTGAGTTATGTTGAATTGATTTGTGCAAGGCTATGGTTGAATCTTAATTGATGCTACTAGATGTTCATGTTTGTGAATGATATCTTGAATTGGATTGAGTGGTGCATGATGGGAGAAGAAATTGAGGGGATGACCTAGGCATAAGAGGAATTGGATGAGTGAAATGTTAAGAATGGATTAGGAAGGGACATAATGATGGATTATGTGAGTAACTAATATTTATTTGGATGCTTAATGGGTTTTGTTATGTTTTTTTTGATAAATTAGTGTGATTTTGTGTTTAGTATCTTGTGATGATATGAGATGAGAATAAAACTAATAAAAGGGGATTGATTTGGTGTCTTGAAAAAGTGAAAGATCTAGGTGAGAGTTAGACAAAAAATGGAAGTGGAATTGAAGTTGATTGTGTGAAGGAAATGGATGATGAATGTCTATGTATGGCTATGTTTTGTTAATTGTATTTATGAACAATAATGGGCTAAAAATTGATTATGAATGATGTAGAGTTGAGAGCGAATTAGAAGAATGGATAATGGATGAGTATGGAACTAGAAATGATTGATTAAGCATGGGGAAGTGAATGGTGTAAATGAAGAGTTGGAAATCTGGAATTTTATAAAACTTCATTGAACATACTTTAGTGTAAGGGGCATAACTTTTTTTGTAGAACTCGGAATGAGATGATTCAGGTATGGTTTTAAAGGGAATTTCAAGATCTACAACTTCTATTTCAGGCAAAATTTTGAAATTCTGATGTTTTGAGGGTCGAATTTTCAAAGTGGTATAAGTGACCCGTAAAAGTCCGTTAAACGGACATTCACTGGACAAATGATACTACTTAAGTCTCAAATGGGTCTTAAAGTGAACCTAGAATAATCCTTGATTTATGGGACTAATATATGAAAGGTTTGAAGTGAGATTGAAGGTTAAAACTTAGTGAACGAATGGAAGAAATTAAAGTGTCAAATGCATGAGTGGAATGGAGATGAAAATGTTTATATGATTGTAATGCCATTCAAGGGAATTGAGTTATAAGTGTTAAGTGATTAATTATGAAAGAAAATGGGATCTTACGAGATCATATGGGGTTAGAAAGGAAATGACGGAAAATTGAGTTATGGTACAAATTGAGCAAGTGTTCTTGAGATGTAAATTATGGATATGCTAGACTTTTAAAAAGTAAAGCTTGGGTGGATCATTTAAAGTGATCACATGAAAATGAAATGTAAGTCTGAGTTCAATTAGACAAATTGAATCATGAAGTAAGAATGGGCATATAGTGCGAGTTTACAGTGAATACCCGGGATTATCATTGAGCATGCATTATACAGTATACATATTTATGTATGAAAAATTGGTTGGTTTTATGATTGTGCAATTAGTGATGTGTGTGCAAAATGTGTTTTGCTTATTGATGAAACAGGATAGAACGTCCACAGCTAGACGTTTCCGGATCATGAAAGCAAATGCTAATTTGGAGCGTACTATGAGTAGACCTAGATAGTCTTATTTTATGGCTTATTTGGTTATATCATAAATTGAATGATTATTGAATAATTATATTGATTATGATGGGTTCCGGACAGGAGGTCCGATGATTGAGATGATTGACTTGGATATTGAAGTGCTCATTGAATGTGAATTGGACGAACTATGTGTACTGAATGTGATTGTTGAATGTGATTTGAATGTGCATTGCATATGAATGAAAGTGTCAATTCTCAACTTAAATGTTGAATGCCGAACTAAGGTCCGATGACATGGGAAAATGATTGAATGAAATTAAGCAAATATGAGTGTTGTATTCCATATCATGAATGCATAAAATATAATGGCAGTTGTGACCAGAGTCGCCAACGATTAGAGCTTAAAGCTCAACGAGTGAAAAAGAGCCTCGAGCTCGAAAAGGGAGTAGTGCATACCCAGAGGGCTTTCCTACCCCTAAGATGTGTTTAACGCTTAACAAGCCCTATATGGGACAGTTACCAATGAGCCTGATATCCTATGGATACGGGACAGTTTAGGCACTTGGTCACAACAAAGTAATAAATGGAAAGTGGGTCTCATGCACATATGCATAACATGATTGATTTGATTGTAATAAATGGGAATGATTGATTTGCTTGCATTGAATGGGAATGATCGATTGGATTGTATTGAATATGCAACTGTATTGACACAATGAAAATGTGAAATTGTATTGCATGTGAAACTGTATTGCATGTGAATGTGAAGTGTAAGAGTGAATGTGAAATGTGGCATAATGGGAATGAAATTTTATGTTAAGTGACGGTGAATGTGAACTGTGTGATGTAACAGTGATTGATTTATATGTTGGGTGACTAAGTGAACCATCGATGATGGTCACTCACTGAGTTCGCAAAACTCACTCAAAATTTGCATCTATTTTTCAGAATTTTGAAGAATACCCCGTTATGCAACGGGAGTAGACTGACTGCACACCAGGGAAAGTTAGAGGTCGGGATCAGTCCGCGTCTGCATTAGGATATTTCTTATTTTTGTGTAAAGTGTATTGCTCGAATTCTTTACAGTTTGTATTTGATTATTGCAGTTTGTAATAAGTGATGAAGCATGAGAATATGAGTAAATGGGATTGATTACGTGCAAATATTGCTATATATATCAAATTGTACCAATTGGAAATGCTGATAAATGTTTTGTGTATTGCATTGGGTCCAAATGGCCCAAAATGGAATGGTTTATAACAAAAAGGGTTATGAATAAAATTGGGCCCTAACTGATCATTAAAACTGTATTGGTTGTAAAATCTTGAAATGTGCTACCGCCTTTTAACTTTATTTGGCCCAAACTGAAAATGGACTTTTGTCTATGTTAGTGTTTCAAAAAAAATATTATACCGGTTATGAGTGAGTGATTGTTCTAGCATGCTACCTTCGCGGGCACAGACCCGGATATCACCGTCGATGTCGGGTTTGGGTCTTGCGGAAGTGGGGTGCTACAAAGCAAAGGAATTGTAATCTACTTAAGGTGCTTCATGATTAGTGGAGAGAGATAAAAAAATCATATCCATCACCCTAATGGCAGAATCCTAGTATACTATAACTCTTCCTTACTGCATGTATCCACAAACTACATAACAGACTAAATTATTCATCGAGAAGTGTTGATCAAGAGCTTAGGTAAACTGGTGTATATTGCATTTATATATGCTTATAACAACTCTTATCAAAAGGGCCTTCATATGGAATCTACTCAAAGATATGGTTGTCAATATCTCAATAGCTTGGCTTTTAACTGGTGACTTCAACTCTATCATTAAATCTGCGGAAGTTGAAGGAAACATATCTATTGGAAATCCATGTCATGACTTAAGAAAATGCATAGTTGAAGCTCAACTTATTAATCTTCCCCATAGTGGAAGCTTCTTAATCAATCTGGAGACAAATTTATTAGAAAGAAACTAGATCGTAGCCTTGATAATTAGAATTTGTTTCTAGGATTTCCAACCAACTTCTCTATGTTCAACAATAGTAGCCTTTTTGATCACTCAGTTATCATCAACTACAGTTCTTCAGTAAGTCCTAAAACCCCTTTCAAATTCAACAATTTCTTAACTAACCTAGCATATTTAGGTGAAGGAATCTGGAATGGTTTAAAGACAAGAATCAAGGGCCCTAAATAGTTCGTCTATATTAGGAAAATTCAATTCATTAAGCATGAGAGAAACTATTATTAATAAAGAATGCGGGGAACATCTATCATCTCCTAAACACTACAAAGAATAATCTTGAGATAGTCGAACTATAGCTCTACAATAACCCCTCTTCTTTACACTACAAGAGATGAAAAAGGTAGCTTTGACAATTTTTTCCAAGGCCTTAACCTATAACTTCTCTCTTATAAAACAAAGATCTCGCATTAAATGGCTGAAATATGAAGATAAGAACTCATCTTTTTATCACAAGGCCGTAATATCCAGGAGAAATAATAACAAAATAATCTCTTTGAGATTGATTATCACAGGATAGATTATTAACACTAATTGCTAGAAGGGGCCTTCAGTCACTTCTCAATTATAATGAACATGCCCACCAATGCACACTCATCCATTCCCTTCTTCGAAGAGATCATTAAGTGGTGCCTAACTTCTCAGGAAACAAAAATATTAAGCAAATATGTTACCATATAAGGGATTGAAGATGTTCTAAAATCATTGAACCCTTACAAGGCTCTTGGCCCTGATGGATTCAATACAAACTTTTTTATTAAATCGTGGCCTCTGACCAAGAAAACGGTAATGGACGCTATCCTATAATTCTTTAACAAGGGATCCTTACTCACTAAGCCCAACAAAATCTTTATATATCTTATTCCTAAAAGTGGTGAGTAGAAATATTTTTTAGATTTTTGATCCATATTCTGCTGCAATTTAATATATAAGAACAAAAATCATTGCTTACAGATTGAGGAAAGTGCTTCATAACCATATTGATCCAACACAAGTTGCCTATACCTTTAGAAGAATTATTGGAGGTAACATCTTTTTACGACATGAATTAGTTAAAACCTATTCCAAAAGAAGAGGCAGTTTAAATTGTATCCTCAAAATTGATTTGAAGAAAGCAATTGATAATGTGGATTGTGATTTCATCATTACCACCCTCAATGCAACAAAATTCCCAGAATCTTTCACTTAGTGGATCAAACAATGCATAGCCACTCCTTCCTTTAGCATACTAGTTGATGGATAACTTACCAAGACTTTCAAAAGAGGCAAAGGAATTTGTCAAGGTGCTCCCATTTTACCCTACTTATTTTCTTTGCCGATGGAAGTTTTCAACAGACTTCTCAAAAGAGCAATGGAAAGAGCAGAACGTTCAAATTCTAAATCAGTTTCAACCTTAGTGAAAGCTATAATGGTGTTTAATAAGTTATCTGGTCTAAAAGCTAATTGCACCAAGAGTTGTATTTGCTTATCTAGGAGTGCCATGAACTAAGAACAGAACTTAAAGATTATTATTGGTTTTAATCTTCATCATTTTCCCTTATTGTACTTTAGCATTCCAGTGGCTGCATCAAAATTGAGACTACATTATCCTAAATGATAAGATTAACAACAGAATATCCATTCGGGGAACAAAGAAACTATCCACTGTAGGTAGAGCTCAACTCATTGCATCAGTTTTTAATTCCATTAATGTTTACTAGGTAACTCATGTTGCATTCCTTACTACTATTATTAAAATCATTGATAGGATATGCAACAAGTTCTTTTGTTCAGGCATCAAAAAGACTTCAAACATAGCCAAATTCAAATGAAATTATGCATGTATTCTAAGAGAAAAAGGAGGGCTAAGTATAATCCCTCTTAAGACACTAAACATTGTCATGCTCACCAAGAGAATATGGAGGCTACTGAAGGATAAATATATAGATTCTAGCAAGATAATTGGTTATCAATAAGACCTCTAGACAAACTAAGCTTTGTCACTACCCTCAAACCTCTAATCCAACAAGATATGATAGTTGTTGCAACTCTATCCAACAAGAATATTTTCAGGTAGACTCCTATTCTTAATTATATAAGCTCAGGGATCATCTAAACTTGCATACCAACAATGGCAACTTCACCAACCAATCTTAGAAGAAATTCCTTCAAGCCACTTGAAAATATCCCACGGACTAAGATAGTTTGGTTCAAACATCAATTACCTCGTGCTTTTACTACATTATAGTTAGCTATGAAACATAAATTACCAACAGTAGATAGGCTGGAAAAATTTCTAAACCTCACTAATTGGTTTATATTATAATCTTTAAAAAAAAGCATAAGAGAGCATTAGCCACCTATTTTTTCAATGTGAGTTTGCTAAAGATACCTAGAGAGCAATGCTACGTTTGTGATGCTCCAAAGGAATGGAATGATATAATAAATTAGTGCTCCACCATCAAACATCCAAACATCACATTGAAATGGTGCTTCTGGTTATCAATTTCATGACTTCTCACAACTACATTAAATGAGAGGAACACACAAGTTTTTCATGATTAGTCTTGATTTATATGTCTTAACAACATTAAAATATTGCAAGTGTACGACATAGCTATAATTAGCATAAGAAAGTACGGTTTGATCCCACAAAAATTGTAAGTACTAATAGTTACCTTTTTTTCATTATCTAACTTATGAGTCAAATTTTTGGATTTTAATTAAAAATTTAACAAAAAAAACTAATATTGAAACAATATTGAACTCAAAATAAGAAAAATACTAAGAAGATGTCAATATCAAATAATAATGTCTAGGTAATGAATCCCCCTAAGAACCATAATTATTAATCCTTTATTAAGAAATTATATTATTAAATATTGGACCGTGGAAATTCCTATCTTATATTAATATCTTTCTTAAGACTATTAACAACTAATACATTAGTTAATTAATAGAAATCTTTCTTACTAAAACCCCTAGGATTACATTATCGATTTGTGAATTCTACTATTAGGTTTGACCATAATCTAGAGGATTTATGTTAGCCTATCTCTAGGTTTGTATGTAACTCCTTCCAATTATAGTATATCTATTCATATAAGAGGATTTCTCAATCTCAATTATATGAAAAAAAATCATGCACTAATATTATGGATATATTAGAACAAGAATAAAAAGTATAATTGAATCACAATAAATCAATTAATATAATTACATTAAATAAAAGATCAAATCATATTGTTATTCCACCTAGGGTTCAACACACCAAGACATTAAACAAGTTTAGTTCCTTTCCATAGAAAACAAAACCAAAGATAAATATACAGAAAAACTAGTAGAAAACAAAGAAATCATATTTGTAAATCTCTCTTTTTCTTCTATTGAATCTTCTTACAACTTTGGATTGGATGATGTTCATTATTGGATCTCTTGACATTATCCTCATGCTTTCCTTGTCCCTTAATTAGAACTGTCTGCTCTCTATATCTCTTACAACCTAAAATTTCTTTAAAACTCGACTCTCCACATTTTTGCTCTACTCATGTCCTTTTATAGTAAAAACTAGGGCTTCTAGGTTATACATAGTCAATATACACAAGCGTGTAAGTGAATGTGATCTCCAAAAACACCTTAATTCATGATTTCACACTAGCACAAAGACTTATACAGGCAACATATGATGTGTGCTTAATTCCTCATACATATAATCCTTGACACTTAGTGATTAATGCTTTAAAATGCTTAAGACACTCACTTTAGTTCATATTTGATTTTAGGTACAATTTGGAAGCATAATGGCTAAAGTGAGTTGAAAGCACACTCTTTGAGTCATCTTCTTGATATTCATACTCAATTGTCTTCATAGAACAAGAAGAAGAAGGATTAGAGCAAAAGGTGATAAGAAAATGTTGTAAACATCAAGCAAACATCAAGTATGAAGGGAATGGAGACTCACAGCCACGTATGAATTTTTCATGTCTCATGGCCATGACAAAATGTATCGTGGGCATGAGATGAGTGACACATGTTGTATGGTCGTGACACTCCTTATCACATCCATGCAACCTTGGCTCACGACTGCGAGCCTTCCATAGAGGCTAGTCACGATCATGACACTACAAGTCACAAGCGTGACTTTTTGCCAACTCACTCGAAAACCTAGTTTTCGCTATAAATACATTATGTTGATGGTAGAAACATCTCAGTCTTCATTTTTGGTTTGGGAGAAAAAAAAAGGCGACAGAGAGTTGTTCTTATGGAGACCCATAGAGAAGATTGAAGGCTAGACTTTTCGACACTGATTTGAAGGTGAAATCGACGCCCGAGTCACAGTTAAGCATATCTCTTTATTGTCTAATGTTGAATCTCTTTATATGGATTGATTATGTAATCCTATGTCTATATATTTGGGTTTTTGAGTATGAATGATCATTAATCTCGTTATCATTAGATCGTTATGTATGAACTCATTGTTAAAATCGTGAATATAATCTGTAATCGTTATGTTTGAGATTCATTTTTAGCTACTAATGGTTTTAAATCATTGGGGATAATGTGAACTAGGTTAAATGACTCAAGCTTACATGGTTGTTGCTTAGATTAGTCTATTTTTCATATCGTAATGCAACTGTTTAATTGTGAGTAGGTCGAGATTGATCCGAGAACCAGGTTTTACACATATTTGACACTTTTCTCGCTTTTGACTATTTACCATATATTTCTTGCATAGTTTAATTTTATTTTGTTTTCTCAGTTGCATCAACTCAAACCCCCCCCCCCCCCTTTTATTTCCTTTGCTTCAATTATTTTCATTATGAGAATTAACCGAACATTCCCTATAGATACAATCTAACTCACCACAGCTACAAGTTTTTAGTATGCAGAGTTAGGTAAATTTTGTAGTACACTTGACACGCATTGTCAATATACATGGCAGTGTATATCAATAAATAAGGTTGTGTAATTCCACAAGACTAGAACTAAAATTTTTCAATCGTCACAAATTTACAGAGACTTACACAGTTATTATAGACGGTCTTGTAGGTACTTAGTTGCTTCAAATCTTCGTTCAATGTCATGATGTCATCTGAATTCTGCTCGGAAACTATTACCTACAAATTCACTTGAAGTGAATTAAGTATCAACTATACAACAAAAATATAAAATATCAAGCAAAACTCATTAAATGTGGGTGTATAATTATAGTCAAATTACATTTAAGCTTTTTCTTTTCCTTAAGCAAATCATAATTTAAATTATCAATCTCACAAACATCTATTCCTCGTTAACTTCAACTTATCCATCCATACTATAAATCATTACGTCATATCAATCAAATTAACATACAATTAAGATGAAGTTATCCTAAAACTAACTTCATAAGTAAATATTAATAATAATCACGTCAATAATCTTTTTGAGATCAAAAGTATAATTCTTTACACCCTTACTAAGATTTCACTCAATACACTCAAGTGTTTAGGTTGAAAAGTATAAAAACTCTCATGTCAATACATAATAGAACTCTTAACCATAAGCTTGCAATATTATCATATCTTCATCACTTATAAATAAACTACAAAAAATAAAAAAAAAGATCTTTATAAAGGTTTAATAGGGCTTAGGTAAGGTATGGTTGGGATAATCAAAAGGTTGCTAAAAATGAAAGAAATTTACAGTAGCTAAGACTATAAGAAACTTAGTCTTTCATAATATAGTTCCTTTATAACATGAATCCATTGGTATCATAATTCAAACACTTCTTTTTTTCTTTTATTATGCTTATGACATACTTTTTTTCATGTACCACAATTAAAAAAATATTAGACCTTTTCAAATTTCAAATTTCAAGTAATCAAGTAATTGTAAATACTTTAAAGGTTCAAAACAATAAAAAAAAATTAAATAAAAATAAGGTAAAGGCTAGTAATGGTGTTATTATCAATGGAAAAGGCTAAGACTCAAAATTGGTTACTCCTAAGGGATAAAGTATGGTAGTGTAATTATTAAACAATTGTTGAATCTAATTGCCTTTATCATTCTAATGCTTCTACATATGTGATGTCAATATGCATAATAAAAGCAAGTTCTAAAATCATCCAACTATGCATGATAACACACACGAAAGAATAAAAGAGCTTAAAATTTTATGTTTTTGCTCTTAGACTCAAAGGTTCATAAAAAAATAGTCATATATGTGTAAATAAGATGCATTCAATGACTAACAATATGACTTATAAAAATAAGTTCATTCTAACTTTCATTCTTTCGTGTACTAATTCATATCAATAATCAATAATGATATAAAATATTTATGGACATATTTCAGCTAATTTAAAATATGTGTTAATAAGATTTAATAGCAAAGATTATAATAAGGTTAAGAAATTATCATCCCCTTCCCCACACTTAAAGTTGGGCATTGTCTTTAATGTACACAATATAAGCACACTAAAAAAAAGTGAGAAAGTGGAGAAATGTGGTACCTGCCTAGGTAATAAGAATTTCAGAATTTGATTTTAATGAGGGACCCATCTTATACTAGGTATCATCATCCTTACAAAATTTAAATGAAAAGGGATAAAAATAAAAGGAAATAAAAATAAAAATATCTAAGAAATAAGGAGATAACATTAACACCAATGTTTAGACAATATAAAATAATAATAGAAAGAAAATAAGAAAAATGCACAAATAAAGAGAGAGAAAGAAAAGAAAAACCAAATTTAAACATCTCCATCCTACTGTGACTCCAACCTGTCCGTCGATGGAGGGTCCTCGGGTCATTAATCCCTAACATGTGGAGGAGCTGATGATGAAGTACATATGCTAGATGATGGAGGCTAGAAAGTGATGCCCTGACAGCTTGACATCAGCAATAGTAAATCCCTTATCCATCCAACAGAGGTCTTGAGCTTTCCTATCGCTCCAATATCTTCGCCTGTTGTACTCAGATAGTGTGTTAATTACCCATAAACTACCCAAACCATCTCTCCAATCAAGCTACCTTCAACTGGTTTGGGTGTCGTGTCCTCACCTTGGGTACCTCTATACTGTTCTCCTTACATGCTACTCTCTTTATCTAGGATGGCAGTAAATGCGACTGTGTGGCTGCTCCACTACATGTTGCTTCTCTATGGCTCCTCCCAATGCTACTGGCTCATTAAGAACCCCAATAAGTCTATATATATCACCCGTAGGTCCCCGCCGTCGACTCACTATATGCATATGCTTCATAACATCTAAGTTAAGTGATGTAATGGTGCCTACCAGTTGCATTGGTGGTAATCTATCAAAAACCCCCCATCTGTTATACAGGTCTCATCATATAAGGCCCCAGGCAAATCATGTTGACCTTCCTCTCCTTACTCTAATACCTGATGAATTGGGCTAATGCGTGCCTTCAGAGATAAAACACATCCTAGTTGCCGACGATGTCATAGCTATCACCTCATCTACTCAATGTATGGCTCAGAACTTCATGTATATATCGGAGTTCTAGGTGTCGCAATGATGATGCTGTGGAGTTGCCCAAATTGTAGTCCCTTTCACAGCTATTAGTACTCTAGAACTACCAAGAGACATCCTATACAGGAAGTCTATTCATAAGTCTCGATAAGCTTGCATCCCTATGAAGTCAGGGTCGTATAATCCCTTAGTGATGGAGAATTTTGAATGACTCATTTAGACCATCTCCCCTCGTTGTTGGAACTAAATTGTGTTCGACCTACCCAAACATGTCTTCCTTTCTCCACAAAGAATGTGGAGAGCACCTCGAGTGTTAACTCCTAATACGAGGGCTCCGTGATCTTAAAGAACCGGCCCAAGCTCCAACATATATAAGGCCCCTAACTTGTTAAAACAAACCGACCTGCACTAATGCCTCCCAGTCAATGCTGCAACTTGTGATGAATGTCTTATCTTTGAGCCTCTGGTAATGCTCCTCATGTGTCCCAACATTGAACAACATCATTAGAGGTTGCTAGGGTGGTTAAACTGAGCGAGCTCCTATAAAGTCTCTAGGCAACCCCTCTACTTGTTTCTTTTTTGGTACTTCTTTTTTACATCATAGTCTTATCATTGTACCTAAAACTTTAAATAAGAGTGAGAAATTTGCAGATAAATTATGAAAATATCCCTTTTTCCATGCTTAATATTTATTATGCTCACTAAATTATTAAATGCGAAAACAAACTAAAAACGAAATTTAAAACAAATAAAAATCAAAAGTTAATTAACACAAATAAATAAACAATAACATAAAATAATTAGCAAATTAACTAAAGACCTAATTAATCATAAAATTTAAATTAAAAATATTGTAACTAACAAATAAAACTAACTTAATTGTTTAATTACGAATTTAACCCTAAATTTGAAATTAAAAGCCTATTTTAACAATTATGAAAAATTAACGAAATTAAGCATCTAATTCATGTAAAAGTCAAAATTGAAATGTATTTCAACAATAAAAGAACTTCAATCAACTATAAAAACAACTAATTAATTCTAATTCAATGCAAAAATATCACAATTTAACAATTAGTGAGCAAAATCGTACGCATTCACAATCCAAGTTGAAATTTCATCCAATACACATTTAATTCATCAAATTGAATATATAAATCAATGGGTAAGGACAATCTTCAACTATTAAACCATAATTAATCATAAAATCACACAAAATCTCATAAAGTCCTAAATTCTAAATCATGTCTACATCCTTTATAAGTAAACTAGAAACAAAAATCAAAAGAAGGTTTTAATGAGACTTAGTTAAAGGTATGATAGGGATAAACAGGGTAATAATATTAAAGGAAATTTACATAAACAAAATTACATGAAACTTAGTTTTTCATAACATAGGTCCTTCACATCATAATTCTATTGGTACAATAACTTTAACACTACTCTTTTTATTTTTTTTAACATTCATCATGTACTAACAATCAAAGAAATATTGGAACTATTTAAAATTCTTCAATATAATCTAAGTTCAAACAATCAAATAAATGTAAATCCTTTAGGGTTTAAAAATAATGAAAAGGCTTTCAAGAAAAATAAGGTAAAGGTTATTGATATGGTGATAATCAATGAAAAGGGTAAGTCTTAAAATTGGTTACTCCAAAGGGATAAAATATGGTAAGATAACAATGAAGAAAATACACTAAAACAAAGGTAAAATCTAAATGCATTTATCATTTTGATGCATCTAATTTAAAAATGTGTTCTTAATATGGATAATAAAAACAAGTTCTAAAATCATCCAATTATATATGATAACAAACATTAAAGAATCAAAGAACTTAAAATAGGGATGTATTTGCTCTTAGACTCAAAAGCTCATAAAAATGCTTCATGTGTGTAAGTAATATGGAAATTTCTTTTAAATTAATTATCTTAATGATTACTAAAAATATCACTTATAAAAGTATATTTATTATAACTTTCATCCTTTTGCATACTAATTCAATGCAATCTTAAAAAATAATATCAAGTAGTTTTGACAGATTTTAACTAAATTGGTATGTCAGTTAATAAGAATTAATAAGAAAAGATTTACAATAGGCTTAAGAAATTTGAAATTTTTTCCCTGAACTTAAAACTCTACATTGTCCCAATGTACACAATAAGCACAAATAAACAAAATATAAACAAAAGCACAAAAAAGAATGAGAAAGGTAGGAATTGGTACTTCCCTTAATAGTGTTCACGATCATGCAAGTGTTATGGAAACATCCTGGGTCAACCCCTCAAAATCAAAACAAACCAACTTTCAATCATACAAGGAATCATCTGGGTTGGGAGTAATCATACAATGAAGCAAAGCACATGCATATCAGCAACTAAAGACAACGGTGAAGGTGATAGATATGCGTCATGCGTCATTATAAGTGTGCACAACTCAAAAAGAAGTGAGAACAACATAATATTAGCATCCTTAAGACAAAGGATGAGATCTTAATATAGGTCAATGCATATGATAATGGGAGAGATTGAGAGGGAAGAGTAGAAAGACGAAGCAAAAGGGAAAAAAAAAAGTAAAATGGAAAAAAATCAAGATGTAGAGAGATAGATGATAATTGATAACAATTGTCTACAAGTGAACTGAATAGACCAATTTACAAGAATAAGGTTGGGATGGACTGAGACAGAGACGTTTTAGTTCTATTTCAATGAACCTTTCTTTTTTTTTTCCTTTCTTAATGTTTTGCAATGAAAATCTTCAAAACTTGCTTTTTTAATGATTTAAAAACTGAACCGAAGTTTTAAAAGGATCAATTAGTATTAGACCATTATAAAATCGATCAAAGATTGAACAAAATTGAAAATTTTAAAATATGATTAAAAGAGACTATTTTTATTCATTAAAATTTAATTAAAAAGATTGTTAAATAAAAATTAATTAATTTAAGAAAATTAACTGATTGTTTAATAAATTGATTCATTTTTAATAATAAAAGTTATTATTTATTAACATAAATTGAAATTACCTGAAAAGTTGATTAATCAAAAAATTTTATTTCTTATTTATTATATAACAGTTGAACCTTTAAATCTTAAACATTTTCTTTAACCGGTTTAATGTTTGGTCCAATTTTTAAAAGATTGGTTAAAACTTAGAATATTATAACTAACTATTTGTACTATTTATAATTATATATTTTAAAGGGTTAATTACAAAAAATATATATACTTTACTCAATTTTGTAATTATAGCCTGAACTTTATAAAATGGTAATTAAATACTCAAACTCTCAATTTTTCCAATTCTAGCCCAATATTAATTTTCCATTAATGTTGCTAACGTGGCTTGTCACGTATTCTAGAATCCTAAACATTTATACATGTCAAACTTAAAATAAACTAACTAATAAGTTTAACTAAACTACGTCATTTTGGGATTGAAATCTCTAAATCAAACTCGCTGCCAAATGTTGAAATCCCTAAATCGTATTTTAGTTAAATTTAATTAGTTAGTTTAATTAACTCTGATATGTATAAATGTTTAAGGTTTTTGGAACACAAGACAAGCCATGTCAGTAATGTTAATGAAGACATTAACATTGGGCTAGAATTGAAAATAATTGAAAGTTAAGTATTTAATTGTCACTTTTTAAAGTTTGAGATATAATTACAAAATTAAGTAATAAGAATTGAAATAATAAATAAAAATTTAAGATTTTTTATTTGAATAAAAATTTAATAATAAAGAATAATAAGAATTGAAATAATCAATAATTGTACTTTTATCAATGTTTAAAAAACGAACTGGTAAAAGGAAATATTTAAGATTTAAATGGTCAAACGATATTAAACAATTATAAAACTGATATATAATAAATAAGAAGTAAAAATATAAGAGAAAGTAAAAATAAAATATTTTATTGAAATTAAAATACGCATCAATGTCTATTATTATATAATGAACTAATAATAAATCACTCTAATAATTCAAACTAAATCTGAGTCTAATATAACACTTAAAATAACAAAAAAAATCAAAATTTTATTTCTGAAGAAAGTGGTGTCCCATTATCTTTAAAAGTTCTAAATTCTCCGACGTCATCTAAGACTAGTATAGTAAGTTTTCATCCAAAGTATTTGCATCAACTTCTTCAATTGCATTCGAATAATTTTTATTTTTTAGAACAATCCCCTCTTCTAGATTTCTGTTAAAAAATAATGTTAAAATACATGTGACATAAATATTATATATAAACTAATCGAATGTTATTTATATGATGATTTAACTCAATTTTAAAATTTAGATGAAACAAATTAATAATTTATTATAGTTATTTAAAATGATTATTGAATTAAATTAAATTAATTCAAGTCAAATTTAAGAATTAAATTAAGTTATATTTTATTAGTCTATTATTGTTTATATAGCGTGTAATTGAAATTATTTTGTAATTAAAATATACGAGGAAGGATCTTTTAATTAAAAAGAAAAAAATTTACTCAAGAAATTTATAGAAGACAAATATTTATAAAAAAATTAAATAAAATATAAGAAAGGGATAAAAAGAGGAAGACTATTCTATTACCCACCTCCATGATGTAATGTTTTTAGCCGACCTTTCCTTTTCTTCTCCTGTAGTTGCTACTCTAGCATCTTTCTATTGTAACATTTAATTAATCAGAGCTCTGCTCTGGCTTTGAACTGAACTCATCTTTCATTGATTTGCCTATTTTGAGCTTTTGTTCCAGTCTTTAGTGTCAAACTCAACTACACTCTTGCTTCAAATATATTCGATCCTCCTTTTAATTTTCAGTGAAAAAGTAAAATATGCTATCACGCCATAGACCTAGACTCGTAAGTCACAATACTATCATTTTCCTTGAGTTTTGGACGCTTCATTGCCAACAAAAAGATGAAGCCTCTCGTGGCAGATAAGCAGGTTCTAGTTTCAACTACGAACTTGCAAAGAATTGTTTGTAGCCATCGGTGACTTGCATCTCCACACACACAAGAAAGACACGGGAGTGGTGATGCCATACAAACAAGGCATGGGAACTTATAATCTGGTCATGTGGTAGGATGACAATCCAGTCTGCTCATGTGGTAGGATGACAATTATCAATGCTGAAACAAATGCGGCTCCATCACAACCACTGTTACATTTCTTTTCTGCCTTTCCCATTCTTTATTTCTTCGATTACAGATCAAATGATACAACAAACAATCGGGGACGTAGCCTGTTCCTTATGCTGCACAAAACTGGAATATAACATTGATGTCACCTAATATTTGTGGGGAGGCAGTTTAGGTGCAAGGAATTGAGCTATAGACTGAACAAGGGTATACAATAAAGTACTACTTCAAAAACTGTACAAGGCGTGGTATGGGATTGAACTGCTTATTGCTCTCTGATCCTAACCAGCTTCCTTTATTTCACTTGCGTGCTGCATGGTAAAGCTCCACATAATCAAGAGCAGGCCTGTTCCAAGACCAGTCCTGCTGCATTACTCTTCGACACAATGAGTGAAACCAATCTCGAGCTTCATACCAAGTAGTAAGTGCCCTGAAATTTTTAATGGAAATGACTGTTGAGTGTAACAACAAAGACAAAAAGATGTGGACATAAGGTCATGCAGGTCATCGAAGAACTAGGAAGTCCCACCTTATGTGGACTTAGAGTAAGTACTATGCCTTAGGTTTCAGAGGAAGCAGGTACATGCAAGAATTGATATTTCTTATCCTTCCTCAAACATATATGAAGTTATTGCATAGAAAATTATGATAAAAAGAAAATGTCCCTAACAAGTAGAACCAACTTGTTACCAGTCCTCAATTACTAGTCAAGGTAGTTGATGGGGCTTTTTCATTTCTTCTTGGAGATGGGTGGGGAAGATTGGACGTGGGTACACCTGAAACCTCATGCATGAACCTGCTTTAACTATTAAGAGTTGACTTACCTGTTTAGAGCATAATCAACACCAGCAGCATCAGCACCATCAAAGCTAAACCCATTTGGTTCAAGCCCTTGTGCTTCTGCTCTCTCTTTATCGTGGTCAACATCAAACACAGTGTCATAAAGGCCTACAGAAGAGTAGCACGAAAATGAAATTCAAATGTTCACTAGCGACAGCTACTGACCAAAAAGGTACCCAGATATACTTGCAGCCTTAGACTAGTGAAGAGCAAGATGAATCAGATGCTAATTTTGGTCGGGTGGATGCAACAAATGCTACATTTGAGTAAGAATAACAAAGATCTAAGAAATTTTCTTATATCAAGTAAACATTCCCGTATAAGACACACAGCATAATAATGCAACGCCTCAAATATTTTTATGGTTCTATACTAGCAGATTGACATAAAAAGTTTTAGTTCTCTTTTAAAGAATATGTACATTAAGTTCTTTGACTAGAATAACATGGAATATCCCAAAATTTTGAAGTAACAATGAAGAACTATGCATAGGGAAAATGAAATACATGTCTGATATAAGCATCAAGTTTGTAATCTGGAATAACAGAAGCGATGTAAAAGACAATTTACGGTTTAAAAAATAATAGAAACTCCAAGCAAGCTGTCAAAGTCAATGAATATACTGCAAAGAATACTGCAAATGTTAATAGAATGTGACATGGTAAGGGTAGATTAGCAGCACTACGCAAACACACCTCCAGTTTTTCGAACCACAGGTATCGAACCATATCTCATAGCTGTGAGTTGGGTCAGACCACAAGGCTCAAAAATTGAGGGGACTAGAATGAAATCAGCACCGGCATATATCTACAGGAAAAAAAAAAAGGAAAATAGAAGAGGGAGAGGAGGCAAAAGAGAGTGAGAGAGTTCAACATCAGCTAGGTCAAATGACAAGAGCAAAAGGTAGTATCAACAGACCAGAATTTCAATTTTAATATTTCTTGGGAACATACCAAGTGTGAAAGTGGCTCATCATATGTCAAACAGAGGCGAGCACGATCCCAATGACACGAATGCAGTTGGTTGGACAAATTCACGAAATCATTTTGAATACGTGGATCTGGAGCTGAACCCAGTAATACAACCTGCAAATTAATTAATCAAATTAGATATGACAAGAAAAACCATGAACTTTGGCTCTAGTTGTGGACTTCCCTTTTTGTATAATAATTTCCAAGGCTTAATTGTGAAGACATTACATCTATAAACAAATTTAGAAAGATAAAAGTAGTAGAAGGAATGGGCTATGACAAAGTATATTATCAGCTGCTAAATAAGCGGTTAGATGCTTTGCCCTCACATGCTGTGATGAAACTTTAAGACTAAGAAACCATGGTTATTGAAACTCAAAAGTAGCTGAAGGATGAACTGCCCTATAAAAAGGTTCAGATTCGTTTACAAAGATATGAGACTTGCCTCATTCTGGACTCCTTTTATGTGATACATGACCATGAAGTTAATAATATTAACTAAAAGCAAAAAGTATTGTTAGATGAATCAATATTTTCACAGAAACCACAATGAGGTCATGCACTTGGCCAAATTTGGGAAGGGCTGACAGATATAAGATTTAAATGACTTTGATGTTCTGCATGTCAATAAATAGATAACCATGAGAGCATACCAAAAGTGGTAAATACAGGAGAAATATAACCTGTCCGTTACGATCTAAAGTGCGCGAAATAGCATGCTTAATGAGATGAATTCCCTTCTGATGCGTCAACCGAGTAATGATTCCTAATAAGGGCATATCAGCCAGCTTTAAACCAAGCCTTCGCTGTAATGCCTCCTTTGCAGCTCTTTTGCCTTCAACAATATTCTCATATGTATAAGGTACCTGGATAACATGCAACAAATCAAATAACCACAAGTGCACCAAGTAAACTGAAGAATGTCCAGATGTGATCTTTGTGGCAAATATTACAATAGACAAAGGGAAAAAGGGATGCATTTAGTTGTATATAGTCATATTTTAAACATAAATAATAAGGGTAGATTTGGGAAGGCCTATAGCTCTGAATGGAGAATAAATTTCTAATTACGGTTGATAAAGCTAGGAAGGCAGTCAGTACCACGCTACCATGCATGATTATGAAGTTGAGACATTTTTTGAAAATGTGATATTTCTTTAAGATGTCACCATCATAACTAAGTCGAAAATGGTAATTCATCAACTAAAAAGCATGGAAGGAACAATATTTCTTTAAGATGACAACACAGTAACTAAGTCAAAAATGGCAATTCATCAACTAAAAAGCATGGAAGGAACAATAAGTAACAATGAAAAACAAGAAACTTAGTCATGCCGGAAAATATCAGATACTTACAGGAAGGAAATTGTCATTATACGGATCCCATATATCAGGATCTATTCCGTTAAGTATGCCATGGAAGTTGTGGAGATAAGGAGCAACTACAGGATTTCCAGCAACCTCCCTTGAATATGTGGGGGAGACCTGTAAATTCAACAGCATAAAATAGGAAAGAGAAAAGTGATCATATCTCACAAATACCCCATCTTAAGATATATATTAGAGATAAAAGATGAAAACACAGGACAATGGTTTTGCAAACCCTCTTATGTATCATAAGCAAATTCAAGTTCCTTGCATTTATTATTTTTCTCTACGCAATTTGATTGAAAGTGAAAACAAATATGATGCATTAACTCACAGTTGTAGCCTTGTCAGCGTATGCCATAGCTTTTCCAATATTGCTTGCCCCAAATTCAAGGTTATGAATAGTGAAGACCACTCGAGCTTTACTAAGACCATAGTGCATATAATGATCCTTAAATAACCATGTAACTGGTGCACTAGACCAATCATGGCAATGAATGATATCCTGCAATTATGAGGCAGCCATTAGCATAGATCAAGAACAATCAATTTAAAATTCTAATTTGCAGGTTTAGACAGAAAATAGTGAATACTGACCTATTTGTAGACTAAGTTACTAGAGCTTCCTAACCAGCAATTCTTGCTTCTCCTTCCCTGATTTCTTACATGTTCTATATGCCTAAATTACTTATTTGCCTTAAGATATTATGGTAGATATTGCCATGGCATTAGTAGTTATCTTAAAGAAGAGAAAAATGCAGCATTCCTAAAGCAATGACTTGCCAAGAAACTTTGATGAAAAAATTAAAATATTGAGTTACTATGACCCTATACTGCTACAACAATTATTGCCTTCCCATATTTCTTTCATCATTGAAATGCCAGTGAATATCATATGACAAATCAATCTTATTTACCAGTGGCTAGTGGAACTTTACCGGGTGAAATCCACTCTGGAGTAAAAACTCAAGGGCCGCATGGCAGAAGAAACCAAACCTCTCCCCATCATTTTGGCATCCGTATATGCATCTTTTCCAAAACATTCTGCAAAACGAAATGCAGTAGGAGATCCCTCAGACTTGCCATTTGCACTAACTAAAATTGGTGGGATATAACAATGACGCAGAGCACAGGGGCAGACATACACATAGAATAGGAGGTTATCTGTGAGCTTTCTTTTCATTAACTAGATGACATGAGTAGGTTCTTAGCCAAAATAGTTGAAATTGTTATTTTAAAAAGTGTGTTAGTTGTAAAAATTGAAGCAAGAGATTGAGCTCAAGCCAAAATGAGTTTTTTTTTGTCACACAAATAAGATATTATAAAAATTTAAAAATCGGAAGAAGGAATGATGCTGATAATTTCTTCAGCACGTTTAGAGTCAGAAAGAAATTACTTAGAGTAAAATAATGGATCCATAACAACGATATCGCAATGCGGAAAATCCATGATTCTACTGTTCAATGCCATAGCTCTTGGTCCTTTCAATTTCATTACCAATACATTGAATTGGATAATGCAATGCCTTAAAGAAACGATGTGACTTTATCTTGAAGAAGATGAATACAAATACCAAGCAATTGTCAAGTGTTTTGATCTTTTTCAACATTAGCATCCCCAATAGAGCGGACAAGTTCCAGTACAGGCCCTAAAGTCACTAAATCGCTACCAGAGAGAATTAAGCTTAGTATAGAATGCAAGTCCATAAGAACAGAGAGTGAAAGAGACAGAGAATCAACAGAATATGACAGCAAATTTATCTCATAAATGGAAGCAGATAAACATAAATTCATAGTACCACATAACTTTTCACACTGCATCTAAACAAAGAATTTACCCATTCTGAGGCTCCAAAAAGTAGACAGAAAGGCCTTCCACCTTCCCAGACCATACTTTAATTTCAGTCCCACCCCATGAATAGCTTCTCTGGAACTGCATATCCTTTACCTAAGCCAAATCATGTTACAGTTAAGAGTGGTATTCAATATACGATGCTTTCAGAGAATATTCAAAAACTCCATCTTGACAATAACACCATAATTTTTTAGCATCCATGATGCTCGTGAAACAACAAATTGCATGATATGAATATTTCTTCAGAAACACAACCATAGCCGAGCAAGCATGTGGTATTGTATATGGAAAAAATAGTGTGAAGCGGCAAGTGAACAACCTAAACACTTTTCATCTCAAACAGCCGTAAAAGATTTTAATCACAAAGTGTTGTAGTTGGCAGCTTCTATTAGATAAAACTTACTTTTTAACGATAACAATTATGTGCAAAATTAATGACAATAGCATAAAGATTAAGCTGAATAATCTGGAGAGAAGTCATGCTTACATGGCTTTGGTTCAAACAGTCATACTTGGGAAGGATGATGTCCACACTGTGATTAAGGTCTTGCACAGCACGGGAAAGACTGGTAACCACATCACCAAGGCCACCAACCTATACACAATTTTCACAAGACAGGAATCTGAAAGTAAGAATTATGTCTGGTGAACTTGTCAAGACTTAATAGAAGGTGACAAGAAAAGATGCACAGAATGCAACTTGCAACTTCTTGTTCATGATGCAATTTGATGCAAAATATAATTAGTTCAATTTTCCTTATTAGAAATTAAGTATTTCTATTTTAATTTGTCTTTGCTAGTTTAGGATTTGTTTTCAACCTTTAAGAAATGAAACTGAACTGATCTTTTAAAGTGTAAAGCTTCTTTTCTAGAAGAATTCTTCTACATACAAAATCAAGCAAGAAAAAACAAATTAGATGAATTATTTATAAGTAATGATACATACATACATACATACATATATATATATATGCAAATTGAAGGTATACTAATTAGGATCCCTATAATTAAGCTTATTTAATATATGCACTTTGCAACTCTTCCCCCAAGCTAGAGCACATATATAATCAGGCCCAGCTTGTTATAAATATAATTGACTCGAGCCCCATTTATAGGCCTTGTGAAAATATTTCCCACTTGTTTTTCAGTTTTATGACAATAGGCCGAATCGAAAACTACTACAGAAATGATGTCGTTTTGGTATAACTAACCAAAATGACATTTTGGCATTTTGGATCAGACATTTCAGGATTGGCTGGGTCGGCAGCCTAGACTTGAATCCAACTCGAAACTTGGTCAACCTAGACCTGTCCTGTTGACTTTGTGCCATGCATGGCCCGGTCAAAACTAACAATCCTATCTACTTTTTACGTATCTTGTGGAGAACAAGATTTGTTGCACCTTTTCATGAACGAAATGACAATCAATTTCAATGTATTAGTTTGTTCATAAAACATATGATTAGAAGCTATATAAAGAGTAACTTGATTATTACACCACAACTGTACTAGTATTGAAGCTTTAAGACCAACTTCACTTACAAACTGATATATTCACATCTTCTCAGACACAGACTGTTGCATACTTACGCAGAACCTGAGATAAAAAGGAATTAAATGACCTAACATGGTTGGTGACATAATTAAGAAAGCACTTATTGAAGTATTTGATAGGAAAGATGGATCTGCATCTATGTTTAGATTGGATGGTGGGCAGGGATGATTATTTTGATTGTTTCAAATGTTGGACGATTGAAAGGTTTGACTTGCAGAGATAAAACTTATTGAATATGCAAAAATTTGGTGGAGAATAGTGGATGATAGATTGCATAAAACAGGACAGCCACTAACTATTGATTGGGAAGAGACGAAGCTAAAGCTAAGGGCTAAATAACTGCCTTAATATTACCAAGATGACTTTCAAGATCAACTTAATATGTTTCGCAATTGAGCTATGACTATTACACAGTATAGGAGGAAGTGTGATGACCGTTCCACTCAATGTGATGGAATGGAGTCTTAAAGATAACTCATATCTCATTGAATAGTTTACCAGCAGAAATTTGGAAAGAACTTAGAGTGCAAAGGATTTACATTCTTATAAATGCTTATCAATTAGCATTAAAAGTGGAGCTGTATTTGTAGTCTTAATATGTCAAGGGTTGTGTGATACCTTTTTAGTTGGTGGATATACAAATAAAATTCATAAATAATGACAAGTTAATGCTTGTGATTACTTGTGTTCTCGATGTTTATGTGGGGAAGAAGCCATATACTTTCATTATAGATCCATCTCTAAATATAAATTAACATGAAGACTCTCACTGGTAAGGCAATTGAATTGACATTGAGTCGACTAATACCATTAATCGGATCAAGGGGAGGGTTGAAGAAGCTCCTGTTAAGTCAGAATTTTGACTTCACGTATAAGAAGATTTTGATGACAAACAAACATGAGTCAGAATGAAAAAGAAGA
>JANZXV010000002.1:26524469-26541163 GCA_027576455.1 Erythroxylum roigii
GATGTACAGTATTGAAAGTTTGAAAATCTGGAAAATGTTCACTGAGTATGCTTCAGTCTTTTAGCCACAACATTTCTCCAGTCATCCAAACGAGATGATTCTTCATTTTGATTAAACTAGAGATATATGACTGCATTTCGTATGAAGTCATCGAATATCAATTCTATCCCTAAGAGTCTCAAAATTTCATGAAGTTGAGAACTGGGTGCAGGACGTTGGGAGCTGATTGTAAAGTTCATGTTCTGACTTCGGGAGAAACTCTGGATTAATCTAGATAGATTTTGGTAAAGTTGCCTTCTTGAGAGTTGTATCTTTTATCTTTCCAACAGTATATAGTATGAATTTTTTTTTGAACATCTGTGTCAAAAGTTACGATCTTTATAAGTGGAGATGTTCTAGAAGCAAAGTAAGACGAAGCAAAAGTAAGACGAAGCAAAGTAAGACGAAGCAAAAGTAAGACGAAGCAAAGTAAAACGATGCAAAAGTAAAATGATGCAAAACCAAGACGATGCAAAAGTAAGACGAAGCAAAGTAAGATAAAGCAAAAATAAGACAATACATAAGTCAGAAGATAGAATTGTTCTTCAAAATCTTCACGAAAGTTGTAGATCTTGAAGTCCTCTTTCCAATAGTCTAAAAACGAGATCAATCTGACGTTGTTTGTCAAAGTTATGGAAATTGCGCCAAAATAGGTTTAGTTTGATTGAGGATAAAAACAAATTGGATTCTTTTGGTCATAACTTCCTCTCTAGACCCCCACATGACCTGATTCTTGAACCATTGGATTTGTAAGACAGTGATCTATATCTCTACCAGAAATCATAGCCATCGTAAATGAAGTGAGAAATATTGAGTAAAAAAAAGGGACAGGTACAGTGAGTGTAATCTTAAATACTATGAACTTGTGGTATTCTATTGAACATATTTCAATATTTTGATGATATCTTGATCTGTAGAGCTCAAAATGAGATGATTTTTGTTTTGTGGTAAACTAAAGACATGTGGCTACAAATGGTATGAAGAAATTGGAATCTAATTTAGTCTCTAAGATGTTTAAATTATAGATGGAAGTTGTGCATAGTATACATTTTGGACAAAAGCAGTCCAAAAATGTTTGAAGTATATCTTTTGACTCACTGAACCAAATTTAGTGATTTTGGTATCAATGGAAAGATAAGAGATGTAGGAACACTTGTCTAGAAGAAAGTTTGACCTAATTATCTCATTTTCACCTTCTGATTGAAGTTGAACTGTAGACCCGAAAGGGATGTTTTGGAAAATCTGAAAGTAGGCCAGTGAGTAATGAATTGTGATTTCAATGGTTCTAGTGAGGCATAAACCTGAGTGTAAATTATACTTAGATGAGTTTTGATATGAGATCTATGTTGTGACAAATATTACCCGGGACTATCATAAACATGCATTGTACATAATTAATTTCCTGCATGTGCAGTATCGAATACTTATGATTGTGCAAATTGTGATATTATGTATGTTATTTGTCATGGAGGAGCAAATGAAACATCAACCTCCAGACATTGCTGGATTTTCTAGGCATTAGCTTTGGGAGCAACTAGTGAGTAACCTAGACGGTTTTACTCAATTAATTGTTTGCTTTAGAATATGTTTTGAATAATGATATAGATATGGTTCAATTGTGTTGATTCCGGACAATGAAGGTCCGGTGATTCTAATGTATGAATAACTTAGTAAAGTTCTCCTTGTATGTGAACATGACGAAATAAGTGCTTCAAAATGTAAAAAATTGTGAATATGCATATGAATGCAAAAGTCTGCTCAGCAGTTCTGTTGAATGCCAGACTAAGGTCTGATGATAAATGTGATCTAAATATGATTGTTCATCCATGTGATTGACTAAGGTTATGTTATGTGAAACATTGATTAGATGAATGCATGTAAGATAAAGGAAGTTATGACCGGAGTTGCCAGGATAAAGAGCTTAAGGCTCAGAATGTGATTAGAGCCTCGGGCATTTTGGGCATCAACTTTCCCAAGATGGCAAAGGTGGTACTATATCCATATCTTAGAGGTATAATGTTTATAAATGAACAAAATTCATGCTACATCAATTATTGTAGGTCTAGTAATAAAACTACAGACAAAACAACAATTGTAGCTCATTTTCCATGAGTATTGAGAAGGGCCTTAAGAAAGGCATAGAGACTTACCTTGCAACCGTGTGGGAACTTACAGAAGACCATATGGAAGAAGTCCCAGATACGGTGGAAAAAGCATTGAGGGAATTCAAGGATGTGATACCTAATGATTTACCAAAAACTCTCCGTCCTCATCGTAAAGTTAATCATAAGATCAAACTGGCGCTAGGTGCAATAACTCCTGCTTGTAACCCTTATCGAATGTCACCATTATAGTTGTGGAACTATGAAAGTAGCTTGGTGAATTTTTAGAAGTGGGTTACATCCAACCATTCAAAGCCCCTTTAGGGAGCTCCGATTTTGTTCGAAAAGAAGCAAGATGGAGCCTTGCGAATGTGTGTCGACTATCAAGCTTTGAACAAGGTAACTATTAAAAATAAATGTCCTATTCCTTTAGTTCAAGACTTGATGGACATATTATTAAGCACTACGGTGTTCACAAAGCCAGACTTGTGGAGTGGGTATTGGAAAGTATGAATTGTTGAAGGTGACGAACAAAAGATAACCTATCTAACTCGGTATAGCTCGTATAAATTTTTAGTTATGCCATTTGGCTTGACTAATTCCTCTGCCACTTTTTGCAATATGATGAATGATGTTCTGTAGGAATTTTTGGACAATTTTTAGTGGTCCATTTAGATGATATTGTGGTTTATAGCACTAATATGATAAAGCATATACAACACTTAAGGAAGGTGTTTCAATGATTATGACAACATGAACTTTTTGTAAAGATGGAGAAGTGTGAATTCATGCAATTGGAGATAAAGTTCTTGGGATACTTGGTGAGCAAGGGCCAAGTGTGAATGGATCCTAAAAAGGTATAAGTAATTGTTGATTAGTAGGCTCCAAAGACGGTGAAGGAACTTAGGAGCTTTCTTAGCTTGACGAACTACTAGTTCCGATTTATTATCGGAGATTCGAAGAAGGAAGTACCATTGATGGTTTAATGAAAAAGAAATAAGTGGTACTGGTCGAAGGCATGCTAAGAAGCCTTTGAGAAGTTGAAAGCTGCCATTTCAACTGAACCAGTGTTAAAGTTGCCCGACTTTGATCTCCCTTTCGAGGTGCACTCGGATGCTTCAAACAAAGTTAATGGTCGAGTCTTGGTGTAAGAAGGACATCTAGTGACATTTGAAAGTTGTATGCTTAACGGTGTCGAGCAACGATACTCGACATATGAGAAGGTGATGCTGACAGTAGTACATTACCTCAAAGGTTGGTGGGTTTACTTATTAGGTACCAAGTTTATTATTCGAATGGATAATGTGGCTAGTACCCTTTTCAGGATCCAAAAGAAATTATTTGCATGGCAAGCCTGGTGACAAGAGTTTCTTGCTTAATATGACTTTTTGTGTGAGAATAACTGGGGATACACAATGATGTGGTAGGTGTATTTAGTCAAAAAGAAGTCTTTGTATCCTTGTATACTATCACTTGAGTGGAATCGAACATATTAAAGCAAATGAAACTAGCAAGTCCACTTGACAATATTTATAGTCAAATTGTAAAGCAAGTAAAGTTCTTTATCCCGCTTTCGAAGCCCAGGATTCGGAGCCATAAACTGAAACAATACTTGTCCTTGACCCTATCAAACTTGTTTAGGGGCAGAAGGCAAAACTTTCTCTATATATCATTTGGATGGTCAAAAATTTGTCCAGACGATTCAAAATGAACAGTGCACAGAAGAAACAAAGGGTCAACTATAGAGGAAACAGAAAGCAGACAAATGCTAAAAAGCAGATGAGTGCAGAAAAGAAGACGAATGTGGAAAAGCAGACGAATGTTGAAAAGTAGACGAATGCGAAGCAGAAGAATATAGAAAACCAGACGAATGCGGAAAAGCAAACGAATGATGAAAAAAGGACGAATACGGAGCAGACAAATGCTACAAAGCAGACGAATGCGGAGCAGACGAATGCCACAAAGCAGACAAATGTGGAGTAGACGAATGCCACAAAGCAGACGAATGTGGAACAGAAGACAAATGCCACAAAGCAGACGAATGCGGAGCATACGAATGCCACAAAGTAGACGAATGTGGCACAGACAAATGCCACAAAGCAGACGAATGGAGTCAACTTAAGACGAAGCAAGGCCAACTTAAGACGATGTAAAGTCTTAAGACGAAATGACGTCATCACAGACGAAGCGTTTTTACAAAGATACATCCCCCCTTATGAAGACCATAACTTTTGTCTCCTATGCCCAAATATTTCATACTACATACCGATGGAAAGCTAAAAAGATAAGATACAACTTTCCAGAAGGCAACTTTGGCTAATTTAGTCTAAATTAGTCCAATTTTTCTTGTGAATTCGGCACACAATTTCTACACCTGGGAAAGACTGGGATTTTTGAAATGTGCAACTACCAAAGAAACATGCACAAACACATTGGGAACTTTTCGGTTCTAAACTCGTTTGCTAAAACCACAAAAGCTCAAACATAGCTTTAATTACAAATTTACATTATAAACTAAGGCTTAACATAAACTACAACACATAGAGGATGCTCAATGTTTAAAATGCTTATGAGGCTATCCAAAGTTTATCGAGCTAACTTAGTTACAAAAGTTTCTAATATCTTGTAGTTTTCCGATACCCTGCAAGGATTACTATCCTTCATGTTCTGTACCTGAGGAGGGAAGAGTAGGGTGAGCTACACAGCTCAGTGACTAGCATATTTATAGTCATTGGCAATTGGCCACAATTCGAGCATATGTATAAATATATACTTATATTCAATAAGCCAAGCATTCTTCTATTTAGTTTAATACTCATAGCACATAACACTCAAATGCAGCATACATAATAAGTTAAAGATGCGATGCACAACAAAATGGCTTGAGGGTTCCGTGAGAACAGAATGGAGAAACCGAAGTTTACCCCATGAACAAAACGAGTCATATGCCACAACCGGGCAGCCAGGAGAAGGCTCTTGTCAACGTGCATATGACGAACAGAATGGTTCCACTCTCGCCCAACAAAAGCACACGTTCGTCTTCTCATATGCTCATACTTTATGCTTTATCTTCTTTTCATTTAATACAAAAGTCATGACCTCTTTTAGGGTATAACACAATCGTATTTCATCTTGCACTTTTCAACATTTACAAACAAGTCAATTTCAAGCAAGACCATTTCAACATACACACATAAGCAAGAATTTGCCCAATTTCACCATAACCATAAATATGTTACCCACCTAAGTAGCTTGTGAAATCCAAGTCAAGCTTGTCTTTTCCCTTGCTCTTGGGTAGGATTCCCTTGGTTTCTTAAAACAACCAAGGTTCCATTCAAAACAACATTCCAATAAAGTTCATAAACTTCAAAAAATCACAAAATTTCAACAAACATAAATTTAACTCAAATTTAACCTACCCATACCCTATCTAGGTCAGAAAACTTAGGATCTAGTTTAGAAACCCTAGAATCACTTGGGTTCACCTAACTCATCTTCTTCCAATACAAACCTTCCATTCTTTACAAAATCTCTTTTCTTTCTCTACTCCTTCATCCTCAACACAACCTATTACTTTAATAAAGCAAGAAAAAGAGATGATTAACCCACCTTAATAAAGACGATTTCTCTTCTTTTATTCTTGCACCGAAAACTTCTCTCCTTCTCTCTTATTTTCAACACTCTCCTCCCTTCATCTAATTCAAGACAACTTATATGGGATTTCTTCCCATTTTACTCTCCATTAGTAAGTGTCTTCCAAGTTTGACCTTCTTTCATTTATTCTAAGTCTATTAACTCTCTTAACCCATTAAACACCATATTAATTCCAATTTAATTCTAGCACTTCATTTTAACTTCTACTTTCTAATTTCTATTCATACTTGCTAATTTGATGACTCAACTCTAAAACTAAAGAAACAAATAAATCACTAATAATAAATAAAAATTTTGGGGTTCAACATAAAGGATGGTGTTATGCGACGATTTTGGCTCGATGATGAAGGGTTGGTTATGAAAAAGAACAACCAATTGTATGTGACAAGTTTTGGTTCCTTCCGGAAGTAATTAATGAAGGAGATGCACGATTTGCAGTGGGCTCATCACCCTAGAGTCGAACATAAATTAATGCTCCTTTCTTAATCTTACTTTTTGCCAAAGATGGAAAATGACATTCAGGTGTATGTCAAAACTTGCTTTGTTTGCCAATTGGATAAACCTAAGAGAAAGAAGGAGGCGGGTTTGTTATAGCCCTTACCAATTTCGGAAAAGCCATCGACTTCGTGGGTGGATTCCCAAAGGTGGACGATAAGACTTCAACCACGGTGGTGATTGATAGGTTCTCCAAGTATGAGGCCTTTGGGCTGACTCCAGCTTCGTGTCCCTCAGAAATTGCTGTAGAAATTTTCTAAAAAAAATGTGGCGAAGCACTTTAGAGTTCTGACAGACATTATAAGTGACTGAGATGCCCAATTTACTGATCGATTTTAGACATCTCTCTTTCATATGATGGGGTGTGAATTGAAATTCTCAACTGCAAATCACCCACAAATAGATAGTCAAATGAAAAGAATCAATGGCTTGTCAAAGGATTACTTGCGACATTCTGTTCGTACAAGTTATTGAAATTGGCTAAGTTTACTTGATACTGCACAGTTTTCTTATAACTTATATAAATCCTTGGTAACGGAGAGAAGTCCATTTGAGATTGTTCCATGATAACAACCACTTACCCCTCTTGAGATAGCTTAGCAGATGTCGATAGGAAAGTGTCCAACTACTTTTCATTTGACAAAGGAAAAATAATAGTTATTGGAGGCAAGGGATAGTTGACGTAACGTGTCATAACATTACTGAAAATAATTATACCTACAACTATAGTAGTGATGAGTCTAGGTCGATCACACAAAGATTTTGTATAAAGCTTTTGAAATGAAATCAATTGGTGTTTAGGTTATGGGGGGTTTTGTTGGTTATCAATTAAGAAAATAAAACAAAACAAAAATAATGAAAACAAATTAAAGAAAACATTCAAAAATGATGAAAAGCGATGAATACATTAGGTACCCAGTCATTGGTTTAATCTCGGTCTACACATAATTAAACATACTTCATTGAGTTGTTATTCTTATACCTCTCTTGGCAATTGTTAATCATAGGTTAACAACAAGCTCTGTTAATCTCAGTTTTTCCTTAAGTCATGTATAATTAAGTAGAACACATTAATTAAACCTGACTATAAAATAAACTAGAACAAGCTCTTTAGATTTAATTAGACAGTCGCATTATGAGTTAGGGAAATAGATTAATCAAGGAAACAACCACACGAGTTCGGGTTATTTAACCTAGGTTATGTTATCTCTAATGATTAAAAACCATTAATTACCACAAATGAATCAGAAACACAACAATTATATATTGTATTCAATTCTAATAATGGGTTTGTACATAAAAACAATAAAATAGAGCATTCAATCATTCTTACACAATACCTAATTCAATAAACATAAGATAACATAATCAATTCATAAGAGAGAAAGAGCAAAAAATACAATGGAGAGAATGCTTAAGTAGGTTCTTTGGCGTCAATATCACCTCTAAATCGATGTCAGAAAGTTTAGCCCTATAAAGAAATGGAGCTTTGCCTCTTCTCTTCTTCAATCCCAAGACCTCCCGACTCTAAAAGTTATTCAACAAACCATTCATACATTCTTTTTATACTAAAAAGTAGGGTTTTTGGGTGCTAGGTGTGAAAGTCATGGGCGTGGCTGGTGTGTCACTATATGTTATGCCCATGACACACTTATCATGGGTGTGAGAAGAATCTCATGCCTATGACAATGTGTCTTGTGACTATGACTTATTTGTCATGGTCGTGAGATGTATCTCATGGCACGACTTTGTAATTCTTCATTGCTTTGGCATTTTCTTGTCTCCTCTTGTTCTAATCCTTTTCCTTCTTGTTTCATGAAGAACAATGAGTGTGAATCTTAAGAAGATGGCTCAAATATAGTGGTTTCGACACATTTTAGCTCTTTCACTTCCAAATTGTACGTAAAACCAAATATGAACTAAAGTGAATGTCTTAAGAATAAGTTTTAGGAATAAATGTATAATCAATTAAGCACATTGATTGAACCCAAGTTTTCTATATTATTTAGTGACAATTTCATGGTTTTTGTTATAATTTTTGGCTCTTATTATCGGATATTATGCTTAATTTAACTTATGAGTGCTTGTTTTGAATTAATGTAGTTTGAAGGCAAAAATTGTCACAAATAGTTCGTAATTGAACTCAATTGATTTTCTAGGACAGTTGATACTGTAAACTACTACTTTTAATTGCAGGACACTTAAGAAGTGGAGCCAAGAGTGAAAACCAAGAAATTTAAGAACACAAGTCAACAACAACGATTGGCAAAGTTCGCCGCGACGAAGACTTGATGTCGCTAAGGCAAAATCACAATAAACTGCCAGGAAAACCTTTCGGGAAAAGTTCTCCGCGACGAAACTTTCGAATCAAAGAGCAGGCCCGAACCATTTTTTGATAAAACAACTTATCCATCGGTGAAACCGACCCGGATACCTACTTAAAAACCCTATTTTGGGAAAAGAAAGAACACACATAATCGGACAACCTCCAAACACTATCATCATCTTCTTCTCTGATCCAACCCTATTTTTCTTCTATTTTCACTATCAAACTTCCACTATGGGTTCCTCTGATTCCTTCTCAGTTATGAAGCTTCCGAGAGCTATGCGTGGCTAGGCTTTTCGTTTCCTCTTGAAGATGTAGTAATGGCTGGAGTTCCATGAGCTTAAGAGGAGAGTAGTTCAATCCATAATTCAACTCTTACTTTATAAATTCCTAAGTTTAGGATTTGTAATATATGGTTGGGCTACTTGATTATAGTTGTAATCAATTTCTGGATATTCATATTGTGTAGTTTGGATTCATTTATGTAGAACTTGCACTTTAATATATGGAGTTTCATATATGTCTATTTGCAATCTTTGATTTTCTATTATTTTGCACAGTCATGTTTGATATTGAGTTAATTCTAGATTTCGATTGACTTGTTATATGAACTTATCCCACTACACACACTAAGAGCATTTAACAGGGTTTTAAGAAATGGAGTCCCATTGATTAGGATCCTGGGGTTAAAGAGTTCTTTAAGGTCTACCAATTTGAAACTTAGTGATTTCCACTCCCACCAAAATCAATTTTGAACTATAATGGCCAAAGCTCATTTTTAAGAGGACTTTATCACTGTTTAATCACTTGTTTTCCATCTTTCCATTTTCTATATCCCAAAAATCCAAAAATACGTTTTGCATCCATTTTACAATTCAATTTAGTTTAGTTAGTGATTTCAACAATCAAAACGCCCTTTTTCCCAATTAACTTGCATAGCACGACATATAGGTTAAATTAGGTCCATTCATTTTAGGTTTCGATCAAGTGAAACGACCCGAGGTTGCACCCCATATTGCAATCCTTGGATTATTTTTTATTTTACCTACAAGGGCTTAACGATTAAAAAGGTATGAATCAAATGGCGCCATTGTTGGGGAACCAAGAAATTGGTTCTCTAGGGTAACTTTTGTCATTTTACTGCTAAGTGAGGTTAGGAGCTTTCTTTTGATTGCATTGTAGATAGTTTAGCTTCATTTTTGTCAATAGGATAGGATATCATTTTTTAATAGCGTCAAAGTTTTGAAAATACAAACAAAAAAGAAATACTGAACTTTCTGCATTTTTCATACTTAGCAATTTTGCACCTACACAGTTTTGAACACTTCTCTTAATTGCGTTTTGATTTATGCATACACACTCACACACCCATCTCTTCTTTTTATTCGACTTTGTGTGCTTGCACGTCATTATTTTTGCTCACTTTTATTCTCTTTTGGATTTTCCCTTGCATGCCTAGGAAAATCGAACTCTTACCTTTAAACCCTGAAATTGAGAGAAGTTTGAGAAAAATTAGAAAAGAAAAGAGAGTAGAAGGGACACGCAAGGTAGTTTTTGAAGAGGAGAATATCTTAGCAGAGTTTAGCCTACTAAGTAGTGAGAGAGAATCGTTAGGAAGTGGGATAATGGCTAAAAACCCAGAAAATATGCAAAACCCTGACCTTATTGCTAATAACCCTAGGAATGTTGCAAACGGAGGCAATAGGGAGCATGAGCGAGTTAGTGAGAATAATGGAAACCTTAGAAGGAGGACAATTAGGGAAGCTACTACTTCTGATGTGAATTATGATCCTTTTACTGATGCTTGCCCTAATTTGGATGTGAATTTTGAAATTAAAGGATTGCTTATTAACTCTCTTGTTGGGTCCGTGTTTTGCGTACCATTAGCTCAATGGTAAGAGGCGTGCATTTAAATGCAACAAAACCTTGAGGTCTCAGGTTCGAGTACCAAAGAGGACAATACCTTTGAGGGTTGTGGTCGCGTGTAAACTTGAGGTATGCGGGGCCCAGTTCCCCCCGGTACGCAAAACACGGATCCAACAATAATACGGTTTACAAAGATACTTCAAATATTTTAGCCTCTAGGAAATCCCTAATCAATAAGGTGCCTTCATCAATGGAACTATATAGGTGACAATATATTAGTAGTCAAGGAATTCAATGAAAATTAATTTCTTAAAACATATTAGAATTTCATTCTCAAAAGTTTTCTAGAATTTTGATTCCTTGAGCTTTTTCTTGAATTGATTTAGGTTTGCTTAACCTCAACCTCCTTTAATGTTCTAATGAATGGTTATCCGTGTATGATATTTAATGGAGCTAAAGGATTGAAGCAAGGGGATCCCTACCCCTTTCCCTTTTCATTTTAGGCATTGAATTTCTTACAAAAATTATAGCCTCCAATATAGAGACCAATATTTCTTTTAAATATTATTATAGATGCAGGTAAGTCAAAAATTTTAACTTGACATTATGACATAAATCCCAATTCCCTTTAACTATTAGTTAGTTCTCTCAGTTCCTTTTTGAAGATGTCAGGATTAAGATTTAACTCAGGTGAGAGTATATTATAGATCTCAATTAATGTTCTAAATACAATGATCCTCAAGTATATCTTAAGTTTCTAGGTTCATTATACACCTTTAAAATACTTAAGAGTTCCCATATCTATTAAGAAAGTGAAATATCTTAATTGTCTACCCTTATTAGATTCAATCAAAAACATTAATGCCTGCTGGAAAAATATTTTTCTTTGAGTTTTAGAAGGCTCCAATTAGTTGTTTCAATTCTAATGGACATTCACATCCATTGGAGCTCACATTCATTCCTTGTAAGGAAGCTACTCAAGGAGGTGGAAAAGCTAAACAAAAATTATTTATAGGCAAGGGAAGTGGACAATTCTAAGGGAGCTAAAATCAAGTGGCAAGAATTGTTCAGTCCTAAATATAAGGGACGCTTGGGGATGATTTTAACCACTGTCACGAATTCAGTGCTTCTTGCAAAAAGAATATGAAGGCTATTTAATGAAAAGGAAACCATTTAGACTAACTGGATTCATAAGTACTATCTCATAAATTCTAGCTTTTAGAGCTTAAAAATTAACAAAGAGCATGTATCGAGCTTAATCTAAATGCTGAGGATGAGGTATCAACTTAGCTTTTCATTGAAAAGAATGAAAGTTAATGGTAAGGAAACTTTATTCTAGTATGATAACTGGTGCAACCTAGGCCCTTTACATCTTAGATTTGAGTTTAACGAAATTAGGTTAATTATTCCCCTTAAAACTAAAGTCAAGGAAATTATTTGTGGGAAAATCTAGAGTTGTAACTTTAATGGGTCAATTGTAATCGAAGCCAATATCTATGATTACGACGACAACAACAATACCTAGTATGAATCCCGCTAATATGCGGGATCTAAAGAGGTCTAATAATATGTAGCATTGGCCCTAATTAGTAGAGAAGTTATTTACAAATGACCCAATATCTATGATCATAAACCTAAATTAAATGAGATAGGTCAAGCCATTTAGTTGTAGTGCATTTCTCATAAGTTTATAAACAAAACATGCATGGAGCTATTTAGAGCTTAACCTCATAGGGTTCAATGAATTAGTGTAGGTTAAAACATTGTCTCAAAAGCTTTCTTCACAAGCTCGTTAGTTGTTAAGCATAAATTGGGAAATAGAGATCGTTTCTTTGGCATTACAAATCAGTTGTGTTTACTCTACTAAAAGGTTCCTAAAATGAATACACACCTATTTTTCTAATGCACTTACTCTTAACCTTTATGGTCAAGATTTCAATAGGTACAACAACTCTACTTTAGTGAGAGAGACAGACTTGCCATTATCTAATGGTTTAATAATTGGATTAAAGTGATGGATTAGGATGCCTATTTCCTTATAACAACTTTCATAGTCAGTATTTAAGCTTTAAAGCAAGTAAAGAAACATATTGCACAAGGGAACTAACTTGGATAAGTATGAATTAATAATAAGAACAATTTGTTGGGATTATAGAAGTAATCTTGGCTAATAAGCTATTTTTGGGAGCTTACACACAAATGAAACGCAAATGGAAGCTGGAGTATATGAATCTAGTAGAAAGTAGCTAGAAATTAACAACTGTATATGATGGAGACATATGCATTAGATGAAATATTGGATTAAAAATTTGAAAAGTATAACTTATTTAAATCTAAATAGAAATTAAGCACTGAGAATATTGAAGCACTTCAATGAGATTGATATGATGATTCTAATATTCTCTTTTTATGATATGATGATTATGAAATTCTCTTAGTTATCTATAGGGAATAAGATACTTTAGTGACTAACTCCACAACTAAATTCAATAATAGTATGTCATTGTGTACAGACGAATATACATTACGAAATATTATATAATGTAATAGTTATTTCTTCTATAGTCATGCCTAGTATAATAACTTGCATTTGGTAGTTCCAATTAAGTCAATTAGCACAATTTTATATTAGATATGGAAAGGTATGACTTTAAAAGAGTTCAAGTTAATGAGTTTAGGATGTGATGCTTAGCTGAAACATACATCATATAATAAGTTTAGAACTAAATTTGGATAATATAAAGTTCTGGGAGTAATATGAAGTTTGAAAAGGTTTACATCGCATGACAATATATCTAATTGGAATTAGTGCCTTTATTGATATTTTGATGTATAGCTGAAAGATTCATTTTTATGATGACCTAAAATAGTTTGCTTTGGAAGTGCTTATAGATTTATTATGTATACAAGAAGATTAGTGGGAGTATAGTTGTACTCTTCAGTGTAAGTGCGTGAAGACAGACAACGCATCTTTACGCTAGGCAAAATAAAAACTAGACTACTACTATAATAGTGGTAAGTCTAGGTCGATCCCACATAGAATTTGTGTAAAGTTGTTGAAATGAAATTAATCGATGCTTAGGATTAGGGGGGTTTTGGTTTTAGAAATAAGAAAATAAAATAAAGCTAAACTAGCTAACAAAAGCAATTTAAAGAAAACATGTAAACAAATGATTAAAGTAGAGAATTCAGTTGGGACCCAATTTTTTGGTTCAATCTCGGCCTACACCTTAATTAAACATATTTCAATGATTTGTCATTTTCAAACCTATCATAAAAACTATTAATCGTAGGTTAATAATTAACCCGAATTTTTTCTTAGGTAGTGTTTAATCAAGATATAATCATTAATTAAACCTAACTGCCAAATAACCTAGGATACGATTTTTAGATTCAATTAGGTAGCATTACGAATTAAGAAAACCGATTAATTAAGGCAACAACTACATACGATACGTCATTTAGCCTAGGTTATGTTATCCTTAATGATTACGAATCATTAGTCATTACATATGAATTTCAAATATAACAATCATGGATTATATCGAAATTCTAGCAATGGGTTGCAAAGAAATGATCCAATGAATGCATTACAATCATCTTTTCACAATATCCAATGGGTTCATATACAAATAATCGAACAATAACGAGATTACAATTATCCATACACAAAACCCAAATCAATTAACATATGATAACACATTCAATTTCTAAAGAGAAAAAAACAACAAAAATTGTGAAATACACTTAACCCGGATCGTCGACGTCGATGTCACCTCCGACCTGATGTTGGGACGTCTAGCCCTCCATAAGTTTCTCCCGATTGAGAGCTTTACCCCTCATCTTCATTAAGATTAAGAGCTACCAAAAAATACTTGCTTCAGCCCTAAGAAAGAACCCCCACCGAAGACTACACTCCTCTCGCTACTATTATGATTTTTATTTAAAATAACTCCCCAAACCCTCACGTTGTATGCATTTTTGTTCTCTTGCCACTATGTATGATTTGCTCCTACCCAACGACATCATCTTGCTCCTTTTACTGTCCTCCTGCGCTGCGTCATTTTGTCCATGTTTCTTACCCAGTTGTTGCTTTTCCATTACGTTTTGGTATGAAACGTTTGCGTTTACATAGACGTTGTTTACATTTCTGCAGCAACGTGGATACACATGTATGAAACGCAAACATTTCCTTCCTTACTTCTATCTACTATGTCGTTTTTGTTCAGCGTTTGCATCTGCTGCAGCATTTCCTTCATATTGTGCCGCCATTTTTTTACTTCTCTTCCAGTTACCTCTATCTTCATTTAAATCCTATAAAACACATTGCATGAGACCTTGCATGGTCCATGCACAACATCCATTAGTAACTTTAATTTATTTGTGTTTCTAATTTTCTTGTCTTCTTTTTGTCTTTTAAAATTTTTTCTTCTTGCTCCATGGAGATAAGTGAAAATTAGTTTTAAAAAATGACTCAAATATCGTGCTTTTGTCTCACTTTAACTTCTTTACTTCGAAATTGTGCTTAAAATCACATATGAGTCAAAGTGAGTATTTTAAGCAATTTCATGTTCTTAATCGCTAAGTGTTATGAAATAATTAAATACATATCAAAGACATATTGCTCATATGGAATACATGATATTCCAAGAATTAAACACATATCAAAGACATATTGCTCATATGGAATACATGATATTCCAAGAACAACTTTTAATATATATGAAAATTTAACAACATAATTCTGGAATAAATATTTGATGTTTATTATAGTCCAAGAATATAAATAATATGCTAAAGATGTTTATTATAAAATGTTTATTATTTTATATATTTGATACTTATCAAGTATTAAAAATATTCATTATTTTATATGAGTTGATCTTTGAATTCAACATTACAAGACTATTAACTTTTGTTTGACAATAGTAACGCCTAGTTAAGGTATGATTTAGTTGAAATAATATTATTTTGAGCTGAAAATGTTTTAATGCGGCATCAATCGCAAATGAAGTTATAATACATTTTTCATTCAATGGAAATAATTATTCGAATCACGATATTCTTTAATGAATTGGATATAGTTCATTATAATATTAAGACAATATTATGATGTAGAACATTAGTCATGGGGCATGTGAAAGGAGCTAAGTTCTCATGAAAGATCTACTTATATATTTAGGCAATTCATTTTAATTATAATTATAATTGAGGTGAAAGCTACGGGATTCAAACGAGTACTCATTATAGAAAATCTTATAAAATTCTCTCACTAAACTACTGTCTTAATCGTAATATGATCATCATATAGTGATATGATACAAACTCAGTGCAAGAGAGTAAATATTGGTTTATGCCCTTACCTTTTGCTTTGGCTTATTCCTATCCATTGGCAAAATTAGCATTAATTTCAAATTTATGCTCTTATTAGATTGAGATTCGATTTAAGAATTTTTAGGCTAACTCACGATTTTTATTTGTTATTCGTCGACAATTTGAAAGCTTCAATAAGATGTCTTTTGTATTGATTTCCTCATCTATTAATCATGAATAATCAATTAGCCTGTCACACTTGACTAATTTGTGTGTTAAATAAATATTTAATGATTTGTTGACTATAAATACATAAGTTATTTGTTGTTGGACATTTTGTGTCATTTTATTTATACAAGACTATATGTAAGAACTACAACTTGTATGTGTGGCGATTAATAGATCTTGTTGATTTAGTGGATGTCGTCAAATAGGTTTACAATTAGGCCATGTTTGGTTAGAAGTTTTGTAATAAAATGGAATGAAACATAATATTATTACATCGTTTAGGAGAAAGTTTTATAATAGAATAGAACAGAAGAGGAGAGTTTCATATTACATCTCATTCAATTCTAAACAGTAAAAATAGAAAACTTTCAATCTGGAAAGTTTAAGATGAAAAGTAAACTGATACACTATATCATATTATGAACCCTTTATTCAAATAACATTTCATTATATTGCATTATGAATCCTTTTATCATTCTCAAACAATAATTTTCTAATATTATATTTATTTACATTATATTCCACTATAAATTATTTACTTCTATTTAAAACTTTATTTCTAACTAACAACCCGTTTGAAAATGGCTGAATTGATAATTGAATTCAATTCAGCTGTTTGGAAACATAAAAATGGAATGAATTCAATTCATGCATGTAATTGAAATCCATCT
>JANZXV010000002.1:26581795-26597032 GCA_027576455.1 Erythroxylum roigii
CTGATCATTGCAGTTTGAAGTTTTTATTGGAGCAGAAGATTGCTACTAGTGAACAACAACGACTTTTAATCAAACTTCTGCCCTTTGATTTTACTATCATATATCTAGATGGAAAGGAGAATATTGTGGCAGACTCTCTATCCCATTGACCTCATTTTATACAGTTATCAGTTACTTTTTCAATAGAATTTGATAAGCTCCCGACACTCCTATAGCAAGACTCCGTGAATACAAGAATTATAGAGCAATTACAGAAAGATCCCACATCTGTTCCTGATTATTCTAGCCAGAATGGATGCCTTTATTTTTAAGGAGAGCTTGTCATCCCAACTGATTTGCCTTTAAGGGAGAAGCTGATGGCTGAAACATATGATACCCCTTTTGGTGGATATGGAGGATCTCTCAAAACAATCAAGAGGCTTTCTGTTGGGGTGTTTTGGCCAAATATGCGGAACGAAGTTAAAAATTATGTTCAAAACTACTTCGTATGTCAATGAAACAAGTATGAGACATTATCTCCAACAGGTTTGCTTTAACCACTGTCTATCCCACAAAGGGTATGGGAAGACATCTCGATGGACTTCATTAATGGATTGCCAAAATCCAATGGATATGATACTATTTTGTTTGTGGTAGATCGATTATTTAAATATGCCCACTTTGTGGCACTAACTCACCCATATTCTGCAAAAATAGTTGTTGATGTGTTTTGCAGGAAAATTGTTCGGTTACATGATGTTCCAAGAAGCATACTATCAGATAGGGACAGATTGTTCACCAGTTCCTTTTGGACATAAATTTTTAAGCTTAATCAGACAAAGTTGCAAATGGGGAGAGCTTACCACCCACAATCAGATGGACAATGAAAGTCGTAAATCATTGCTTGGAGGTTTATCTCAGATGCCTTGCAAGTGAGAAGCCGAAGATTTGAAGTCGTTTCTTGTGCTGGGCAAAATTTTCATTTAACACTAATTTTCATATGGCGACAAACACTACTCCTTTTCATGCTGTGTATAGTCGTGACCCTCCCACCTTACAAGTGTATTGTTGCGATGATACTCATATAGTAGAATTGGAAGAACAACTTATTGAAAGGGATTCTATATTACATGTTTTAAAGGACCATTTACTCTAAGCTTAAAAAGGGATGAAGGCACAAGCGGATAAGAATCATAGAGAAAAATCATTTGAAATTGGTGATGTTGTCTTCTTACAAGTCCAACCATACAGGCAACATTCTTTAGCTAGGCGTATGAATGAGAAGCTTTTGCCTAAGTTTTGGGTCTTTATAAGATTCTCAAACGTTGGGGTCCAGTAGCGTATGAACTAGAGCTCCTGCTAACGCCAAGGTGCATCCTATTTTCCATGTCTCACTACTTAAACAAGCTAAAGGACAACTCTCCACCAATCCCCCAGCTCCATTATCTTTGAATTCCTAATGGGAGTTTGATGTGGAACCTCAAAAAGTATTGGCTCACCGTTGGATTAAGCATGGTGATGAATTAGATTTGGAATTGCTCATCTTTTGGTAGAATCATCCTTTTGAAGATGCCAGTTGAGAATCATATGACCTATTACAGCAACGATATCCCTATTTTTACCTTGAGGATAAGGTGACTTTCCAAGAGAGGGGTACTGATAGACCACTAAAGACATACTTTCGCAAGAAGACTAAGTCAAGAGCATATAATGTAATTAGTTGGCAACTATTAGAGGAAAAATAGGAAGAGTTGGTAGTTTCAGATTTTCAGTAGAAATGGGCTACTTGTTAATTTCTGAATTTTAGTAGAAGTGGGTTACTTGTTGTTATCTACAATTAAGATTTATTATTATTTACAAATAAGTCTCTAGGAGTCAAGTCTACACATTGGTCAATAGTAACTATCATTAGGTGTGCAATCTTTCTATTTTTAAGTATATTCTTAGAGTTTAGGCAGTTCGGATTGTCTTTTGTTAGTAGTGTAGTTGTCTGTGAAATTCTCCAATACTCTCTGTATCAGTTTACTTGCATTCAATAAACAATTGTATTTTTTCTTTCCAAAGCATATTCTTTATTTCGTTCTAGTTTTACCATAATATTAGACAGAAAATGTTTAGTAGAAAGGAGTTCAGATTTTCTGTCCGATATTATTACGTCTAATCTTGTCCAATGCTCAAAATGATATTATGTTGGGCATTTTAGAGGTTACCCAAAACGACTTCATTTTAGGTATTAAACAGGATTAGCCATTAATATTTTTCAGAAGATCTTCGGTGAAAAGGAAGCAACAGAAAAAAATTAAGACGGGCAGCCCCACCAGACGCATGGCCGGTTCCCCCATTCTGAGGCGTCGTAATTAATCATAATACTCTCGCCAACCATGTCACAACTTTCGTACGAGAGAGCGAGAGCAGTCCTCTGTTTGGAACGTGCAAGGAGGAAAAACAAGTGGCGGCAAGTACCAAAGGCATTCATGACACTGGCAAGTAGCAACAGCAAGCAATTACATCTCAGTGGTTCCCACAAAATTTCTTTATCTCTTTTAAAATACAGCCAGCTGTTCTCTACCTCTAGTCCCCACACTCATTACTTACCCACCTCCCTCTCTATCTCTTCCTTGCTTTCACATACTCTGAATTCCAAGCTACAAAATTTCTTCCCTCTTTTCCCTTTATTGTCCTCCATTTATGCTCCTCTTCTGTTCTTTAACTGTTTGGTTCTTTTGGTAGTGACAAAGGTGGAGGCATGAATGAAATGGTGACTTGCAACATGATTCTACTTGAACTGTTTCTGTTGCTTTTGAGTGAGTTCCACCTCTTATTCTCCGTTCCTTTAACTTGGTTTACTCGTTTTAGCTTGATCTGTGAGCTCTCTCTCTACTTGTTGCGTATTCTGGACTTCAATTTGTCATCTGGGTCTTACTTATATTTTAGTGTGCTATATCTTGGGAGGTATCTGGGTTTTACTCGTTATCTGGAATGTGTTAATTTTGAGGACGAATTGCTGTGAAAGTAACTTCTAACGGCCTCCAATGCATCTCAGTGGTATTGTGACATAGAGTTGTTTGAAGAAGTTTTTACACAGTTCTGAAAAAATATGAGACATGTAATTTAATATTCGATTTTCAGGACTATTAAATATATTCGGGTAATATATTTCAGGAGATCTGAATTTGGTGATGTATTTAGATACTTCTACATTCTATGTAGACTACGATAAAAAGAATTGGGTTGAGATATATGTGGCATGCATGTATGAGCATTGGCTGAAGTTGTTTTTTTTTATAGAAACCACAATGCTCTATCTTATGGTTGACCTTTTTGGTAATGTGGCTGGGAGTACGTATTGCAGCATGTCACTCCTGGCATTCTTGTGTCTTATGAACTAAATTGATGCTAAGGGATATGATGATTTTTTTTAATTAACTCACTAATGGTTCTCTTATAGGTCTTAATGGTTGCTACTGCAATCCCTTAAACCACCTTGGAATCTCTGTGTCAACTGACAGCAGATTGGATGCATTTCTTCCTGTGATCTCTCCAGACACAGCTCCTCAGCCCTTACTTCCTCTTCTTGCACCTTCTCCTTTATCACCTTTCACAAATGCTACTATTCCAAAATTATCAGGTTTTCTTTTCTGTTTTAATTTTGTAACATTAATCTCATTACTAGGCACTTAATGTGCGAAACTACTTGTTGAACTTACTGCTATCCTCTTTTTTGTAGGAGTATGTACATTTAACTTCACTGCTGCTGAAAGATTGATGAGTATGACATCAACTGATTGTCACGAGTTCTTTGCACCATTGTTGGCTAATGTTATATGCTGTCCACAATTAGAAGCAACCCTTACAATTCTTGTTGGACAATCTAGCAAAACGACCAATGTGCTTGCTTTAAATGGAACTGTTTCCAAGTTTTGCCTTTCAGATATTGAGCATGTTTTGGTGGGTCAAGGTGCTGAAAATAATCTTGCGAAGATATGCTCAATTCATCCCTCAAATCTTACAGAAGGGTCTTGCCCGGTTACAGATGTTACCGAGTTTGAGAGCGTGGTAGAATCTTCTAAGCTCCTTCATGATTGTGAGAAGATTGATCCTGTGAAAGAATGTTGTGAACAAGTTTGCCAAAATGCCATTTTAGAAGCTGCTACTGGACTTGCATCAAAAACTTCTGAACTTTTGAGCAACCATTCATCAAAGAGTTTACCTGGACACTTGAATAGGGTTAGTGATTGTAAAAATGTTGTACTGCGATGGCTAGCTAGGAAGCTTGACCCTTTACATGCGAAGCAGGTGCTCAGAGGATTATCCAATTGCAATGTCAATAAAGGTGAATCTAAACCATACAAGTGTGGTTAACTAACTTTATTTACAGTGACTGGAAACTACTAGAATGTTTCTTGAGGTTTCTTTTATTTTTGAGAGCATGCTACACCTACATGGACAATGTAGAGAAGATCAATCATCAGCTGTGATGTTGACGAAAATTGCTTTATGTCACCATTAATTCAATCTATTGACTCAATCATGTAATGTCGGAGGTAGGAGATAAGGAATAAACAGGGGAGAATGGGGAGAACATAGTGGGAGAGGAAGAACTTGTTCTTTACATGTGAAGAAAAGGAATGAGTGAGTACATGGTGCTCGTATATATTAGAAGCATCAAGTGACATTGAAATAATGCTTTATAGTACAGGCTTCCTATCGTATTTTCTGGACATAAATTTAGTTGTATGTCTAAAGAATCTCTTTGGAAGTAAGATCTTTGTTGATCGCTGTTAATTGCTATACATATGGATGTGGACATTTGTCAGAAACTACAGTTTGTTTATCTTATCCTTTATGCATATATTGCTAACATTGTTCTTATAGACTGCAAATTGACAAGTGTCCTGCATATTGTTCTGATTATATATTGATTTCATCCTGCAATGCCAGTCTCATCAGCTGACATTATTGATCTCTTGTTCTTTTTGTCAATATTTCTCTTGTTCTATGTTTTTCAGTTTGCCCTCTGGTTTTCCCTGAGATGATACATGTTACAAAGTCATGTGGAAATGGTATAAATAAAAAAACAGAATGCTGTAGCGCGATGGAGAGCTATATCTCTCATTTACAAAAGCAGAGCCTCATAACCAACTTGCAGGCTTTGGATTGTGCTAGAACACTTGGATTGAAGCTGCAGAAATTAAATATAACCACCGATGTTTATAATCTTTGCCATATCACTCTCAAGGATTTCTCGCTGCAAGGTTGGTGTTATATTTTCTCCTCTTTAGTAAATCCCCTCTTTCTTATTTATCTGTTATAAAATATAAGTTTTAATCCTTTAATTCTTGTTTTTTTGTTTTAAGAAGAAACTAATCCTGGATTTTATTGTCATTTTTCTCTTTTGACATGGTATCGATGATCAATGATTGAACTGCATCAGTTACTAAACAAGGTAATTTGGAGACTTCATGAACTTCTATATTACATTTCTTTTCCATGCAATCTATTGTTTACTCATCAGGTACCTTTGAGTAGCATTTTCTGTATGTCGATTTTCATACTTAGAGTCATCTTTTCTCTAGATACATTATGTGGAGTCATTTAGTTGTTCTCTAGTAAGTTCTCCATATAGTAGTGGGGCCACATTAGGGCCAGTAGAGGATATCCCCTCATGTTTAGGACCCCTGATTAGGCTCTTATGTTCATTATACTTTCCTCTCAAGTTACCTCCTGGTTTGCTAGGAGTATGCTTCTTGGCCGTAGGCTAATTATATCCATGTGATATGTATCTTAAGGACTAATTATGAGTTGATCAATGTTTGCTTTCTGCCTCTTTTTGATAGAGTAATGTTTTCCATAGTAGCTTAGTCCGTCACATATTTGCCTTCTGGTCGTGCTTAATCCTATATGATATGTTCCAATCTTAAATGGGGCAAATATATAAAGTTCAGGGTTTATTTTTTTGCCAAACAAAGGCATATATGCCTATAACTAATTGTACGGATATGTATTTGGTCTTTGAACCCTCATTTCTCCCACATATTACCATCGCCTTTCTTTTTAGGCACCTCTTTCCTGTCTCCTGTTCCTTCCCTTCATGCTCCTTTTCTTTTGAACATAACTTATTTATCGTTTGAGGGTGAATGCTGATAAATCATTTACTTATCTCAAAATAATAGTCATGTAATGGAGAAATTTTGTTCTTTCGTAATGCAATCACATCAAACTGGCCTTCCCAGAAGAAAATGGCAATCCATAATTTGAAGGTGAAACATTGGTGTTATCGCTCATAGACTGACACAAAACTACACCCATAGTGAAGGGAAAATGAAGAAAGAAATACGAGTAAAAGCAAAGGAGAATATGTTCTTTGTCAACCTCAACAAAGTTATTGTCAACCTCAATAAAGTTAGGCTGTCACATTTTGTGTACCATTAATCTTCTCCAGTCACAGTAGAAATGTAATGTCAGACAATTTTACTTTTCCTTTTCCCTTGGGAAATGTGCTACAATGGGTAGTTGGAACTTATAGCTTAGTTTCTGATGGGTTGGAACTTTCGTACTTCCAATAATCTGCTTCATGCCTCGTATCATTTTGGAACAGAGTCTGGATGCCTCCTACCAAGCCTGCCCTCGGATGCAACATTTGATAAAGATACAGGAATCAGCTTCATTTGCGATCTGAATGACAATATTCCGGCACCATGGCCCTCTTCATTGCAACTGCCAGAATCGTCGTGCAATAAAAGTATGTCTTTCAGTCTAATCCTAGAAGAGCTTTTGATCTTTAGCCAATTTCATTGAGATTAACATTTTGACTTTGCAGCGATTAGAATTCCAGCACTTCCTGCTGCTGCAACAAATGCTCAAAATGGTGAGTATCATGGAGTGCCTTTTTTTCTGTTACTAGTTTCCTTGAACATTAACAACATAATTAGTTGGTAGAGAATTCGCTAGGTTATGCTAAGCACATTAAAACTTGCTTTGGCACAATGTAAAACCCATTACCATTACTATATTTCCGAGAAAATTTTGTGGTGTTCCATTATCTTGTGAATTAGAGTGGTGGCAGTTGTGAATCAACGCAATTATGCAAATAAATCCATCTGAGCACAAGAAAAAGGGAAACTAGAAACCATATGAAAAAATAATCCTCAATTTTCTGGCTTTTCTCTTGGTCTGATAGCTTAACCATGAGGATAAAACATCCTGTCTAGTGTCTACATCTAATCCATAAGGAGCAGCCTATTTTACTGAAATGAAAGAGGCCTCTACATGTTCGTTTCATTAGTTTTTCATATTGCTTAATGTTTCTGTGACAGGTCTTTTCCATGGAGACGTGATAACAAATATGCTACTTATTGCGTCCTTGGTTATCATAGAGATTTTATAGCCTTATTTGAGCCTACGTCCTCTTATATGTACATTGCCATAGTTTTCTCTCCAATTTCGTTAGTTGAGGTAGAGAATGAGTTTATCATATTGAGAGCTTTTTCATACATCTGCCCCTAGAGATCCAGGTGTGGTTGGGTGGGGCATTTGTGACCTGAACTGAAACGCAAGTTCAGATTACTGATTGTATAAAATTTTTCATTCATGCGCGCTTTTCTAATAAAATTTTGTAGAGAAGAAATATGTAAAAACTTCAAGCATTGTGTTTGTACTTGGAAGTTGGAAAGACTTAATAATATAATTGTCATGTCTACCGCCGTCTGACTTTCTTTGCTTACCCTTTTGATGGTAGAAATTTTCAAGAGCCGGTAGCAATTTGGGTAATTCAAGGACAAAATTGTGGTTGGCTATCTGTTAGTCTCCCAAGAAAATGGAGTCGCATGCACAAATGAAAACTTCGTATGATTAGAACTGTTACTTCTTTAGTTGCGAGACATGAATGGTGGAGTGAATCCGAGTTTCGATAGGTAAAGCTAAGCTGTAAGTGACTTTCCCTGCACGAACTAAAGGTCAAAAAATGTAGAAAGTGTTTGATTCCCCCAGAACATGCACAGTTGCACACTATGTTGGCAATATTATCATAATTGACACACACCCCATCCGCCATATGGCCATGTGATGCTCCTTGACTCCTTGTTAGTGCGATGATTATCAGCTAACTGTTTCATCTAATACCCAGCTTTACACATGTTCAACTGTATTAACCAAATGACTGCTTCCTTATCCTTGAGAACTTGATCAACAACACCATACTTGAACCCCTAGCTAAATATGGCCCATGCAGTGGTGGCAAATCCTCGTATATCACCCCAATGGAGACATTTTAATGGCTGCATAAAAGATGGTATTATACAACCAGTCAGCTAGCAACAAATACCTGCTCCATTGCGACGGATAATACATCCCCACCATCCTGTCTAAAAGTTCCATCTGGCTATCTAATAAGACTTTCGCCAATAAGATGAGTGAAATTTCATATCAATATGAACAAGAGCAAGGATCATTCTATCAAGTCAAATTTGATTTAAGAAATTGAATAAAAATATACAAAGAATAATATGAATCGCCATACTCAACCAAAAAAAAAAAAAAGGATTTGAGAGTAATAAGATTTTAGGGTTTGATTGTCACTAACAAGCTAGATAAAATTACAAGTTTTTGGACAATCTAAAAAAAGAGTTTCTCTAAAAGACTGAAGAAACCTCTCTAAGGGTTTTGATTGATCATAACAAGGATAAGCCTTCTCTTTACATCTATAAGGTAGCTTTTTATATGCTTATAATTCTAAGAACAAAAAAAAACCTTAAGAACTAGATTCCAAAACAAAAGTAATAACATTGACATAATCTAATTGTGAAATAAATAACTTTGAAAGAAAAATCAGTCCTTATCTAAGCAAAAGATTGAAATTAAAAAAACTAGCAAACTCATGTTTCTTATGCCGGTCGAACTTCCAAAGTTGGCATTGATTTTGTTTTAGAACTCTATAAGTGCAAAACATACATGTGTTTTGTAATAGTCGTACTGCATGTTCAACACCAGTTTGCTACTACTTCTTTTAGGCACAAAACCGACCAACTTGACACTATTATAGGGTTCGTATTCTAGAAGAAGAGTCTAACATGGTATTATGTAAGTTTCATGTTGCTTAATTATTTAATGTCATCTAATGTTCTCCAATTTAATCCTATGTTCTCCAATTTTCAGTAAATTTTGGCGTTTGATTTTAATTATTTATAACCTTATCCAAGCTCCTTTCCACGTTTCCATAAAATAGAAGATTGTGTAGCTTGAGTAGATGCTTGATTATCATCATTGTCCTCCCCTTTAAAAGAATCTATCCTTAAATCAACATCTTCATAGACTTGTTTCAATGATAATAGATCAACAATGATCGATTGTTCTTTTATGATAAATGAATATCTGTTCTTGTACCTATCATGTATAGCTCTCCTATCAAATTGATAAGGATTGGCAGAAAAGGATGTAACCCACTTATATAGGCAGCACATCATATTGTACCCTATCCTTGTACCTCTCTATTGATAAAGAAATCTACAATTTCTTTATTAGTCTATCCTTCTCACTTTTAGTCAGTCACTGTAGATTGTAAGATGTTGGGTGTTTTGTGGTTGGCAATCCTAACTTCTTCACTGACTCCGCACTAGTTACATTCATACAAATCACTCTACCTATGATTGTACTACACACTCGATCTTTGATGGAATATCTTGTATAGAAGAGATTGTCCCATTGTTTATTCATATGATCTTCTCCCACAAACATATTCAATGCCTTATTTGCGACCAATGTCCTTCCTTCTTTGGGCTTCTTTATGTATTCATCATCACTGGCATCCTCCAAATTGGACATATTTTCATCTTCCTCCTCTTCACTATGAAAAAATATACTCTCCATCCTCCTTCAACATCATCACTTTCATGTTAAGATATTGTGGAGCTATATTTCCTCTTCCCAAGAACTTAAATCACTTGACATCTTGATTACCAATCATTAAAGAGGAAACAATGTAAACTTTCTTTCTACTTAGTGCTTGCAGTTGCAGTGCGATTGTTTCATATTTAAGCTTTAATGCTTTTTCTTCATTTTTACTCTATAATTTTCTCCAAGATGAAGAACTTTCACTAGAAACACCAAGATGGTTTAAAGGACTTTTTTTAATTCATCCTTACACCTTCATGACCATATGAAATTTAACCTTTAATTCCATATAATGATGTAAATTTGATAACATTGACAATATCTGGATTTAATACAAAAATAAAAAGAGCCATTTTTGCTTCTCGATCTTCCTCCACATTTGACCTAATTATGGCAACTTCCATTTCCTTAAAATGATACTCCATACTCTTGATGCCTTGATTTAATGTTTGCAACTTTTAATAGAGATTCCTACAATAGGAACTTGGTATGAAACATCTCTTCATCACCAGTTTTATCTCCTCCCATGTCTTGATAAGAGACTATTGTTTCATTCCCTTAGTGAGGATTGTTGATCCCACAATCCATGGCAAAATCAATAATCTTCACAGTTGTTAGTTTAACCCTTTTTTCTTCAAATAAGTTATAGCAATGAAACACTAGCTCTACACATTTTTATCAATCCAAATAGGCATTAGGGTATATCCTTCCTAAAAAAGGTGGTGTTGCCATCATAATATTACCCACATTATTATCCACTATTTCTTCATATACCCTCTCTTATAGCTTAAAACTAAATCTACCACCTCTTTGTCTCCCAATTCTACCTCCTCTTCCACCTCTTTCTCCTCTAGTAGTTGGCAACATATCAATCTTAACATACACCTCAAAGTCATCCATCCTAATAGGTATAAGTGAGTTATGTTATGAACTAGCTATGACAACTTCATGTTTCTCCAATATATCTCTAACTCCACTAAATTATCAAGTGAGTTGCTTATATTGGCCTTGTATAACATTTAAGATGAACTTTTAACATGTCCCTACTTTTTTTTCCTCACTTACTTCCTTAAATTTCGATGAGTTTCGGTTTCATTTTTAAGTCATAATGAACTTACAAGAAAATGTTAGTAGAATAAGCACTCCTCTTCATGTTTCTTTCAAAATTTTCTTTACCTTACATCTTAAACATTTCAACTAAAGATTCTTTACAAACTTGTTAATCTATCAAGAAGACCAGTTTCAACCTTCAACTTTGATAACTCCTAAAGAAATAAATTAGATAAAAAAGAAAACAAAATTTATACGATATAAGAAGAAGAAGAGGAAATTGACAAGAATTAAAAAAAAGTAGAAAAATAAAAACAAGAAAAATAAAATTGATATGATGTAAGAATACCTAGTTCTTATTGGAGTAGAAATAATAACCATACTAATAAAGGATAACATTATTGCCAGCCCTTATCTATGCCTTAGATGATACTTTTAATTGAAAAATTAAAATAATTTCATTGCTTGAACGATATTATAGGGTTTTATACTAGTTGCTATTAGAAGGTAATGTATAAAAGGACACTATGGTCATGAAGAACTTACATGACAAAAGAAACCCTAGGAATTAACTTATATATAACTCCTTTAGTAGCCAAGTGTCACACACTTTAGATGCATTGCCAACACACATAAAGGCCTTGGAAAACTACACAAAACATCTTTGTTTCTTTAGTTAGGGATAATCAGGATTGTTCTTACTCTCTCTCTAATTTTTCACATTGTTTTTTCTACAGGTGCACTAATGTTCTAGTCACATGGTTACGACTCATACATCATTTTCTTCCACCTTATGTTAGTTACTCCTCCTAGTTCCCTATTCAGCTCTCCATACATATGTGTCTCATGTTCATGTCATAAGGTTACAACTTACAATACAGTTAAAGGTAAGTTTCCACCTACAACTTAACTCTCGCGTGTCTTATGATGTGTGCCATACACACCAAAAATAATACCTAACTTTGCATAACTAAATTTATAGTAATGGTGAGAAAGGTTCATGTCCATGAAGAGTGTGTGATTGGTTTTTGTAATGAATAAAGTAGGGTATAGGATTTGGAGGGGTTTGCTTGAATTCAATTACAACAACAATAACAACAATACCCAATGATGAGTCAAGCAAAATTGAAATCAATTATTTAAATTAAATTAATTATAGAAGACAAATAAAATATACCAATATAAAATTGGAAAGATTAGTCAATGGATTTTAAATCCATTTCGTGGTTCAATCTATACCTTTACACAAATGTGCACAACCAATAGTTATGTTATTCTTGTACCTCTCTTTGAAACTATTAATAATAGATTAACAACAAGCTCTGTTAATCCTAGTTTTCTCTTAGGTTGTAACTAATTAAAAGAAGCTCCTTAATCATATCTAGCTATCAAATAACCCAAAATAAGTCCTCCAGATTTAGTGTGATAGCTACATTACGGGTTAGGAAAATAAGTTAATCTAAGCAACAACTACATAAACTTAGGTCATTTAACTTATGCTATGTTATCCTTAACGATAAACAACCATTAGTTTAGCACTTATGAATAAGATTTGAAACAATTACAGATTCTAATCTTGATTCTAGCAATGAATCCATACATGAATAATCTAGCAGGCCTATATAAATCATTCATACATAAATTTCAAACTCTAAACAAAGAATAACATATTCAATTCCAAAATAGAGTCAAGAACAACATTACTATTGTTGATCAATGATCAAACATTTTAACTGTCCTCGATATCCCTTTTGAACTAGAAAAAAGAAGATTAAATGTTTATATCTCTTAAAAAGGAAAGGAATATACCTCCTTTTACATCTCTAACCTGTACATACCATATTTGTCCTCTTAATCTACATAATTATAAACGCTAAGCTATATAAGGGTGTAAGGAAGAATTTAATTTAGAAAAAATTGTATAATTACATGTTCTTAATTGGCCACAAAGTTAAGATACATGGCCTTGTATCTCACTTACATGGCTGTGTAAGTCTCTACACAGGCATTTAAGTCATGAGGGTGGTTGGAATAACATCTTAGAGTTTGTACACATTTCCAATGAGTTACATGATCGTGTAAGTCACAGTGACTCCAATTATTCCATTCTTTATCTTGTCTTCATCTTAACTCATCTCCCTTTTGCTCTATGAAGATTAATAAGTCATCAATAGAATGGAATCAAGGTTGTGAATTTATCTTATTTGGGTTCTTATTCCTCTAACTTATACTTAAAAAAATTAACCAAAATAAGTATCTTAGGCGCAACATAACATTAATCACTAAGCATTAGGCAATAAATATATAATCAATCAAGCATATACCAAGTTCCCCCATACTTAGCTTTTGGCTATCCTTGGGCAAAATTAGAGATCAAAATCAAAATCAAAACACTTCCTTTTTAAATATATTTCCTAATAATAGATAGTCATATCAAAAAGAGGAATAACTTTTAAAGCCCATAACAAGAATTAAACATTCAATGTTTTTACTCATGATCAATCAACAACCATTCCTTTTAAAATCTAAGCAATCTAGGGGTATATTTCACAAGTTGTGTTTAAAAGTAAGATCAAGTTATAGGTACACTTAAATACATTGCATGATCAAGACATTCTGCAACTTCACATATCTTTTGAGTTTTCCACTACCAAAGATTCAAATGAATAACACGAATTAAAGAACATTTCAAGGTTGTAATGGGGACAAAATTTAAGGTGATAAATGTTTGGGTTAAGTAATTCAAAAGACATCAAAACTAGTGAAGAAAGAAAAAACACTCAATGGAGTATCGAGTATAAAAATTAACAGCCAATCAAGACTAAGTACCACCAGCTATGATGAATGCAAAAAATCCATTCTATAGCTTAGATTCAAGCCTTATAATCACAAACTATATGAGCATTAAGAATTAGAAGAAATCACTCATAAGAATGCTAATGAACAATCTATTATAACCATAAAAAGTGACACTTCATAATGGCTTCTCTCTTATTTACATCATAACCAAGTCACCCATTCTATACAACTTTAGGAGGAAAGACTAACATGAATTACTTGCAAAATGAATGATTGTGTGTAGCACCCCACTCTCGCAAGACACATACCCGACATCCTTGTGAGATACGAGTTTTAATTGACCTCATATTTTTATGAACTCCAAATATAAACTTTAAGCTTAAAAATCAATATCACAGTGATATCATTCGAAGCTCATTTAAGATGTACATGACAGAATGAGTCGATCGCCTTTATATTTGTGTGAATAAGGCCTAAAAATAGTTTAAGGCCAGAAGTGATAGGAGATATTGATGATAAGTGAAAATGATGTGTATTAGAAATTAAGTAACTCAAGAAAAACGAATGAATTAGGTGGATCAACATTGAAGATTGGAATAAAGTGAGATAGACACATGAGTTAAGTGTATTAACACTAAAGAGATGTGAAATAGCAAGCAAGAGATGAATTGTCTTGATAGCATCACCTTGCCAAGCTATGCTTAAGATAGGAAAAAAAGTGAGTTAAGCCCGAGAAAATTGTCCATATGAAAGTTTTGTAAGAGAAAGACCGTTAACATGAGTTGTAACACCAACAAAGAGGTCTTATATGCATTAAGTATGATATGTGAGTGTGATAAGAAATAGTGATATGATCCGATCTAGTTGTAATGTGGAACTAGAAGTGAAAATTTTAAATGATCTGAAATATATTGAGGAGATAGACAAGATTGTGTGATATCTGAATAAGCAATTGGAAAATTGCTTGATTCCAATGACTATTAGTCAAGTAGAAGAAATGATTAGAGTGATAATGCCAAATGGCAAATGGTAAAGTGTATGATGAAAATATACCCCTACCGGTCTGATCAAACAGATAAGAATTTTGAGGACGAAATTTTTTGTTAGGAGGGGAGAGTTGTAACATCCCGTTACCTATGTTAGGGCTAAATTGTGAATTTTGAGAAATTTCTGAGAAATTAGGAAAAATGCACATCATGCATTATTAACTGTGACATGCACATTTTTGCACATTTATATGATTGTACATGCATTCGTGACATTTTTCGGGTACAATTGAGTTGTTAAATATGATTAAAATGTGTTTAGGTAATTTCGGATTTTAATTATGATATTTTGGAATTTTGGTAAATTTTCGTGAAAAATATTGATTTATTGGCCAATTATGGGGTGACATATGGCAGCTTATAATTGGGACAAGTTGCAATATTAGGCAGAAGACAAATGGCTTATTAAGTGTGACAAATGGCTTGAACATGTTGGAGACATGTGGTAGGTTACTTGATGGACAAATGGCTCACA
>JANZXV010000002.1:26625362-26640528 GCA_027576455.1 Erythroxylum roigii
GTTCATAAAAAGTAACCATTTTCTCATTATCATGTAATGACAAATAAATCACCAAATTTGATTCATATTTCTACCACTCATAAGGATTAACAAAATACTTACTTGTTAAAACTCTGAAGTCTCCAAAATCTCATGAAGCCCTAACTCTTCTTGCATCCACGTACGTCACCTTGAAGGTGGTTTGGGTTAGGTATTTTAGTGACAATGAAGGAGGTAACAAAAATAAATAGTAAGAGAAAAATGAAAGGAAGATTTGTGCGGTAAGGTAAGACAATTTCTAGAAGTAATGAAGTTTCCAGAAGATGAAGAAAGTCACAAAGAAGAAGAATAAGACAAAGCCAAAACAATTAGTTTGGTCTTTCAAGTTAAAAAGGAACATGGGTTTAAAACTTGGACACTTGTCCAATTTCTAAGGCTTTAACTAGTTTCTCCTTTAACTAGTTCAATCATCTCCAATTTTTGCTACAATTGTCTACAAATTTTCGACGTCCTTTTCTCACAAATTCTAAAGTCATCTATGAAATTTCTTTAATATTATTTAACTCTTATTTTTATTTCCATTCATCAATTTACTTGCCACTTGGCGTTTTTCCTAGTCCAGTAATACCCAACATTTTTTGGAAATTTCTCCTAAAATTCACCAAAATTATAATCTAATTATTTATACTTCTCCAATTTGGTTTTCAATACAAATGATTCACAATTCTCCATATAAGCACATTAATAATCAATTATACCCGGAAAATGTCTATGAGTACATGTACAATCATTTAAATGTGTGCAAAATAATTCAAATTCACTTGCGTGTATGCTAAAGTATGTATGAGCATGAAAATGCAAATTTCTAACCTCTCATTGATATCTCACATGTGTCGTATCTTAGGGGTCTAACCCTTAGTGTGGGAGCGAGATGTTATAGTTAGTATTTAGTTCAGATTACAACTATCGTAAAGCCTATTTAAGAGGCTCTATTTCTTGTAAATAAAGTAAGGGGTTGATTAGCAAAATTACTTTCTTCTGTTTCTAAAGCTGTTCAGTTCTATAATATTTGTCCAACAAAGTGGTATCAGAGTCAGGTTGTCTTAGAACTGGACACATTATTCTTCTTGTTTGTAAACAATGGCAGCAACTTCAAGCTCTCTTAGTGTTTCACAACCATAGATGCCAATTTTCAAAGGTGACTCCTATGAGTTTTGGAGTATAAAGATGAAGAGGCTATTTAGATCTCAGGATCTTTGGGATCTTGTGGAAATAGGTATTGCAGAATCTAGCGATGATTAGACTCGTCTAAAAGACAATCAGAAACGTGATGCAAAAGCCCTCTTCTTCATCCAACAAGCAGTGGATGATTCAATATTCTCCATAATAGTTGCTGCCACATCGGCCAAACAAGCTTGGTTGATCTTGAAAACTAAATATCAAGGATCAACAAAGGTAATTACTATCAAATTTCAATCTCTTCGACGAGATTTTGAAACTTCATGTATGAAAGGCAATGAATCAGTCCAAGAATACCTAGCAAAAGTCTCTTCCATCGTAAGTCAAATGCGTTCATAAGGTGAGAAAATCACGAATGAAACTGTTATAGCTAAAGTTTTAAGAAGTTTAGCTCCTAAATTTGATCATGTAGTAGTTGCAATTAAGGAATCGAAAGAATTGTCTATTTTTTCATTCGATGAACTGATGGGGTCCTTACAAGCACATGAGGCTAAGATTGTTGGAACCCCTCCCGAATGAGTTACGTGTCCGACGTCCTACGTGACATCTGGACGCGCCAACCCATGAGGGAGGAATTCCTCACCACAGAAGAAACTCAATTATTGTCCTCCAAACAAATCTTGTAAGATTCGTCTTAATTTTCGTCAATAAAATTGATCTACTTAGGGCCCAAAATAAAATCCAAGTCCTAAGCTAATATGGAATTCCTTGCCTCTATAATAATCAGCAATGAAAATGACTTCAATCGGAGCTTCCTAGATTAAGAAATCACCGAAATACGGAAACATGTTCAACATGTCCGACTAATTCTCTCTCTTTGATAAAATCCGACAAAATTCAACTTAATTTGAAAATTCTACATTTTTGCAAGAGAGGGGAGAAAATTTGTTTAGAAAACCAATGTTTCGAAAACCGAGTCAAACGGGGGTCAAACGAAAAAGTTATGAGTGATAGAGTGAGGCTTATTGTTTTCAAACACAGAAATTCAAAAATTCATAACTTTTTACCTAGAACTCGAAATTGTTCAAACTTGGTGCCAAAAGAAAACTGAGGGAAAACTCTATAACTTTTAAGAATAATGTAAAACCTAATTTGGTCATTAAGGAGATCAATTTTATTGACGGAAATTAAGATGAATCTTACAAGATTTGTTCGGAGGACATTAACTGAGTTTCTTCTGTGGTGAGGAATTCCTCCCTCGTGGGTTGGCACGTCCAGATGTCACGTAGGACGTCGGACACGTAACTCATCCGGGAGGGGTTCCAACAATAACCCCCCAACTGGAGTGGTAAAACATCACCACCTGGAGCATAAAACTTCAGCATATCATAAGAGACTTTGTATAGTGCTACTAAATTGCTCTCTTTTATATAGTGTTGCACATACGGGTGAAAGAAATAAGCGTATTTTTTAATCCAAAGAAAGAAGTTTTGATATATTCAACAAAGAGATTCTCAATGACATCAGAATCCACATCAATTCCTTAAAAAACTATCTCTAAATTAATAGTTGAAGCATTTACTACCTCATGTATGTTACTTGAACAATCATTAACTCATTATTATTTATGATAGTCTCCTATAAGAACATATATACTAACTTTTCTTGATCAGCCTTTCATAGCTTAATACAATTACATTCTTAAAAAAAGATAATAAAAATAAACAAATTAAACAAATATAAATTATACATAATTGCAGGAGTGACCTAAGCTCACTGAGGTAGAAAAGGCAATAAAAAACACTAAAGATTGGCCATTATCCAATCTATCTTGTTGTTTATGCCCTATTAATTATTTATGTAGGCAATCAATTGATGAAACCAGATTTAGCATTGTAACCCTCTATTATTTATCAGTTGTCTCTATGCTTCCTCCTTGACCTTTGGTATCTTCTTCATTTTCATTCATGCTTTCCTCTTGCTTTTATGTATTTTAGCACTCTCTATTAAGTCAACGTGTATTGACCTACCTATTATTCTCCTCGATATACCTAAATAACGTTATTTTGTCATCATTGATATAATTTTGCTCCTCGATCTTCATAACCCTAAATTAAAGATATCTAGATCTACTTACCTATGTCAAACCAAACCACTGCTAGATTAAAACATTAGGGATGACAAACAAATTAGTAGAGCTTTGCCTAAAATGTTAAAAAGGAGGTCCATTAGGTAGAGATTGGTGGTTTAGATTCAATTTAACCCACTAGACTAAGGCTAGACATTATAACTTAAGATGTGAGACACTACTTAGGGTTGGATGGCTAGTTGCTTATATAAAAGTGCATTGATCTTAAGAAACATGTGATCCCTATTATGAACCTATGTGAAGCACCCCTCTAGCTCCACTCATAGTGCCCCAATGGTTGTCCACCTTGAAAGTTCAAAATCCACCCTTTTAATGGTATCCTAACATGCATCATTATCATCCCTCTAAAATCACCACCTTATAGTCTTAAAAGTAAGAGTAATGGGTTACAATTTTTGTTTTGGCATTATCCTCTTATATTGGTATAAAATTCTTTCACAACCTCTAGGTATTATTCTCCTTTAAAAGTCAATAAATGGTCCTAATGTATAATTTAAAGAATATTCTAAATCCTAAATATTTTATCAATGTCTAGAAAGATGGTCTTCTTAATAACTATTTGATTATTGCTAATCTTATCGTATCCTTCCTTATTTTTAAACTTTTATACCTTGAAATACCCTCTAAAGGGGATCATATAAATGAAGAAGCATATGAAGGCACCTTATTTCTTACAGTCATACTCTTATATCTTAAAGGCATTGTACAATTCAACTAAATAAGAGGCCAATACTTCACCATAATTCATAACTTCACATTATCACTGCATAACTCCATAACAATTCTTCATAATTTCACAAGAATAATAGCCCACAATTTGGCATAGTTATACCACAAAGAATACTAAATTCCATAATAACATATCACTTAATAAGCCTGCCAAACGAGCATACACTCACCAGGTTCTTCTAAATCAAGATAAAAAAAACCAACTATTATGCAATAATACCTTAAACATCAATAGAATTAATTAATTAATTATTGGAGAACTCAAAATATGTCCTTAAAAGACTCCTAACATTCTTATAAAATAAAAAACTCTAATTTTTTGCAATAAATGTATAAACTTGATGTTTTAAAGAAAAATTATTATATTAGGAGTAGGTTTTATGTTCAAGGAATGAATTTAGTGGATAGGAGGTTAAATATATTTTTACAGTTGAGGCTAGGTTGAAACATTTAGATAAAGGGCTAGAAGGGAAAGGGTTTAGGCTTTTAAGGAGGAAAAATTACAATTTTTTTTTGCTTATAATAGTGGGCATTTGATAAATGTAAAACACACTAAATTTTTAGTATGATTTTTGAAGTATTATTCTTATGATTTGATGTTTTTGTTGTATTTAATACTTAAAATGACTTATATTTTGTTTAAAGTCTTATTTTAATCCTTCAATAGGAGGATTTGAGTCAAGATTGTGAAACTTTGGTACATGTTAGGCTAAAGACTCAAAACATGGTACCAATATGGTATAGTATTACTCCCTATGTTCTAACAAGCCATATTATGTTTCTGGGATAGTTTGCTATAAGTATAACATGAAACTAATACATACCTATATTCCTACTTTGTTCAACACTGGGTCATTTTGTTACTCCATCTGAATACCAATATCCTAACATGTTTTTCCTATGTTTTTCAATGTGGAAGAAACATGATCATGCATTCCTAACTTATGTTTGTAGTGATTTTCCAAAAAGAAGTTAAGAAGGATGTAAAGTAATATGGGGACTTACATAGTCTTGAGTTTGGCACATATTTAACATTAGGTTTTCATGATAAAAAATATGAAAAGAGGGGAGACACAGGGGGAAGGAGGAGACATATATGATAGGACAATTACTCAATCAAAAAAAAGGAAAAGCAAAATGGATTAAGAAGAAAACAATTTTGGAGAAAAGAAAAACAAGATCCATTAAGATTGGATAAGAACATTCAAGATTTAAGCCATATGGAATCAATTTTGTTTCTTGTATTCTTTCTTATATATTATGAAGTTTCTTTGTTCTATTATAAACTAATTAGGATATATATTTAGAAGGGATGAATTCTAAAATTATTTCTTAATTGATTTTAATGATGGAAAGAGAGATTCTAGACTTTTTAAGAATTATTCATGTTTTCTTATTATATTGGATTTAAGTAAATAATGTAAAAGATTCAACTTGGGATTCATATATAGGATTAAAGCACCAAACATATGAGATCATATATATAATTTGGTCACAACATCAGTAGTGAGGGTTTAACAGGTTGCTATAGGTAATATTATATGGTCCTTCTAATTTAAAGTGAAATCTATCACAGGAATTCGCTAAGACAATTACTATATTCTTAGTAGTTTTGATTTAATAGAACTTTTAGTCAAAATAATTAAGAATAGAGACTATATGCCTTGACTATGAGGGTACAATTTTAACTTTAGAATTCATATCGACCTAAGTAATTAGGATTAATCATTAATTCAGGATAAATTCATTCACAATAATGGTTTTAGGGGAATTCTTCATTTGAATATACTTTATCTACTAGTTATTTACTCTTTTTATTGCCTTAACTAATTATCCTTAATTATTTATTTTTATTTTCAAATTTTTATGTTACTTTATAGAACGACAATTAGTACTAGTAGTTATAGTTCTTGAGGGATTGAAACTCGACTCCTTTACTCTATACTGTAGGAAATCATGATATATGCAGTTGCCTTTATAATTTTAATTAGTATTTTCTATATTTCGTTTATACTTGTATCATATAAAGTTTTTGGCACCATAATATTAGGGAAGTCTTATTTTATTAATTTAATCATTTTCTCTTTTCTTTTATATTTATATTTTTATTAATCTAGATAATTTTAAATTCTTTTTGTATTTCTTTATTTCAAAGCTCTCTTTCTTGATATTATGTTTATGGTTAAAATTTAGGATTTTTTTATTTATTACTAAAGTTACCAAACATAACAGAAGGATGGGTTAAGTAATACTCCATGGGGATTCGGGTATCACATCACTTATAGATATATTAGACATTTGGAGTAATAGGCTTATAAATATATATTTGGAAGCTCAACTGGTATTAATGATGTGCTATAAGATTCGGTAGTGGTTACCTAAATCATGAATATTAGTCACCTTACCACATGAGCCAAAAGAATGAGCAACCAAATTTTAGAGGGAGTTGGTCTCACAATATCCCTTATTGTGAAACTTATAATCTAGGTTGGTTACCAAGAACAATCAAGATCCATCCTAATTTCAGTAATAACATAAGTAAGAGTGAAGCTTAATTCTGAAGGAGCTTATGATAAAATTCATTACTATAACCTAAGGCTCACTTTCAACGGATTGAAGCCTCTATCCATACCTTAGCAATTTAGATTGGTCAGTATAACTAAGCTTGTCTCTAAAGAGCAGTAAGATGTTTTACCTAATAACATTAAGACAAACCTAAAGGAGCAAGCAGATGCAGTAACTTTAAAGAGTGAAAGAAGCCAGAGGCTAAAGAGAATGAGGAAGAAGAGGAAGAGAAGGTTGTTTTATAGGGGAAAAAAAGGATAGGAAAGGTGAGAAGAAAAAGGAGGAAGAGAAAGAAGAGGAGCCAAAGTAGATGGTTGTTAAGAAGCTATCAGTAGACACCTTAAATGAAGCATGCTCCTACATGCTAAAAGACGAAATACCTTAGACATTTAAAGATCCAAAGAATTTTTTTCTTCCTTATAATTGTGGTATCTTTTTAATTATTAAGGCACTGGTGGAATTAATAGGTAGCATTAATTTGTTGCATGTTTCCTTACTCCACTGTAGCATATGGGATTTTTTAAGATAATGAGTCCTTGTTTGGGAAGACGAGTGGAAGTAAGTCCTTGATTATAATCTTGGATTTGTGAACAACTTAAGGATAAATTAAGCTAAAGTACTAATAAAATGCACTACTTAGGAGGAGTCCAAATATTTATATTTTTCGTTTTAATTTGGTAGCTTTTAGGATCATAAATAGTAGATTTAGTTTGCTTTTGTAGTTTTAAAATCACAATTTTAATTTTATTTTGATGTCCATTCATCATTGGATCATGATTATCATACTTGAGTTACAAATTAATGGTGTTATGTAGGTTATAAAGGAAATATAACCCTTACGAGCAGATGTAGATCACATTTCACTAACCTAAGACTAATATTGATGACATTAGACAAGGCCCACAAATTTTATTTTCAAGGAGTACTAGCTATCATAACATCGTTTTCGTTGTTTTCTATGATTTTCATTGTTTTCACATATTTTGTACATTAAGGACAATGTATAATGTAAATTTTGGGGAGGTACTTGATACTTATGCTTATCAATTTTGTTATGAGTAAATTAATAGGGAGAAATTATAAAAACTCTTTAACTTTGAAAAATTATTGATCGAAATGATTCATTACAAGTTCTATTGTCAATGTAATTTGATTTTTTAGGTAAATAGGTATGAGCTTTGATGATTAAATTAATTTCAAATTTTTTCATTGATTTTGAGAATGGAAACTTGACTTGCACTATGATACTTTTTGTATAATTTGGCTATACAATTTAGATGTGAGTTCTTTTTAAAAAATTTCATTATCCTTAAAAAAGAATGGAAAACGAAAAAATGTGCAAACAACTAAGCATTAAATCAATTCACTCTGCTAGCTTCAAAATAAGATAAAAAGTTAAAGCTAAAGAGTTATGCTAGTTGCCAATAAAAATAGTTACCTAATTGACTAACCAAGATTATTCATGATAAGGTGTATACTCTTGCATCAAAAGATTTAATGACGTTTTAAACAAGCTCTAAATAGTCTTGTTTAATGTTAATTTTAGTGTTTAATAAGGGTTATGAAAAAGTTGATATTTAAAGCATATCTCTCATATATGTTCATTTTATACATTAAGTTGGATTGTATGGATTGAGTTAGTTTGAAGAAATGTGGAGCAAATTGCAACAACTTGTGAATTGTTGCAAATATCTAAGTGCCAATAACTTGATGACAATTGCAATTTAATGAATAATAGAGAATATTGAATAATGTGATTAATTTGTTAAATACTTTCTTGGATTTTTTTTAAATTAAAGAATAATTTATTTCAAACCATGAAAGGCGTCCATATGTTATGTAACACAGTAAGGCAATACATTTGCAAAATTATACTAAAGTAGGAACAAGCGAAGTAATCTGTTTAGTTTGGAAACATTAAGGAGTTTATAGATTCCAATGTCTTCTTGAGTATGCAGTCAATTTCTCCACCATTTGATGAGCCACAAATGTTTATCTAATCTAGCAAATAATCTTTGAGCTAATAAATGTTTGTTTGTTTTAGTGTTATTGAAAATTCTTTAATTTGTCTCAAACCAAATTGAGTAACTGTATAATTCAAGCTAAGACTAAGACAAATCTTGACTTGTCCCATGGAAAGATATTTCTCCTTAACCCATCTCAAATTATTGTCCTAATCATTCTCCAAGCATATAAGATTCAAATTTTGTTGAATATTAGCCCATAATGCAGCTGTATAATTTCCTAGAATTTCCTGTTATTTAAGTTATAAGTAATGAAATTGACTTGCTAGAGGATAAGCAAATGCTTAAGTGTGGAGAAATTTGATTAAGTGTTATTTTAAGCATAATTTTGATACAATTATGCTTGTATTGTTTATTTTTTTATACGAATTGAAACTTAAAATTAACTTTGTTTTATGTAAGATCTTGTTTTACTCTCTTAATGAAGAAAAAACAAAGTTAGGAGGGTTTGAGTCAAGCTGGAGCAACTTTGGTAGATACTAGTCTAATAAACAAAACATTTTTTTGAGAGAAGAATAAAGACGTTTTATTAACACTAACTAACGTATTACACCATTACAATGATAAAGGTTTTACAAGATCCATAAAGACACTTTAGTTGTTACAACTAGCATAGGAACTTAATTTTAAAGATTCAAAAATTCCATATGATTTCCATACCTACAATGAGACTGTTTTGTACATTTCCAATTCAGTGTATTTTATGTCAAAAGATGTTTTTCAATAGCTACCCCTTTATATAGTAGTTCGTTTCTTTCTCTCCAAATTGAATAAATTATGGACATGAAGCCAGTTTTGAAGACAACTGCCCAAAAATGCTATTCTATTTTGTTTTGCAAATTTGTTGAGAGGGCTTACAAGTTGGGACCAAACAATACCCTAATCCATTCCACTAGACCTACTTTCATATTACAAGATCTCTGCCCATACTAAAGGATTCAAATACACCAAAATCACTTCAAATCATTTATATATATTGATTTATGCTTGGATTATTTATGGCAAATCACATAAAAGAGCCCCTGTGATATACTTAATTATTCATCTTAACCCCTGTGTTTTTTATTCGTTCACCTTAGCTCCTGTATTTTTATGTATCTTGGCTATTTTCGGACAAATTTACCCTTGGCGATTTAAACCCAACATCTCCCCTCTCTTCTTCATCTCAGCTGCTTTCCTCTTTCTAACTATACACTCTCGTTTAATCCTTCAATTTTTTGTCCCTAAAAACAAAATATAAATCCATAGAAAGGTAACTGCTCATCAATAACACAAGAAGAAGAAAGGTAAAAGACCATGCACGCAGTGCCAGGATCTCAGGACCCAATGATTCATCCCATCTCCCAGCATATGAGAGGGAGGGGCTGGAAAGGTCAATAAAGCACAACAACCCACATATCAATACCATATCCACATTTTAAAAGAGCTCTTCCTCTTCGGAAACAAACTAAGATACACCTGAGTGAAAGAGAAAAAGATAAAAGATAAGAGAGATTTTCTAGTGTAGGTCTTGGAAAGTCTCTGTTCCTGTGCTGTGTTTTTTTAGTGTGTGGGTCCCATTCTCTTACACAATTCTCAGTCTGCAACCTAACTCACAGCATAGCAGCAGTATACCATTGCGCACTCTGGCGCATCATATTCATATGGCTACCCCTACTCTTCTCATTTTCAGCATCTCTTCCTCTGCCAACTCTGTCTTCTCCTCGCTGCTACATTACACTCCCTCTGCAGCCTCCCTTATCCTACGCCACTACCAAACTCTGTAAATCAAATACACATAGACAACACGCTTTTCAACTCATTCCTTCTGCTTTGACCATGAAGATTCTTCTTTTATTTTTACCTGCACTAGTGCTCTGCCTCTGTGCACCCTTGTTATCCTTCGCCGCCCAAGATGACAGCCTCTCGAAGATTGAAGCTCTTATCTCCTTCAAGCTCAATCTCCAAGACCCACTCGGGGCCTTAAACGACTGGGACCCCTCTACCCCCTTCGCCCCCTGCGACTGGCGTGGTGTCGCCTGCACCGATTGCCGCATCACCGAGATTTGCCTCCCTCGTCTCCACCTCGCAGGTCCTCTCAGTGACCAGCTGGCTAACTTGCGCATGTTGTGTAAGTTAAGCCTGAGGTCAAACTCATACAACGAAACTATCCCTTCCTCCCTCTCCAAATGCATTCTCTTACGCGCCCTTTTTTTACAGTACAACTCACTCTCCGGCGACCTCCCGCTGGAGATGGGTAACCTTACCAACCTCCAAATTCTCGATGTAGCCCAAAACCACCTTTCTGGAGAAATCTCCAACGGCATTCCTCCGAATCTCCAACATCTTGATTTGTCGGGAAACGCATTCTCTGGTTCGATCCCACAAAGTATTGCCAACTTATCCCAGCTCCAGCTTATTAATCTCTCGTACAACTAGTTTTCCGGAGAAATCCCAGAGAGTCTCGGCGAGCTCTAGAGTCTGCAGTACCTCTGGCTGGATAACAATGTGTTGTAAGGGACTTTGTCGTCAGCGATTGCTAATTGCTCTTCGTTTGTTCCTCTGTAACTACGCAACCATACATGAGAAACAAGTTGCTATTGTCAAGTTATAAAAGCTCAATATTACAAGACCTCAACCCAGAAGGTACCAGAGAGAGAGAGAGAGAGAGACCAGAGTGTATAGTTAGAAAGAGGAAAGCAGCTGAGATGAAGAAGAGAGGGGAGATGTTGGGTTTAAATAGCCAAGAGCAAATTTGTCCGAAAACAACCAATTGGGTATCTTGAATGAGAATAAAAAATACAGGGGCTAAGGTGAATGAATCAAAAACACAGGGGCTAAAATGAATAATCAAGTATATCACAAGGGCTCTTTTATGTGATTTGCCGATTATTTATTTTTTCAATTATTGTCCGTTATACACTAATTTAATGTGATTATAAGGACTCAATATTAATTAAAAATTTAAAAATTTAAAATTCTTGCCCTGTCAATTTGGGAGCATGTTTAGTTTTTGAAACGGTGCACTATTAACAAGAGTTATTATAAATGATATGGCAGCGTCAATTGGTAAGTGCATAACTGACTTGATACGTTATTTTGAAAATGAATATTGTTCAGGGATCATTAAATTGTCTCAGATAAAATTTATATGTTATGGTAATTGTATCATCTAAATTCGGTGCACTTTTAACACGAGTTATTATAATTGATATGGCAGCGTCAAACTTGTAATCGATTGAAAAGTGTGTCTGATCCATCATAGGGATTTTGGTGAACTTTCTGAGCTGTGATATCCGAGTGATAGAGGTGTCAACCATCAAACAGTTAAGAGTTCAGTGAGTATTTTGAATGAAACGAGTGCCATGCATGACCCTGGTTATTGGGATCATAATTTAATATATTACCAAATGGCTAAGTACGGTACAGATGTACCCTTCTTTTCTTTTTCAATAGACTTCACCATGTTTAGGTATCAAAAGATCTAATCCTCTTAACATCCATGTACGCAATCGGCGCAATTTAGGAGGGAAGAATGAATGGATTGGTTTGGCAGGTAATATTTGGGAAATGTAATCTGAAGAACTACCGTTATGTAGAGAATCATTACCGTTAGTTGACTAGTTCCTACTGAGATTACTTTACCCCACCTGGATCTTCTAAATGTGTTTTGTCCCGGCAATCAGTGAACATTGTTGAGCCAAATATGGTTTGCTACTAGAGTAACCCAGGACTCTCTGGCTTAAAACTCGGCCGATCTGTTGAGAAACAAAGCATATCATGCGTGCATCCTTTGTTTCCAATTGTCTAAATCTAATACTCTCTGCATTTTCGAGAGCAAAGGGAGTTGTGAGCAATATGAGTGGTTCAGCCGAATTCTGCAAGATTGGAATATCGCTGTTTGGGTCCATGATCTTACATAGCTTTGCCTATAGAAAACCTGCAAGATAAACAAAGACTCTCCGGGAATTGTTTCCCGGAAGGCCCCTCCGACGCTCAAGTCAGTCTTTTTGAGAGTTTCTGGTTTTGGAGAATAAAGAGACTACTAGGGTTTTCAGTTTCGTACCTTTATCAGGGTTGAACGTTACCTTATATATGCGGTAGGTTGCCATTAGGTTTAGGTCTCTACGTAAATTATCGTGTTTGCATGGGAGACGACTTCCTATTACTTGACCGTTAATGTCTGGGCTTGAAGTTGGGCCTCACTAGGCCAACCCGACCAATAAGAAATGTAACGCATAATGAAATGACAATTCTAATTGGTGTAATGAGGATTGCTACTACAGTGAATTATTGAGCCATTTCCCAAAACTACAAATTACCATTTTTAAACCATAATTCTTGCACCTGCTTAGTAGAAAACCAAAGATCATGTTTTAGCGCGGTATAGATACTGGCTTCTGGAATTTATCAACATAACAGCGTAGGTATTATCAATATCCTTAACAAGTGAACATAGATGAGAAACAAAAAATTAAAAGAAAAATACAATCCTGTAAGCTTCAAGGTAAAAATGCAGGAAGACCGGCAATGAGTTCTCCATTGCCAATCAACCTCTTCCACTGAGTAGTAACTTGCTTATACATGATTCTGACTCTCGCTGAAGACATATTTAAGAACAACCTTTTTCTCAACTTCCTTAATTTCCACCCAACCCTGATCTTGAACCTGCATAGTTTGATCCTCAGGAACCATGGCCCTCTTCGAGAATCCGCGGCTTTTAGTGTTTTGTAGATCAAGAACTGAGCTCGTCGATGACTTGACTCATCATCTGGGTCTTCGCTATCCAGTTTGGAGTAATCATAACGTCTCGTCACTGGAGCCATTTTTATCCAAGCCACACTTTATCTGATAAGGCTCAGAGAGCTTTGAAAGAGCTCCCTGAGAACAATATAGAAGTAATAATAAATTGATGAACTCATGTGTAGCTGAGGATGTTATATTTATAAGAAGATGAAGGGAAAAGAAAAGTGTAGGGTTGGTGGTTGAGGTCATACGGTGACGAAGGAAAGCATGTGCTTCAATCTTGAGTCCAGAGCTTCTGTCCAATATTATGGTGTTTTATGGTATCCAATAAATCTCATCATTTATTTACGTGGGGCCCTCATAAGCGCGTGAGTCCTACAAAATAAATAATTGAGATTTCATGAGACAGAATAAAACTGGACAGAAAATCTAGACTCGAACGTTGCAGGCTACCCCAGTTGATATGATCAAGCTATCACGTAGAGGACAGTCAACCTAATGCAGTACGAAGTTATTTGCGTTGCCAAATTTTGGAGTAGCGTACCAATCACATGCAAATGGTTGTCTTTGGGGTTAATTCATTATGCCGAAATGAGATGGGGAAAAACAGAAGAAAGCAAGGATGGTCTCGTATTGATTCATAGGGTTAGGCTATTGATTTAGATAGAGCAAAAGGACATGACAGCTTACGCAAGCAGGATTTGGATCTTGCTTTAACATAACATAACTGTTATATTTTGACTGCCTTTCATTTCTTGTGATAATTAGCTGCAATCAATAACAAGTAATCAATGAAATGTTTTAATTGGCAAAAATATCAATTTTTTCCTTTAATCTAGGGGTTGTCTCATTTTGAATTTTTGGCATAAGATATGGAATAATGGATTGATTTTTATACTATTTATAGTTTAATTTGTTCGATTCTTTAATAATTTAAGAGAAATGAAAGAAAAAAGACAAATTCCTAAGAATTTATCATGTATATATATACTAATGCCATTAATATTTAGCAATAGATGGATAAATTTCTCCAACCGTGAAAAATGTACAAATAAAACTTGTATGTTACTCATATCCGATAAAAGTAAAAGAAGGACTCAACTCGATATTCTTAATAAAAGAAAATAGAATAATCAAAATTAAGCCAAAACGATACGAATCAACCCTTTCTTTTTGCTATAAATGGTTTTTTTTAGGAACTAGATTTATCTATCCTTTATATTTTCATTAATATTCAAGAGTTCTCATGTAATTTCACACCTTTTAAGATCTCGAAAAGTAGACAAAATCTTAAATTTAGGAAAACTTACTAGATTCATTACTAATGTAACATCCCACTCCCGACGAGAAGGGTAAAATAGTAATTTGAAAAGGCCGAGAGGGATTAGGAATGTTTCGAAAGATTCATACATATTCTTACATGGGAATAGTAAAAATTGCACATGAAAATGACCCTGCATGCATTCATGACAATTCCCGGTATAAGTGCTGAACTGTGATTTTTTTATGGAAAATGTGATATCTGTGCTTGAAAAATTTATTGGAGTGATTTTTGTGTTTTGTATTTTTATGGAACTTTGGAAAGTTTTTTGGAACTTTTTTGGGAAAAATTTCCGAACCGTAAAAATCGCCAGGTGGAGCACCGATTGGTTTTCGGTACTGAAATTACTGTCCAATAGCATTAGTTATTAAGGAAAATAATTTTTAGAATTGAAATTGGAGCCATGGGAATTAAATGAATTAAGGTTTAAATTTTTAGTAAGGTTCTTTTATTAAATGTTCTTAATTGCTTTTGTCTTTTTCTCTCATTAAAAGA
>JANZXV010000002.1:26653835-26666726 GCA_027576455.1 Erythroxylum roigii
ATTTAATAATTTAAATATATTTAAAATAAATATTAATTTTTAAATAAATATTAATTTTTAAATTATCTATTTTATTAAAATAACATAATTTTATTAGTAATTTTTTAATAAATTTTATGTAAGAGATTAAATAAATTTATTTATTTAAAAATAATTTATCTTTAAGTTTTATCTAATATATAATTGTTATCAATGATAAAAATATAAATATATTAACATTAACAATTAAGCAGGTCTTTATTTTAAAAAAATAGAAACAAAAAACTGAAAACGAAAACTGAAAACTATAACACAAAAATAAAAATAGAACCAAACGGCCCCTTAGTTTATAAAATACTTCTATTCGACATAAATGAGCCCAATTTATGTAAGTCTCCATCAATAAGTTTGAAGGCAAGATTAACAATAAAAAATATATAATTTTAATTTTAAAATATATTTCAATCTGCTTAATCAAGTGAGGGTATCATGACAATTCTTACAATCCCTTGGCTTCATCCCTGAAATTTCTTCTGTTTCTTCCTTTCAAAATACCATTTCATTAATTATGTGCTTTACATTAGAATTGACCTTAATTGATACTAACAATTAGAGATAACAACTAAACCCACAAATCAACAGATCAAGCTCGAATTAACCAAGCCTCAAACCAAAAATTTTTAAATAGCTTGAGCCTGAACTTAACCTAAAGCCTAACCCTTATAAGCAAAATGACATCATTTTGCTGAAAAATAGTTTTGTATTTTTCTTGTTTTTAAAATAATTGAGTCCAGTCAAGCTAGACTTGAGTTGTGACCGACTGTCTTAGGCCTGCGCAAGCCTAGGCCCGACCCATTGCCATATAACAACATAGTGCTATATGTTCATATGTTAAATATAGATGTTCATTCAGTTCTTCTGAAGTTGAAAGAAAATCAAGTTATATAAGCTACACACTGAAAGATTACTAGATTACAGGTCTTAAGAGAAAGGTGCACGAATAAAAACTAAAAGGATGTGGATGCAATGGACTAGATATTAAGACACTAGTTCAATTCCAGTAACTTCCAGACTTAGAAACAGGAAAATTTGAACAAAAAAGAGCAGAATATGCAGAAATATAAAATCGAAAAAAACTGTCATTTTGTGTACATTAATCTTGCATCCAGCCCAAACAGCGTTTGCAACTCAGTCACCTAAAGTGCAACGGTACACCCTATTAATTCGTTACCCTTTGTCATGAAACTTCGACAGCTTTCCACCAAAACATGTGCACCTTTGAGATAAAGGTAAAAGCCCACCAAAGCACGTAGAAAATGTTGATATTAAGTGCAAATCAGGTTACAAACAAAGACAACCACACGAACCCAACCCCAAAAGAGTGAGCGCCAGCAATCACGGAAATTTACCCAAATTGCTGAACTTCATGCTGCTTCAGCACACTTAATCAGAAAGAAGCATTTGTGAATCCTCACCATGGTTAGCTTTCAGTTATGAGCTTCAGCAGTTCAGTAGCCTCTTTCAATCGTCTTTCTGTGTTTTCTCTCCCTGCCACAGCTCGGGGATTTCTGCACAAGGATAGAAATAATTTTTCCCCAGTCATCTGAAGGTATGTGCTCATTTTTCACCATAACTCATTCCAATTTACAAGTGCTGTTTTTTACCTCTTCTCAGTGGCTGCCTTCCTCGTTAGTTCTTCTACAAGACTATGCAACCTCTTCAGCAGAGCAGGCGACTTGTGCATTGCATTAACACCTTCATATCTCAAACAGATTTTCTTCAGAATCTCTGACGCAATGAAATATCCTTCTTCCTTGTTCCTGCAAAGTAATTAGGAGACTCGGTTCAGGTGTGGTACAAAGGAAACTTATGCTTGGTTTTTCAATCTGTAAATATGACGAGGGAAAAAACCTTAGCAACTCCCAAAGAATAATTTCTACTGATCCATGCGCATTAATAAGCACGTCAGTTAAATGTGGATAGCAAGTAAGGTTCCGAAGAGTGGAAAGTGCATGCTTTAGGACTTCCTGATCTGGTATGCTTCTGCTGACAGAACGGATCTGGTTCAGTAATTTGTCAATTGCTCCAGCATCCACAAGCTCCTCGCAACATCTCTTGGAATGTTGTGTGGCATGGTCTGTGAGGAGGTGTGATTATAATAGAGTCCACAACGATTCAGAATAGTTTTTATTCATCTAGCTCATTTTTCAAACTATATGACAGAGCTTATTGCACATAGAACAGGGTAGATACATCAAGATTTGGGGCTTTAGCATAACACTTCAACAAATTGTTAACATTTTGTTGCTAATAAACTCTTTTCGCATAGTTATAGAGTTTTAGCTACCAGCAAAACATTAGTTTTGATTAGAGTGTTGCTCGCTGTTTTGTGAAACACATGACAAAAGACTATAAAATGAGTCTATTTTCCTAAACGGCAAGCATCTCTGACCTAATTAAAGCATCATAGTAAAAGGAACTTATAGCACACACAGCACGATACCCAGCACGTCAAATATACCATAAGCATAATCCACTTTGTTTTGAGCGAGTTGTGGCCTCAATCTCCTAGCTTGGTTTATCAAGGATTCAGAACAAAGAGTTGACGACTTCCTCAAAGAAATTAGTGAACAATTGGTGAACACGATCTCTCAGAGGAAACAAATACTGCTGTTTGTAACAATATTTCCATAGAAATTTACACTAATAGGACAAGTGAAATCCCAAAATAAGGAGAATTTCTTACCCAAAGTTGCACAAATATGAAGAATTCCAGTAACCCTTTTCTTGCTCTGTAGTTCTGCAAGTGCCATCTTAAGTCTGTTAATAATACGCATGCTGTCATCCACATTTTTAGCAGAATTTTGCATTCTACACCGTAAATCTAAAAGCTGCCCTCTTGACTCTTTCCGCACAAGGTAACCTCTCCAGTGTGACTGCATAAGTTACAATATGATAAACCATGAACAGACTAACTTGAGCTAAGGATATAAACAGTTGAGGAAATATCATCCAACCATGCATGAAAATGAACAAAATGAGTCAATAGCCTGGTAGGCTAAACAAGCCTTACACCCAACATAATGCAAATGATGAAAGAAGTTACAGACCTTTCCAAGAAAACAGTAGATTAAAGCAGACCTCATACATTATACTGCATTTACATTAGACATAAACTAAAGGAAAATATATTCAGTGGTCTAGTATGTTGAACAGCTTTTGTAATATTGTATAAAGACCTCAACAAAGGTAGTCCACTCTTGTTGAAACTAAGCATGGTACACGTCTGAATGAATGCTGCTAAACATGATCATAGAATTTTGAGATCTGTTAATCTTACTTGAATGACAACAATAAGTTTCCTGTGCCTAATAGCCGTTTGCCTACCAAACCAACCTCGAACATGTGACTGTATAACAATTGTGAATTTTGCTCTTTGTTTCAGCTGTAAAATACTTCTCCACCACCGCTGTAGCTTCAAAACTGAAGACAATATGGTTTTCAATTCAAATCTCTGACTTATATCAATTGAGCTTTCGAAGGTGGAGCATGAAGTGGCAGTTTCTTGAAAATGAAATGTCCCTAGAAATAGAGACAACATAGTTTGCTCATGTTGAGAGAACCATAATTGATTCAACTTCAATTAAAAAAAATTTATCAAAGAAAAAAAGCAGGTGAATTAGAGTTCACAAAAAATATGGGCAAGATACCTAAGAGCTTATTTCGAGTAATTTGGCCCCGGACAAATTGCTGAACTCTAATCACATCACTTTTTTTTCTACAAAGTGCATTCCAACTATTGAAACACCGAATAGCACTTTGAATCTTCACTACAGCTTCTTTTAGCAACAGAAATCTCTTCCTTTTCAGCCAAGCACAACAGTATCTCTGCATTCATTGAAGTAAAATAATATACTTGGGGAAATTTTCACTTTAACCAAATAAATGAGATAAAATGCCACCCCATGGAAAGAGGTAGATAAAATTGGGATCACAATACAGCCTTCTCCAATGTCCCATTTTGTCGAGATTAGGACTAGTAATAGCCAATATTGCAGTAGAAAAAGAACAATGATAATTATTTGCATAGGTTGATTTCCAGTTATCAAGTGATCATTAAACATAGTAGCAGTGATCGGACAACACCTAGAAGCAACTGTATGTTTTCCAATTAATGAACCGTAAGAATGTTGAGCAATCATTCGGTTTCAAGAATCAAACATTTCATTCCTTCTAGATCTTTAAATAAAATCTTAAATTACATTTTGCCTTGCCCATGTATAAAGAAGAGATAGGAATTGTCTGGAGAACCAAGGATGCTGAGAGAAATTGGCACACGTCAGATGTTTGGTTTATAATACTAAATAAACTACACACGGTATGAAAATTCAAGACTTATCCTTAAACAACCAAAACCAGTTGAAAAATAATAGTCATAAGCAATTAACAATAAAGCACATAGTTGGAAAGATAATCATTTTGAAATGCATCAACCTTTAATGAGAAAAAACTCTCCTAAAAGTATATTGCAGGTAAAGGTAGGAAATATTTCACATGAAGATTCTCATAAAAATGAAAGGAGAAACTTTACTTGAAGTAATATAATGAGATGTCTACGCCTAGAAGTTTCTCTTCTTATAATCCATCCACGTAGATGACATTGAATGATGATGGCTGATCTTGTAGCAACTCTTTGTTGTTCACAAGCCCTCCACCTCCTTAAACATCGGAAATAATTTTGGATTCTTGTTGTTGCTTGTTTCAGACATAAAAATTTCTTTCTCAATGACCAACCTCGATAATGATTTTGTATTTTGGTAGCAGCCAGATTCTGGTGATAGGAAGACCTGCTCAAAATAAAATATCTCCGATAAAGCTGAATTGCAATAGCTGCTTCTGTCTGTGTATTACAGAAACAAATACACATGAATAAAGTTGTTTATTTGAGCAACATCATATTTGAACCTTGCTAACCAGGCACGAAAAGATCTTTGAATAACAGTGGCTGCATTGGCAGTATCAGGAATTGTTGCATTATGATTTCTGTTGCTTGCTTTCCATCGCCTTCGACCCATCCAAATCCTTGCAGCTTTCTGAATGAGCACAGCTGATCTTCTTAACTTAACAAAGTTATGCCTTTCAACAATATATTTGCCACATTGCTCAGCAATTTCAGACTGTTTGAACCTTTCTGGATGATAGAAAAATAAACCAAACAAGTGAACAAGGAGAATTGCTAATAAAAACATATATATTTGAAATTATACATTCTAAGAATGATAATTAAGTGAAGGCATGAAAGTCTATCAATGACCCACTGATTCCAATCTTGCGACAAGTTTCTACGATAATTGAGTCAAACACATAAGCCATAAAGTAGCAACAAATAACAATTAACCAAGTTCTTAAGCCTTAGCAACCAAAGATGAGTGTTTGAAGGTTTTCACAAATAAACCAGCAAACTTAAAGATATAGATCTTTCTCCAAGAAAGTTGAACAATAAAGCCAGAGTGAGTAACCATTTTGTATGTTGGTGCTGATATTTTCAGTTGAGTTGTTCTTGGAAGTAGTAATAGCAGGCTTCTCAATGAGTTGGCTATTTCGCTCAGCCATATCTTGCCACCAAGCCTTTATGGCCTTGAACTTTCCAGCAGCATCTGCATCAATGGGGAAACGTAGCATGCAAAACTGTTTGCTTTTAATATTTTCAATCATTTTTCTTACTTTGGAAAACAGTTTATTCAACAAAGGAAAGGACAGTCAAACTTCATCAGTGTGCTTACTTTTCCACGTAATTGAAGCAGAAACAATATAAGCAAATTCAACAAGAATATCAAATGATTTGACCAAGGGACACAACCCTCATGACTGTCAGTAGAGAAATCAGAGTAAAAGAAACCTGAATGCCACATCGAAACCATAATTACAGGAAACCAGACATAAATCCTAGTCCTCAGTTGTATTATCCATCTGCTTTTTATGAGTAGACCCATTCATTTGGAATACATTTAGAAAAATAAAGTATAGAAGCAGGGCAAAATACCTTCTGTATTGTCTCCCTTTGTTTCTTCTTGGCCTAAAAGAGCTTTTGAACACACAAAATGCCTTCCAATGTAATGTCTCCTTTCTGGACTTTGACAGTCACAACCCAATACTTTATGAAAATTAAGTTGATCCTAAGCAGAAGAAAGGTGGCTGTAATTATTTCTGACAACAGGTATCAAAAACCAAAGCAGCATAACAGTCTAAGCATTACCATTGCTTTCTTCTCAGTCAGTTTTGATGAGAGAAAAACCAGTAGGATTAGAACACTCTGTTCACAGACTGCACCACTATGTTCAAGCATGTCACTGATTTGCAGAACCTGCAAATGCAACAAATTGAACAATGTATGACCTATTAAATAGCCAATAAGGCCATTTTTTGCTCACGGAAAATGCCATCACAAACACATTACAACTGATCCCCTTCTAATTCTTGTCTATAAAACAAATGCACTTCGGTCTATCTAAACTTATCAATATTTTCTCTCTAAATGAAGTTGACATGCCTTAAGCACATAGCAATCAGTCAGAAGATATAGTCAACCATTGCAAGAGTACAAAGTCTCTAAAATTTCGAACTCTTGCCTCTGGAAAATTCCCCAACAATGTAGTCAGTTTTTGTGATAAAATGAAAGTGTAAAATGCATCCAAATAATCATCAGCCGACGCAAAGGATTCTTCAACACTACTTTCAAGAGTATCCTGTGAAAAATGGAAAAGATAAAATCAATAATAGTAATAAAAGTAACTGCAAACGCAAGAGGCTGGGTTGCCAAAATATGGAACCTTGCGAGAATGAGAACAGCAGAGTTTCTTTAGAAAGTAATAGTCAAGCAAACACCATATGGCTTTCCCATCAACTAAAGATGAAAATCCATCAATCTTGTAATTATATTTTTCACAGATTGCCTGCAAAATAATTAGAATGGTTGGAAAACATATAAAATTACTGCAGAGAGAGAGATAGACAAAAGGGCAGAGGAAGAGAGATGGAGGTAAAAAAGACAGAAATATACCACGTTATTTAACCCAGTTACTGTACCTGGATCCATTTCAGAAGCAATTCCAAAGGAGAGGAACAAAAACATTCAACATTCAAAATTTCCTGTAAAATGGCAAATAGATGCGAGTAATATAGAATATAAACTCTGCAGCGACAAAGATAAGAAATAAAAATGTCAAAGAATGATCCTCAACCATTTCGTTTCTGAAAAGGATAGAGTATTCTTAACTACAAAAAAGGACACTTTTTTTAGTGGATTACATAAACTAGAAGAAATCAACCAATACGAACCATACCACATAAGTTCCCTGAATTTTTAAGACTTCCTCAACTAAGTTTGTTTTGTTGATCAAAAGCGGCACCTACAGAAGTTAATGATAAGAAAAGGTTACCCTTATAACTTCTGCTAATGCAAATTTTTACATTGTGCAACAATTCAGGTAGAGACAAACCTGCAAGTGAAGAAACATGTTCCAGAGCAAGGAAAGGGTTAATTCCTTGTCTCCATTAGCAATATCATCCTCTGTAACCATCATTCCATCCTCATCATGCAACTTTACACCAGCATGTTTTAAATACTGCAGGGCAAGGCCACAGTTCGCTAATTTTTTCTTACGAGTATCTGAAGGAACAACCATTTTCTGCCACAGGAGGAATTCAGCATGTCAAAAATTAAAAGAGTAGGACTAAATACACCAAGATCTGTGGTGTTCAAGCTTTTCAACTTGGGATATGAATTTAACTTGAGGAAGACTTATAATTCACCAGAACATTATCTTTTATATCCTTGAAAATTACTTTTTTTTTTGGGTTAAACAAACAACAAGCGGTTGCTTAAATGAGGACATCATATTCACAATCTTTAAAATATGATATTATATACATCCTACAGATAATCTATTTTCACAATTATCAGTTAAAAGAGAACAGGCCATTATGCGGTAAAATCCCATTCTAAAATGTTTTACACATGAAAGTAAAATTGTAAATTATATTAACAACAGAAAGGAAATAGAGAGCCAAAAGAGGAAAGTAAAACTTACTGTAAGAATGGATGAGTCATTTTGCAAAAGGTGAATGGCTCTACAAAGACGTATTCCATCTTGGAGGTCAAGAAACAAATCTGTAACGCTGAAGTCATACTCTAGAAGGGAACACTACAAATACAACTTCTGTTGGTAAATCGACCGATACATAGTTAAATTAGGAACATAAAGTCAAGTTCAAGTTTTTGCGGAGTTATTCCTGTATAGAATAATCTAAATGGTTTAATGCATTCCTGGACTATATTACTTGAAGAGCACAAATATGTGGAGTAGGTAAGTCTATAACCAAATGGACTGAACCACGTACCTGCGCATAAGATACTTTGTAACCTACAGTCACTAGATGCGCAAGAAGATTACCTTCTCCATGCATTACATCCGATGAAAGAAAATCTAGTTTTATATCAAGCAAAGAGACATAACCTACAGTGAGCATAATAGATCACAACTGTCAAACCTGAAAATAGAAGCAATATAAACAATTACCATTAATTACTTGACGACTAGACTTGATACAAGATTGCGCCGCAAACAAAAGTGGAGAACCCCCATCAATTCCATCAATACCATACTTGAGAGGAAGAGTGCTTTGAGATTTAGCTCTATCAAGTATAAGGACCAACAGCAAAAATCTTTTTAAAATAACATTCCCCAAATTTTCATAGTAACCAGGTTTATATAACCCATCAACCATCTTGTTATAGGCATAAGCTTTAGCCAACCCAGTGTGTGAGAAGAACTGCTTCTCAATTACCATCTTCAAGAAGGCAAGTTCTTTATCTGAATTAACTTCTCCATCTGGCAACAAGGAACTACCACCAAAAATGATGTGCAATCCAATACGAAGCCAAATGGGGTTGTAGCACATTAAAATCCCCACAGCCTTCTCCTTTATACCAAGATCTGTGATTATGGGGCAATGTGTCTTCATTTTCAACCTTCCGTCATCAATACTCTGAACATTACATAACACTATATTAATGGAGCATTATCAATAACAACTCTTTCAAAGTGCCCAATTACCAATCATAACCGCAATATTATATTCAATCCACGAGTAGTCGAAAAGAAACTGCACCTTAAGGACCCGAGACATGATATCAAATATCTCCTTGCAACTACCCAAGCTCAAGTAAACCTGCAATCTCTGCATCAAATCATCGAAGCTGCACACATCCTTGAGCAAATTATTCAGTACACCATGCTGCTTCGCATTCAAGAAACTTCCTTCGAGCTTACTCTCCACATCATGGCCGCCAAGCCAGTCGGAATCTCTCTGCCTTTTTGGACACCGCCACATAGCATCAACTCCAACAGTGCCGCTACAAAGGCCACCCTCCCTCTTCCCCAAACCAGAAGGAGCCCCATTTGGGTCTTCATTCATAATCACCGCACAGCCACACGATTTAGGGCTTTGGAATAGGAAATTGAGCCAAGTAGTTAGGGACTTGGAGAGCGACTTAAGAGACTTCTCCTTCTGAATCTGAAGCTTACGAGATGACAACGACTGCTCGAGCTCAAAGGCCTTGAGTCGACGGCTGGTATCAGTCTTGTGCTTGGAAGAGCGATGGTGGCGGCTGAGGAAGGAAGAAGAGGAGCGAGGCGTTTCCTTGGACGCGGTGAAGAAGTGCTGGGGACAAGGAGATGTGAAGACAGAGGATCGGAGGGGACGTTTGGGGGTTTTGAAGTTGGAAATGTCCTTTAAGAGCGAAGAAGACGGCGGACAAGTTGGCTCGCCACCGCCCATGGCGGAGAGGGAAATGGGAGGGAAGGAGATTTTCAAATTTTCAAACGGTGAATAGAGAGCGATATGATATAGAAGATGACGATTGTATGCATATAAGACAGAAAAATGTGGGCCTCAATCATCAATTATGCATTTCAAATAGAGACCGATTTTGGGCTTTAGATCTCAAAGTTTTAAGTCGGCTGATCCACCAAATTCCTTTTTTAACGGAATAACAACATTTAGTATAAATTTCACTAACACGTAGAATAGTTTAATAATACCCAACTTTATATAATGACTTATTTGCCACAATTTTAATTTTAATATTGATGATAAATATTTTGAGGAATATACTTAAAACTTGTTTCTTTTAATACGAACATTATTAGGGAGAAGAAAGAACTTTCTTAATTTAATTATTTATCTAATCATCTTTCCAATTCTCTCTTCCTTATCCTCTAATACATTAGTCATTTGATAATAAGAACTTTTAATTAATTTATATTAATTATTGTTGAGAATATTATTATATTATTAAGAGAATATACATTAGTCATTTGATAATTTTTAGTTTTTGAGAGCCCTTTGTATAGACTTTAAAAATTATATAAAAAAAATTGTGTTAAAATTTGACAGTGTTTAAAGTTATGTAAATCACCTGCTCTTTAAAGTACACTTCTTGTAATATTTACTCTTTATTAAGAAGCAAAAGCATTGTACTAAAAGTGGTTTTAATAAATAGGAATTTTTAAGAGGAGATTGAAGAGTAAGATGTAAGTTAAGGAAGACCAAATCACTATAAATAAATGTGCAATCTCTCTTACCTGTTTGTTATTTGAATTTATATGTGACTTTATATTGTTATAGTATGTTATTGATTCTATTATTCATTCCATCAAGTTATATCAATCTTCGCTATTTTTATAACAAATCATAAATTTAGAAGGATTTTACATTCATATAAAACAAGTGTTTGATAAAGTGTCTTTAGGTAAAACGAGTTTAGAGTCGTCTAGTTCACTCTTCTTTTTAGGTGTCTTTTGGATAACATAAACCCTTTGAAATAAGAAGTTTGTGTATAGAAAATTTGTAGCATTTTAATATGGGATATTAGTTGAGATGTAAGTCAAATGAAGAATGGACATTGGTCAATCGAAGGGTGAGTTAGATCGATCAACATAATTGGAAGTTACCATTTTGATGACTATTTTTCGTATACATTAAATATGTCTTTGTTTCTAACTATTAGGAAAAAATGTTAATGATTATAAATATTTCATAATTTGATTGTTGAACAAGTTTTAAGAGTTTTGATGAGTTCTTAAATGAGTTAATTCACATTGTTTCTCCTCCTCCTCTTGATTCATGACATATGCTTTCATTAACTGACGACTTCTCTTTGTTTCTACAAATTATATCTACATGCCTCATTTGGATGCCCTTTTTTAAACTTTGGATCAACTTTGCTCTAACAACTAGAAAAGATCTTGGATGAAAATTATTGTAAGCATTGTTGAGAAAGAAGCTTAACTTTTCTTTAGATTGAGTGTTCGACATGTTGTTTCTATTGTTCTTCGTCACTATTTCATACTCCTTTCACTTTTGAATCTACCTGTTTTTCCTATGTTAGCAACTAGCTTTTCCTTCCTAAACTCTTTTGTAACCATGGCTTGTTGTGCTCTCTTATCCCTTATCCACTTCTCCATTTCTTTCCTCTTATTTTCCTACTCTCCTAAACTTTACTTATGTCAATATTCTTTGTTTCCAAATATCTCTACTCCTCTTAGCTTCATTTTTACTTCTCCTTCTTCTTCTTGCTAAGGTTCTCCTTAAGACATCTCCCTAGCTCTATATCCTTGGTTCAAGTGCTCCTCTCCTGTAGTTAGAGGGGTACTTTGGTCTAGACAAAACTATCCTTTCTCGCCTAATCACCTTATTGTTATTTAGGGTAACTGCCATTTGAACTTTTTCTCTAAAAGTTGGACTTAACTTTTTAAGGTATGTTAACTAGAACAAATATTCAAACCCCTAACTCCTCCTCTAATGAATTCCCCCTTTTGCCTCCACCTCTCATCCTTGTAACCCCCATCCTACCTACGAAAATAAATATGTTCCTTCATCTACTTCTTCCTTTAATAAGAAGAGTTGGAAACAGGTCCTTGGTTATACAACATACCTCTCTTTGCATTATTATCCTTTAGACGATATAGAGAGTAGAACCATAGTTGCTATTGAGGTATAAATAATCAAAGTTGGAGCCGTTGCTTAAAAGTCTTCCCTAGTCAAATTCTCCATGGTCCTCTCTCTCCATTTCCTACAATCTCAACATGGAAACATAAGGTCCAGAATAACAACAGAATACAACATGTTCTCCTTATTGAAGATAATCTACTAATTTTCTCATTTCTTTCTCAACATGATACATTAAAAATGATAGAAGAATTCCTTGGCACCTTAGACAATTGCCAATATTCCTATAAAAATGGTTGTCGTGTATTAATTTAAGTGTGATTAATCAAGAGAGCATTCTAATATGGGTGAATTTACATAGTGTTCATTAGAGTATTGGATCATAAAAGGTTTAAGCAGGTTATCTACCTTCATTGGCAAGCCATTGTGTATAGATGAGCACATGATTAAGAAAAGAGAATTGGATTTGCTAAAGTGTGTGATACCATAGATGTTGGATCTCGTTTTCGGAACCCAACCCTTGTTCTAATACCACAAATGTTGGGTCCCGTTTCCAGAACCCAACCCTTGAACCATAAAACGTATGCGTACTATTACTCATCATACAAACGTGAGCACAATCCAAAGAAATCATGAAGCTTAAGGTCTCATATCATTTCTAGGTTCCTTTTCCATAATACATCTCACTTATATATGTAACAACAATTCATGTGCAAAACTTACTCATCATCCAAAATCAATAACTTACTCATATTATACCTAATTTCAACTCAATCTCATCCATATACAATTTCATATTTCCGCTCATCCTCATCCATACATAATTCATAATTCATTAACATCAAAAGATAAGCGTTCTTTACAAAGCTGAAAGAACATTTCAGATCACAATACATCAAT
>JANZXV010000002.1:26712055-26728698 GCA_027576455.1 Erythroxylum roigii
ACAAATTGAACATCAGTTAAGCATTTTATCTTAAAAATAGGATTGAAATCACATAGAAATACATAAGAAAATATAAGATAATTCAATCCTATCAGCTGGCCACATTACTGTTGATGAAAAAACCCTTGCATCTGCTCCCTCTTGAAACGCATTCCTCATCTGCTGCATTTTTCACGCAAACGTTGGACATCTTGGAGTTGTTTGTTTTCTTCATGCTTCACTGTCGTTTTTGTCTCTTTTTCCAACTGTCCTTCTTTATTCACTATTCTTTGCATTTTTTCTTCTTTTAATTTTGTTCGTCTTGCTCTGTGAAGACAAGTAAAATTTAATTTTCAAAAATTGGCCAAATTGTAGAGCTTCGACTCACTTTAACTTCTTTGCTTCCAACTTGTGCCTAAAATCATATAAGTGTCAAAGTGAGTATCTTAAGAAATTTTATGTCATTAATCGCTAAGTGTTATGAAATAATTAAACAATCAATTAAGCACATATCAGTTAATTACCAAAAAAAAAACCTAAACTTTCATCAGTTTTTCAATTATAGATCGAACTTTAAAAAGTAGCAATAAAATGCCTAAACATTCAATATTTCAATTCTATCCCAAACTTTAAAAAGTGACAATAAAATGCTTAACCTTTCAATTTTTCTCAATTATAGCCCAACATTATCTGTTGTTCTCCCGATGCTCTCATCCCTTTGTTTTTTGTTTTTTGTTCTAACATCCTAAACTACTCTCGCATTACAGGGTACTACACTAATAAGCTCTTCGTTTTTAGTTCGTTCTCCTGATGTTCTTAGTGTGAGGGCATCGAGGTTGCGTAATTTGAAAATCGAAGGATGAGAGCATCGAGTGAACAAACTGAAAATTAAGGGAAAAGCTTAAATCAAAGCGTAAGGTCATTGGGGCTACGTAACTTAATTTAGGTCATTTTTAAACAACGACGTCATTTTAATTATGTAATTAAACGATGACGTTTCATTAATCTTTATTTGTTGTGTTAATTTTAGATGACGCGTAGTAATAGTTAAGGTTTTTAAAACACATGGCAAGTCACGTCAGCAAATATAACATAAATAATAATGTCGAGTTAGAATTGAAAAAAATTGAAAGTTTAAGCATTTTATCGCTATTTTCTGAAATTCGGACTAGAATTAAAAAAATTAAAAGTTTGAGCATTTTATTGCTACTTTTTAAAGTTAGTGCTATAATTGAAAATTTAACGAAAGTTTGGCCTTTTTTTTGGTGATTAACCCTATAGGTTATTAAAAAGGTAAAGTGTGAAATATCAAAAAAATATTAGGTAATAATTATAAATTAAAAGAAGTTTAGTCATTAATAGTTATTGTGCTTATAAGTAAAAACAACTTCAAAATAGTATTCATAATTTTAAAATTGATATTTTATTTTTAAACTATTGATACAAAGAGTACTTTCTATTATTCTTACAATTTTAAGTTATTATATAGTCTACGTAACTTAGTGCCTGCTTGGATGGACTTATATCAGTAGAGCTTTTGTCAATAGAGCTTTTCTGAGAAGAGCTTTTCTAAAAAGTCAGTTGAGAAGCCAATTGACTGTTTTGTTATCTTTTAAAAAAGAACTTTTTGAAATAGCTTCATACAGTAGACTGTTTGACAATATAAAAATAAAAGGCACTTTTAATTTTAACTTTATTTTGTTAATCTTTTATATAGACTATAACATAAGTAAAACTAATATAAAAAATAAATATTAAAACATATAAAAAAGTCAAATAATATTATATAATTCTCAAAATAAATGTGAAGATGGGTTTGTAGGTATGTTGGAATTGTGTAAAACATAAAGGTAAAAGAGATTAAAAATAGACTCATTAATTAATCTAAAAAAATGCTTTTGATTTTCTTAAAAAGCTGTATTTTAGCTGCCAAAAAAGTTATACCTACTAAAAAAAGTGATTTTTCATTCTATAGCCAAACACTCATTTTTCTTAAAATAACTTTTGCGGTAAAAAAGTACTTATTCACCCTCCAAAAGCTTAACCAAACAGGCACTTAATTGGAAGCAATTATATGATGATTACTTTGTAGCAACCATTAATTAATTATTATTATTAACAATTATTTGAATAAAATAGTAATTTTGTTATTATTTATAATAGTAACAATTACTAAAAAAAATTTAACTCAATTTGTAATTTATACCAACCGACAAATATACATGACATGCGCAAGAAGAATGGTTTTTCAAGATATCACTTCTTAACATATTTTGACTTGAATGGCGTGGCAGAAGCCAGTTAATCCTATTGAAATCTGGATTCGGGCTCTGGTTACAAACAAATATCACCGGACCAGATCTCCCTAACCAGTACCCTTATTAATGATGGGTCTGTGCTGTACTCATTAAGGTCCGTAGCTTTCTTGGAGTTTGAACTTTGTTAGAGTTTCAGACCTTTAACTATGTTCTTCACAGTCAAGGCCACATTTTAATTATGGCCTTTGTAGAAAGGTCGAGCGCAGGAGACCATTGTCATTCATTTACTACGAAGCTTTTACTTGGTCGTCCAAGCTGATTATGTTTCGCAAAATTGTCTTAAAGAAGAAGTTAAAAGCCTTTTGATGCAATGACGAAAAACAATTCTCAAAAATGTGGACCAGTGAACTTTCAAAGATGTATGTTTTAACAATCTTAGCTTAATTAGTTTTTTCCTTTACAAAATTAATATAAATTATACCAAGATTGTTTACAAAAATAGTTTACATTTTTATGATTACATTAATATGAATTATAAAACGTATAATGGTAATGACAGGAACATTGTAATTTCATTTAATAATTGAACTGATTTAAATCCTATCTTCGTACGTAATACAATAATTTGATAGATTGAAAAGTATAATTCCTTCTTAGACAACAATAAAGAAATCATCTTAAATAAGAAATGACATTGTCGAAGTAGAGGTTCAGGAGCTATTATAACTTTAATTCATAATAACAAACTTACAACGAAGAAAGAGGATTAGATTTTGCAAATAAAGTATAACTCAAATTATTTCATTAATGAATCATATTTTACAATCTTAAGGGAACCAATTGTCAATGTCATTTAGTATAACATTGTTTGGTTACAAAATAACTCCCTTAAATAATCCTTGAAAATAGATTTAAGAATCAAAATCAAAGAGGAGTTGTTTGCAAGGGTAACAAGAGATTAAAGAAGTTAAAAGCCTTTTAAAGCAAGCTTTATTGAGAATCTATCTTAATTAGCATGTCATCCTTAAGAGAGACAATTATGTTGCATTTTTCCATGTAAGAATCTATCTTAATTAGCTTGTCATCCTTAAGAGAGACAATTATGTTGCATTTTTCCATGTAAGCAATATTTCATGAAAAAAGAAAGTATTTTAATCATCATATTTTAGCCAAAGCACCCTAGATCTCTACTTTTAAAGGGAATGATTATACTCTATTTTCTATGAATAGCTGAATAAAATAGCTTTCTCTTCAGCTAAAAAATCCTCATTTGAGGGAAAGTTATAGAGATTATGTTAAGCCCTAATCAATCTTCACCTTGCTTATATTTATTGCCAATAGAGTGTTTTCAACTTTTCTATTATTTAGGATCTTTAGTTCATCTTTAATCTTCTAAAGCTTTATCATACAGGTATAAAGCTTGTGTCCTTAAATTTCATGATTGATCTTGTTTGTAATAGCTTTATTAAAACCATCCACTTTAGCGAGAAGATTATTCAGCCTGAAAGGATATTTTGACTCTTGTGGAATTAGAGAGGTTTTATACTACTATTAGAATGTGACGAGAAAACAACGTGTTATGAACTAGGGACAAACTATCTAGAAAAGTAGAGATCCATATGTCATTTATAACGAATCATTTTAACTTTTTTTCTGAGAAACCATTTCTTTTTGGTTATTACTTCAATTATAGAAAATGCCCTCTATTTTTAGATCAGTCATCTATACGTAGTTAGTGCAATCTCTAAAGTCTTTAGTGAAATTCTTGGTATATGAGCTTGCATCGACTTTTGTAGGTTAGAGCATATTGTTAAAATTTTCAAGTATAATCCATAGTGAGTTGATAGCAGCTCCTAAATCCTTTAACTTATTCCACAAACTAACCCTCTGGAATATATGATTAAAATCACATATGAGTGTGACCTAGAAATCACCTTTCTCCATTATCATTCTAGTGGAAATATGGGTAAATTGATTATTGATGATAGAATGCAACATTTCAATCATATCTAGATTAAATGCAATCATAATTATACCATTATAGTGGTTTTGGTGATTAGAGATTAAATGCTAATGCTTTCTAAAATGATTCGAGTACTTACTTTTCTTCCCCTTTAACTTAGTTTCTAAAAGTAGCATCATAAGATGTTTAATAAGAATCTTAATGGCAATAGAAATGATAGCACAAAGGGAACAAAGATAAATGGCAAGAGCAGGTCTAACACTCATTGGCTTTGACTCACTCTCACCTCTTCCTTTGGTTAGATCCCTTTCTACTTTTTTTTCCCTTGGCTTTGTAACACCTTTTTTCTTGCGTGGTCCTGTCCTTTACTTGAGACTGGTGCTCATTTTCTCTGGTTTTCCTTTGCATGCTTTGGCTTGCATGCCTTTAGTTTCTTTAGCTTCTCTTTCCTATTAACGTAATTGAGTCTTTTTGTCTTGAACTGGTTTTCGCTTTATACTTTTTACCATTTTTTGGAATAAATTTTTTACTGAGCTTCTTTGACACTTCTTTTATTTTCTTAATAGTGTCTCTCTTTTACAACACATACTTTTTCTGCAATTGAATTCCCTTCATTGCCATTTCATCCAAGCTCTCTACTCTTAAGCACTAAGAATTCTTCCCTGCATATGATTGCCCCTGGTCTAGAGGAAACTAAGGATATCTCACCACATCTTGCTCAATAATGAAATAGCTAGAAACAAGTCCTTGGTGATCATTTAGACCTCTCCCTCCACTACTGTCCACCTTTTTATGCTTAATGGAAGAGCCATCATCACACTAGAAATAGAAATACTTAATGAAGCAACCCTTACTGGGTTCTCTATAGACCGTCAACCTCTGTACCTTTTGAAAGTAGTTAAAGAGGGCCTCTAGCATGTGCTCTAGTACCCTTTGTTCCTACAAGCTTGGAAACTTGGTATTTTGTTAGAGAATGTGAAACATCAAAATATTCCTTCATGGATTAATATTCATAATGTACCACTCTTGCGAGCTACCTCGACAAAACATTATATATGGATGAGAACACTGCAAGGAGATGTCACATTGGATATGCCCACATTTGTACAAGTGTTGACATTTCTAAGGAACTATTGGAAAACATTCCCATCATGAGGTTAGGACCTAATAATACACTCTTTGAAGATAGGCTCACAGTCTTATACCAACAAAAATCGTCCCTTAAAGTTTAAGGGAAAGCATGGAAACCTAGAGGGAAAGTTTTCAAAGAGGGTGATTATTGGGAACTTATAAAGTTAAATGGGCAGGAAAGTCAAAAGGAGATCACTCCAAGAACTATGGCTTCTCTAAATCCAATGGTGAATGAGGCTATTCAGGTATCTTATGAAGTTATAAAATTCCTTACTTACATTAGGAATGAGATACCTAAATCCCTAACATAAATGTAGAAATAGTGGAAAAGAGAAGAAGATGCAACTACTATCCCTTAACATATAGAGAATAACTTGCTAAATGATGATGAAAAAATAGATGAGCAGCTCCAAAGAATGCAAATAATGAAAATCGTAAAAAAAACTCATTTAAAATGAAAATAGTTTCTTGGAATGTACGAGGATTAAATTACCCAATGAAGCTTAATGCATTGAGTGATTTTGTCTTTAAGGAAAAGCCTTTGATTGTTAGCCTTTTAGAAACTAAAATCAAATTGGAGGACTTGAATAAAATGAATAGTTTGGGTTCCCAGTTGAGGACAATCTCAAATCATCAATATCATGATTTTGGTAAAATTATCATTTGCTATAATTCTAATTTGGTTAAGCTCAAAACTTTCGAGGCAAATGAGCAAGTCATGCATATGAGAGTACAATTCTTAATGGAGGATGTAACTGTGTATGTCTCCTTTCTGTATAGGTTTAACATTTTTTTGCAAAGAGTCAAAGTATGAGGAAGTAGCTTGAAGAGGATAAAGGGAGTTTGTTGTGGTCTTTGGTTGATCTATGGAGACTTTAACTGCACTCTATATAGGACAGATGCTGAGGGTAACTGTAATTTGGAGAATTAGACTTAAGATTTTCTTAATTATGTTAAAGATATAGAGCTGACTAACTTGAAGTATAAAGGCCACTTATTTACCTAAAGCAACAAGCAAAGCTTAGGCTGGTCCATCGGGAAAAGTCGGATAGGGCTTTAGTCAACCTGAATTGGTTAACTAACATCCCTAAAAGCATGACTAGCTTTTTGGATCCACTATTCTCTAATCATACGGGTGTCAAAATTGATAATTTATTTCAAGGTTAGTAAAAAGTCTCCTTTTAGGTTTAATAACTTTCTTGTTCATGTTAATGGTTTTTATAAAGCTATTAATAAACGATTGGAAGCTCACTTTTAAGGTACTAAATAGTTTATTTGTGTCCAAAAAGTTGAAAGTAGTAAAAGGGGAATTATAAAAACTCAAAGCCAAAAAAAACTCTAAGCACAAGAATAGAGATAGATAAAACTAAAAAAAATTAGTTTCCACTTAACAATTTCTTGCCATAAATCCTAGAGACCCAAATCATTTGAATTAGGAAAAGCTCTCTCCAAAGAAATCCTCAAAAGTAGTCAATAATCACAATTCTCTTATCTAACAAAAATCTAGAGTAAATTAGATTAAGGAGGAAGATAGGTGTACCATATTCTTTTTTTAACTCCTTGAGTGCAAGGAAAAATATTAACAGGATTTGCTCTATGACTTTGCCGAATGGGAGAGTGGTCACTAATCAAGAGGGGATTTAAAAGGAAGTTTTTAATTTCTATAAAGATGTTATTGGAACCAACTTTGAATCAAACTCTTCAGTGGAGACTCTTAGCTATTTTATTTCCAAGAGGCTTTCGAGTGGAGAAGCTAAAAATCTCATTAAGCCAATAGAGGAATTTGAAATAGAAAAGGTTATCTTCCAAATGAATGGAATTAGGGGTTATAGACCATATAGATTGAATGGCCACTTTTTCCATAAAACTTGGTTAAAGAAAGGACCAATAGTAAAGGAAGTGATTCATGAACTTTTTAAAATAGAGTATTGCTCTAGGAGATTAACAAAACCTTTATATGTCTTGCTTTTAATTCCTTAAATCCTGTTACCTCTAGAGAATTCAGGCCTATAGGTTGCACTAATTTTCTATATAAGATAATAGTAAAGCTCCTAGCTAGCAAACTAAAGTCAGTGTTCGATTCCATCATAAATAGAAACCAGGGAGCCTTCATGAGGAACAAATAGATAGGGAACAACATCCTGATTGTCTAGTTATTGAAAGAACATACTAAGAAGAAATTCCCTTTAAATTGATCTATAAAGGTTGATTTTCATATAACATTTGATTGTGTGAACTGAAAATTTCTACTTCAATTGTTAGAAATGATGGGATTCCTACATATATTCATAAATTGTATTACAGTTTACATCACTTCAACCTCCTTTGGTATACTTATAAACAGGATACCTACTAAGACTTTTAAAGGAGCTAGCGAACTTAGACATAGGGATTTCATATCCCCATATCTCTTTATAATCTATATGGAAGCTCTATTATAGTTAGTGAATTACAATATTGCTAAGGAAGTAAAGTTAAAATATCATACAAAGTGAAAGTTAGTTTCTTTAACTAACTTAATTATGTTTTGCTGATGACCTTATACTTTTTTGTAAAGCTCATTTATCAGTGTGACTCTTGATGGAGACCCTACTTCATTTTAAAGCCTTATTAGGCATAAAAGTGAACCTTAACAAGAGCAACTTTGTGCATACATCCAGCGCTAATCACCTAGCAACTAGAATTGCAAAAATAATAAGTATGTTAAGGTAGTTGATACTATTGATGTATTTGGCTTCCTATAGTAACTAGAAGACTTAACTTTAATAAATGTATAACTTTGATTGAAAAGATTCAGAAAAGTATTTGTTCTTAGACAAATAGAGCTTTATCCTATAGTGGAAAACTTCAACTATTAAAGGCAGTGATTAACTTTATGAATATATATTGGAGATCCTATATCTTTCTATCAAAGAATCTAATAAAATTAATTGAAAGGATGGTGAAAAAGCTTTTATGGACCAATTTAGAGACTAATTATGGGCATGTAAAAGTGAATTGGCTATCATATGTAAGCCTATGGATGAAGGAGGGTTGAGATTAATTTCTATCAAGTGTAGTGATAAAACTCTAATGATGAAAAGAGGGTGGAGAATCCTGATTGAAAAGGAACTTTATGGATAAAATGGCTTCTAGTTATATTCTCAAAGGGACAAGTATATGGGCCATAACTTTAGGACCATCTTATCTTGGTTCTTCACTCAACTATTGAAGTTAAGGGACTTGGTGGAAACATGCATCACTGTTAGGTTCAGTAAGGAAGACAAAGCCTTTGCGTGGTATGACAACTGGACTAGACAGGGGGCACTAAATCATCACCGTGAAACGGTTAGTGCACTAACTAGATTATCGCTTTAAGGCAAAGGTGAATTTCTTAATATTTGAAGGACATTGGCTTGATCTTCCTGCAGAAATATGACGTGGTTCCTGGCTATGCCCATAATTATGCTCTTGAAGATTCCTATCAATGGTATAATATTCCATTCGTGCAACTTTCTAACAGATTTTGTAGGTAAAAGCTTCAAGGGAAGGACTAGTTGTGGGATGGAGCAAGATTGTTTGGAATAAACACCTTAAACACGGTACAAGATTCCTACTCTGGCTAGCATTGCAAAAACATACTTAGTAAATTGCATAGAATGGGTTACTTAAACCTATTGGGGGCTTTTATATTGTGTCTAAAAGAGGATGGGACTAGAGACCACTTGTTTTGTGAATACAACTACTCAAAGGAAATATGGAGAGAGGTTAGGGGACTTTATCATTGGAATGTTGATTTAAATTTCTTAGTGGAGATTTTCAATTGGCTTCAATATCATAAGAGCTCTTCTAAAGCAACTAAGGCTACTTATGTCATTGTTATGGGAATATGTTTCTATGAGATATAAAGGGAGAGAAACTGGAGGTTTGTGAGGAAAGGGTAGAAAGATATCATGTTAAAAGATATAACCTCCAATATAAGGGAGCAGATTATAAAATGCAACTTTGTTGATTAATGTAACCAAAATCTAGTTAACTTATGGAGGATCTAAAGTTATCGCTCAAAGGCTTCCATAAGTTTTATTATTTTTCATATGTTTGGGATTGTATAGCCATATATTGGAGATCATATAAAGTCATAGATGAGTTGATGTCTAGAAAGTGCTCCCTAGAATTTAGCTTAAAAATTGTCAAAATCTTGTAATGCTAACTGCATCTTGGAACAACTAAACCTTTTTATGTTTTATGCTAATATAGTCATAGATAGGGGTAGACATAGAGCCTTTTCTCTTCCTATTTGATCTTCTCTTATATACAAAATTATATTCATTCTTATTTTAGGTTTTGGTTGCTTATTGTTTTTATCTAGACAACTTTCTCTTTGGTCTTCAATAGCTACTTTTGTACCTTGATATTAAACTTTAGCACATGTGATCTCTTTTGTCACAATATTCATTGTTAGAACCTCCACTAAAATAGATTAGTTTTGTTTATTGGTCATATAGTTCCCATTCTTTGCTCTTCCTCTTATGAAACCAAAATTGGGCACTTATACCTTAAGTCTCTATTCTGTTAGTTTTCCTTTTGCATTCAACATGCTACTTATATAACATCAACATTCTCTTCCTTATTGGTGGTAGTCATTTTAGGGTTTAAGTTCATAAAATTTTGATATTATACTCTTGTGAATTTTTAACCTATAGCTTGCAATTTTTTGATTTGCTTAACTTGATTAAGTCTCCTTAACTATGTTATAAAGACTTAGTCCTTTAAGTGTTCCCTATATTCATCCAATCTAAAGAGGGGAAATTTTATCTGAAAATGGTTGTTAAATATCCTCAAGAATATAAACTCTCACTTAGCTCACCCCCTTCAAGTTGGTAGTTGCTTCATCTAGGCATAGTAGTTTGTCTAAATAACTAGCTAAATGGTTAACTCTTAGTTGTCCAATATTCTAATAGAATATTATGAATGTTAATCCAAAATGAAACATGTTTTGGCTTAATTTTCTAGAATAAATACCAGGTTTTCGTCATTGAATGAGAAGATTTTGTTTGTTAAAATGTCAACATCTAGACTCAATGATTTTTTTTATTTTTTTTCCACTGATTCAAACTTAACTAAGAAGATATTCTCTTCATTAACTATAACTTCTTGAAGAACCTGTTGCTTCTAACGATAATGTGCCCAAGCATTTAGCATTCGAAATGGTAGTCTTTTGTGTATAAAGAAGCCAATGAGAGCATTGTCCCACTTGGCGACTCCTTTCTTCAGGATATCAACTAGAGGATAGACTATGGTGATATCATTCTCTACTTTTGTAGGATAGTACTAAAGTTTTTACAAAGGAGAAGCGTCCCTCAGGACTTAAAGCCAATTCTTCTTGATGTTGACATTACTTGAAGGGATCAAAACAGAGAGGAGCATGAGTCAAGGGATAGGTTGATTCGAAATCTAAAGCTATTGAGTTGCTATCGTAAACGACAAGGAAAGTAGAAGAGGAGTAGTTATGAGTACGGGAAGGAAAGTGGCTACGGGACAGAGTCTAGATTCTTTGTCCAATATTATAGTGTTTTATTGTGTCTAATAAATCTCAGTCATTTATTTATGTGGGTTCCGCATAAGTCTGTCTCGCAAAATAAATGACTGAGATTTTATAAGATAGAATAAAACAGAGTAATATTAGACAGAGAATCTGAATTCCGAAAGGATAAGAGCTTAAAACTCGATCTTATACTACAAACGAAAATATATAAAAATTAAAAGAAAACAAACCATTCAAGGGCAATGAAAGACGAGAAATTGGAAATGAAAAAAGAAGAACAAGAGGAGCTATGAGCAAGAGAAGATTGAAGAAAAAGAGGGGAAACCAAGAAAATTAAATAAAGTCACGAAAATATTTCGTGATTATTCCGTTACAGTCAGATCAGATCCATACTTAATTTTCCAACATAATTACCCATGTTCTGTTAACTTAAGAAACCTTCCTTTGTTTTCTTTTGCAACCAAGATCCTCTGTCCAGTTTTTATGGTGTCTTATTGTGTTTAGTGAATCTCAGTCATTCATTTAAGCGGACCCTACCTAAATAAACGTGGGATCCGCATAAATAAATAACTGAGATTCACTGGATACAATAAAACACCATAAAATTGGACAGAAGAATTGGACTCTTTCTTTGTCTGGCTTTTCTGTAAGCATAAATTTTCTCAGACTGCAATATACAGAGTAAAATAAGAGGCAGAGTTAAAGCACGTTTACTTGCGAATAAAAACTACATCACAGAAATCCGTACGACAAATTTCACTTTCTTACGTAAAGAAAGTGCGCAGTAGAGACTAAACAATTGCGTTTACATATCAGTGATATCACCTAATAGCTTAAGCAGTCAAAAACCGAGAAATACGCTGAACAACTCTGTCCAACTTCACAACCTAGGCAAGATCATAGCCTTCAGCGGATTCTTCATCACCATAGTGAAAGCAAAAGTCTCAGTGGGGTCGGGCGGGGCTCCGGGAACTGGCAACCACCTGAAAGCATGCACCATCCTAGCAACCAGCAAGTTAACATGCAAAATCCCCAAAGTCCAAGCGGGGCAAATCCGACGACCCGCCCCGAAAGGAAGCATCTTCACTCCTCTAGTCCCCGTCAAATCCACCCCAACCCCATCACCTGCTAAGAACCTCTCGGGACGGAACTCGTCCGGATCCTCCCACAAAGCAGGATCCTCCGTAATCCAGGCAGTGTAAAACTCCACGTTTACATCCTCCGGAATTTTGTAGCCACCAAGCTGCGTCTCCTGAGTGGCTGCGTGAGATAGCAGAAAATGGCTTGGTGGGTGTCGCCGGAAAGTTTCTTTCACCACTGCACTAAGATAAGTCATTTTCTCCACATCCTCTTCTTTCACCAAGCCAGCTTCACCTACAAAGCTAACAATCTCGTTGTACAGCTTTTCTTGTATCTTTTGGTTTAATACCAAGTGGAGTAGAGCCCATTCAACGGTTGTTGCACTAGTGTCGGTTCCAGCACTTATCACCTCTGAGCACAAAGTCGTAAACTCCTCTTCTTCTAATGGCCCTCTATTTGTTGTTTGGAGGTTAAACAAAGAGTCTATATAGGCTGCACCAACTGGACTCACCATCTCTGAGCTTGGTGGTTCGCCTTTCTCTACAAAGGCTCTCCTGTTCCTTATAAGTGGAACCAAACAATCCAGTTGTCTCTTCCTCAGTTCTTTGGCTTGTTTCATTTCCTTTCGAAATAGGGGAGCGAGAACCGGCAAGAAATCTGGGAGCTTTGGTGCTGTAATCAACATGACCTCTTTTAGAGTGGCTTCTATTCTTTTGATCCTTTCCTCCGAGACTCTTGCACCAAAGCAGAGACATATTAGGATGCTACATATTGTGAACCTGCAGTTACTCATCACCTCAACGTAACCATTCTCAAAAGCCTCTACTTTTAGTCTTTTCATGTGATTCTCTAGAGCCCATTCTCGTATCCAGCTGCACTGTCTGATCCTCACCGGGTTAATAAACTCGGTGACAAAGTTTCGGCGCAGAGTTCGCCATAGAGGACCGTATTTGGCGGAGTTGATCGCACACTTTCCAACGCTGAAAACAAGTCTGATCGGCGAGTCGGGAGGGCGACTTGCGAACAGAGGGCCTCGCTGGACTAGGGCTTCGTGGATGAGCTCAGAGCTGCTGACGATAACCAAAGTACGTTGACCCATTTGCATGGTGAAGATTGGGCCATATTTTGCACGCAAATCACGTACTATGTAGATAAAGGATCGACGTTGAAGAATGACTTGAAACAAGTTACCTACTAGCGGCCAACCTGGTGGTCCTGGTGGAAGGTTCTTGACACCACCGCCGGTGACCGACCCATATCGCCACCATAGTCGAAGAAGGAAGAGCAAAGAACACAATATCAGGAGGTTTATCACATCCATGTCTGAGAAGAATTTGTGGCGGTTCAGGTATAGAACGCTGGTTTATATATAGATATAGATGGCAATGCTTGACGATTAGTAAAAAGGTCTTGACTACGGTGTCAATAAATGAACGTCGTCTACTCCAGCGCTAGCTATTTGGTTTATTTAATATTGTCCTTAAATGATATGAGGAGAATATTTTGAGAAAATGATTTTTCTGAAGTTCTAGGCTTAGTTAATTTATTAACTAACTGAAGGATACCAAATTTAGGAAGGACTTTCGGTCATGCATGTTTCGTGAGATATAATAGAATGAAATGAAACTTACAATGTAACAAATTCTTAGTATAACGTAATTGACATTGATCAAGATTTTCGGAGGGTACAAGATATTATACCATTACAGAATTGGAATTAAAAAAATAGTAAGAGGTATTTACTCATATACCCTAATTATATATAATGCCAAATACTACCTTTGGGTTTTGTCAAGCTTTTTTAATTTACTAACGCTTAATTTTGAATCGATGCTTAATAAGAGAAACCCATACTTAGAGTCCAAATTCCATTAAGTTAAACTTAAGTTTTAATGTAGAAGATCGTTTCTAACTTCTAATCTTATTCAATAACTAAAAGCAAAAATCTTCATGAACAATATTGTATAAAACAATTTTGGCATATAAATTAAATTAGATGATATGGATAGAGAAAAAAAAAAGATAGTTGTTTTTCATTTTAGTAATTTTATGGTCATCGTAATTATCATAATTTATTGTTTGTAAAAATTAATTTAATTGATTGTTTTTGAAAGTGGGAAAGAATTGAATGAATAGAAGCTTCCACTAAAAAGGCAATTGTTTAAAACAGTGTACTTCAAGTCTGTAGCCACTGAATTTTGAAGCAAATAAGCAAACAATGTACATCTACCCCTCACAGAAAATATACAAAGGAGGATCTCAAGGTACTGCAATAGAAGTTTTTCTCAGGAAAGTAAAATTCCCCTTATAAATTATGTTATAAATAATCTCCACATGTATTATCAACATTATCAAAACAAAGTGCGTTAGTTAGACTTTTCGGATTTTGAGTTTTTCCTCTGTTAAAAAAATAAAAAAATGGAGAGGTTCGTAAAAATATTTCTTTGTGTAGGGGATCCTGCCAAGCAAGTAATGGCCAAAGTAAAATGTAGCAATTTTTTTCTTAGGATGAAAGAGGCTTAGGAATTACCCTATTAGAATCACAAACAAAGTGCTTATGATTCAAAGGATACATAGTTCACCCAATGATAAACAAGCTCTTTGGTTCAAATGGTTGTATAGTTTCTACTAAAGGAGTATTAATTTCTATACCATTCATCCTAAATCTAATGCCTTTTGAAGTATAGTTTAAATTTGCAAGCCAAGGGAAATAATAAGGATAATGATCAAGAATACACTACAAGAAAAATGTTAAATACCGACGGAATTACACCGACGGTACAAAAGAAACAAACTTTTGGTTTGATATTTGGCTAAACGGTAGATCGCTTAGAGGACTATATAAACTCAATGGACATCATAATTTTATTCTAGGTTCTAATTTAGTCAAAGATGTACTAAGTTATATAATAATATGCTTTGATCTTCTTCCTATGAGCCCTCTCATAAATATGATATTAAGAACAAAACTTCTTTTCAGATAAGGACTTTATTTTATAAACCAAAAATCTAAATGGCAAATTCACTAATGTTTGTTGTAAGTTAATGTTGAAGATTCTAGCTCCTAAAGCCAAATGGCATAATTTACCCAAAAAAAGCCAAATGGCATAAACTAGTATTGTTTGCACAAGTTAATCCTAGAGAAGTTTTACTCTTTGGCTCACAATCAAGGAGAGGTTGTCCACATTAAACATAATTAGAAGAATTATAAACATTTTAAGCACTTGTTCACTATGAAATCTTGAGAAATAAATCATTAAGCACTTATTCTTCAAATACAAATAAGCTTCCTACATCTAGGGATTCTTCAGCTAAATAGCATGCCATCTCCCCCCTTTAATTGATCTACAATTATTATTTAATCATGTCAGGACTATAATCATTGTAATGGGGATATTTTAGCTTATAGAATTTTCTTAAGAAACATTGTGTTTTCCTTATAAAAAGAAAGAAATATGGAATTTTCCAAATGCAACCAAAAAATAAATCAATTTTATTATAAGAACTAATTAGTTTCAATAGAGAAAAATTGATAGTATAGAGGATTCAATTGAACTATAGTTCATATATAGCTATTGTTTGGAATTTTCCTTAAGGAATAAGCTAAAATCTCAAGTTACAGCTCAAAGAATTACATAATTATTGTAATATCACGTTTCCATACAAAGGGTTTGAACCTTAGAAATTTGGTACATGTGAGATCAATCAGAGAAATTAGGAAAACACATCTCATGCTCATGCATTATATAAGGTGCACATGCACATGAATAGTGAATCTTTGCACATAACAATAATTATACATGCATTCATTGACATTCCGGGTATAATTATTAATAAATGTGATTGTTATTGAGAATTTTGATTTGTTGGTATTGAAAATTATCTTGGAGAGTGTACTTGTTGATTTAGAATTTTTGGAGAATTTTGGAAAAAAATTTTATGAAAAAATTTGGGTCGATTTTTGGACTAGGAAAATTGTCAAGTGGCAAGACATTTGTTAACTGGTAGTAGAATTTACTGTCAAATGGCAATGAAAATTTAGATAAATGATTTTTGGATTTATTAACTAGAGCCATTGAAATTTTGGGGGAAAATTAGAGTGGAAATTGAAATTTGATTGGAAATAAGCCAACTTAGTGCCTTAGAAATGAGACAAGTGGCAAGTGACATGTCACTTGCCTAACCATGTCTTAAACTTTTATGTGTATGAAAAGACCCTATCTTTTTATTGTTCTCCACGATGCTTCTCTTTTTAAAGGCCATTGGTGATTTATTTTGGGTTTCCTCCATCAATTTCGTGGCTTCTCTTCTTCCTATCTTCTTCTTGATTTTTGACCATCTTTCATGCTACTTTTTTATCTTGCTTTCTCTTCCATTCTCACCAAAAACCCAAACCTTCCAACCTCAAGATGATGATGAACGTGAGTTGCTTGGGAGTTAGGGTTGAGTGAGAGTTTGAAGAGTTTGGAGCTAAACCAAGTAAGTTTTGCTTTCAATGTTTTGGGCATTGTTAAACTAAGCTAGAATGATGGGTAAATTGAGATTGGACGACTTAATTATGTGAATTGTATATATGGGTCATGAATGATGGAAAGCCTAGGAAAAGTTCTTGCTTTTATATGTGTATGATGATTAATGATATATAATGTGATATAGAGATGTTTTGGAAGTTAGAGTTTGAATATAATGATGTTTAGATGAGGGTAGA
>JANZXV010000002.1:26754045-26764505 GCA_027576455.1 Erythroxylum roigii
ACGAGACTCATCAATAAGGATAGAAAATAACCCACCTTGAAGATCATTAATAATGGCATTGGAGGTTTCAATTGCAGTAGCTTTGACAATATCCTTTTGTATGTCAGGAGCAATAACTTTGAGATTTCTGCGGGCATTGTTTAAAACAACATTGTTGATTGCTTCATTATGGTCAGCAAAGAATTGTAAAAGTTGAAGAAAATTACCATTATTACTAGAAGTCTTTGATTCATCACGACCACGAAAAGCCAATCCTTGATGTAAAAGGAATCGAATACAATCCACTGATGTAGTGAGTTGGGTATGATAGTCCTTTCGAGCTTGGTTGGATTGATTAGCATAACTAACTTGAATATGGTGTTTCTGATTCATCAAATCTTGACATTTCTTCCAAGCTATATTCTGAAAGCAATTAGGATCTCCTACATGAATATGAAATCTGTCTTTTTTCTTCCAATTGTTAAATCCATCAGGAACAAAAGTATCACCACTTGCTTGCTTCCAATATCCAGCCTAAAAAGATAGCAACATAAGCAAAAAGTTGCATCTTTTGTAACAATATACTCTAACCAATTGGCGTATTCTTTAAACCAAGATGGAACAAATCTAAATATTTCCAAGTTTTCTTTATGGAAAATCATGCTCAAAAGGTTGACATAGACCCTTTTGCAAATAAGCTCTTCGTATTCTATCACGATCATTAGAATGATAATTTGAATTTTTTCCGCAATCTTGGATCAGACTGAAGATCATCTAAATTAACTTCTAAATGAGGATGGTTTAAAGGGTTGGGGCTAGAATCTTTATTTGTATGAGACCTTTTGAGAAATTTGTCCATAATTGAAATCAAAGTTAAGTAATTAGAGAAGATATCATGATATACAAATAAAATATGTACATAAGAACATAAAGAGAGGATAGTGTTGTAAGAAAAAATAGTTTGTTTAAGAACCAACAGCTACATTATTATCAAAAAGAAAAAAAATCTACATTTGCTAATCTATCACTGTTTTCAATTAATTATAAATTTCATATTTGATATTTCTACGACCTCCATTTTATTTATTTTCCTAAAGCACTCATTGTCTCATTACCCATTCATCAGTTCACAAAAATTGTTATTTGATGTCTTTCCCTTTTATCTCTAAATTGGTGAGAATCATTGAATTTCTCTCTATGTGTTTAGAATTACTAATTTTCTTCTTTTCTTTCTTTTGATTATTTTACTAATTAGTAAAAGAAAATCTACAAATGCTACAATAACTCAATGAGTTTCACATATTCACATAAAAAGATATTATAAAAGTATCATATAGGGACAAATTAAATACAAAATAAACAAAAAATTATCTATTTATAAAAAATTAACTAATTAAAACTATTTGAATAACACTTTACACATATGCAAATTATGAAATACACAAACAAAAAGTAAAATTTTCATACATACTTTAGGCATATCATGTTTTCCAAAGTAAAAAAGAAATTGATAATGGAAGTTATTATATTAATGTGATATTAATGTGATGTTAATGTGATATCAACGACTAATAGGCATAGTGGTCATTTTGAGATTGCTTACAATTTTTTTAGGCTTCAACCAATCACATTATAGGCTATAGCTCCCCTTTATGTTTTTGAGACTCTCACTATTATTCAAATGTTTCATCTTTAACATGTGGTCTTGTCCTTTTCAAAGTACAAACCCAATATAAAATGTAGAATATGAAGTCATCTACGTCACTTTTTTCTTTTCTATAACAAGAAAATGAGTAAAGAATGTAAAGATTAAAACTGTACTAACTCTATTACAAGAAAGAACCCATCTCTAAATTATACGTACTATACAGTACACACTACACACAAGGACGACAAGAGATGAAGTGAGAATTTACCATTCAAATATCAAAGCCCTCAACATTTAGAATGGGGTGGGGCCTGAAGTAAATCATTTGTTAATATAAAAATCACGTATAATATATAGAATACACAAGAAGGGGGTTGAATTGTGTTAATCTTCAAAGATTTTAATCTTTAAAAATTTCTTGAATTTCTTTACTAATTCAGATGATTACAAAACAATTCTCCTAAGTCAACGAGTATTGCAATCGCAAAAATTATTATCTACTCCTCTAACAATAAGAAAATTAAAAGATAAGAGTTAAAGAATAGACGCCTTGATTTTATACTGGTTCACCCTTAACCTTGGGTTACATCCAGTCCTCAGAGTTTGTCTGAGATTTCACTATACTCTTCAACGTTACAAGTATTCTTTCTACACTTATAGAGCCTTTTTAGGTCTCTCTCACAAAGTATTTTTTATCTGCTTTCTCAGCCTCTCTAGGCTCTAGACTTTCTTTCTCTTGGAAAGATATTGTTTAAACTTCACGTTACAGATGTGTTTTCTCTCTTTCTTTCACATTTGAATACAAAGTTTTTCTAAGTATTATACAATCAGATTTTCTCTCTTTTGTATTGTATCTCGTTGTAAAAAATGCTATCTTTTTTTTTTACGACTATACCTAGTATTTATAGCGTAAAACTTTAATTGTCTTCTTGAGAAAAATAGTATTCAAACTAATAAACCAATAATGTACAATATTCTCCACTCTTTTTTTTCTCCTCTTCTCCACCTATTTGTTATTAATCAAAAAGATAATTCATTTTAAACACTTCAGAATTTCAGAATGCATGTGTTGAATATCAGTGCGGATCGTCTTAAGGTCTTGTTTAATAAAAAACACATAAAAGTGTTATATCCTCATGAAGATCACCCATTGAATCACCCAGTTCATCAACCTTAGTATGAATTTCCATATATTTTTTGCTAAAGCTTCTTAAACTTCCTTTTTCTTGTGACCAGCTTCAGTCCAATTGATGAAATGCTTCAAGAACTCCAAATTAACAATAGGATCTTGTTGTATTTCACTAAGTGGATGAAGGTGTTCAACAACTGATGGTTGTCTAGGTGGAACGTCTAACTCTATGATTTTGATTGAGGATAGTTTGAAGGTTTGTTTTCCTTCTGGGAGATCAAGATCATCAAGTTCAGGTAGTTTGAGAATTGGTTGCCCAAGAAGGTGTAACACATTTTCTACTGAAGGTATGAAACCTAAAGGTTTGAAATGCATGATTAAATGCACAAAGGTTTCTAAATTGAAATTGATACCTTCTATTGTGATACTCTTGTACCTTCCTTCTGTCACAGTGCCAACTACCTTGAAACTCTCATCTTTGGTAGAAACTCCAAATTGACTCCCTAATGCCCTTGATATATGATGTGATACATAGACACCTATAGGTTGAGCTGCATAACATGCATTATCTATGTTATTCACAGCCACTTAAATATCTTCTGCAATGAGATCATCTTCATGCCCTTCAGGAAACATCTTCTTCGTCCCTTTTTCTTCGTTTATTACGGGGGTTGAACATCTTGGTTGTACATCTAGTACAATCTTTATTGTTGTTCTGCTTGTTATCGGATAGATAGTATAAAGATCTTTTGAAATCTTCATTAGATATGGTTCTGACTTTTCATCTCGCAGAATACCATATAGTCTTCGTTCTTCATGACTGAGAAGATGTATTGTCTAATCGTTTATTGGTATAGGCTCAACTTGTACCTTGACTATCTGCTTAGAAGGTTCTCTGATAATAATTGAACTTCTATTTCGATCAAGTACTGATTCTTCTATAACCTTCATTTTCAAATCCTTTTTCTTAATTAGTTCAGAAGGATTGTAAGGTACTAACTGGTGTTCAACTGTCTGTACTTTTTGTGGAACAACATATAAAGAAATCTTTTTTTGAGTAAGCTTCATCTTCTTTTGTTCTTCTACTGGTTTGGAAGAGAGTTGTTGTTGAGGCTTCTTCTTCTCAAATACTAACTTCCTTTTTATCTCTGTCTCTCCACATGATTTTGCTAATTGACGTTGCAGGATAGAGACAATTGATTTGGTAGGTTGTTGTCGTTGCTCTTACGTCTCAGAATCTACACCAAGAATCAAAACTTTCTACTTCTTTTGTTCTTGTTGTCGTAAGGTCAATAATCTTAGTGACCTTCTTGACTGTTGGGCTTTTCAAATTGGAGCGTCTCAGCCTTCCTCTTCAAAGATACTTGATGAGTAGATTGTTGAACCTTGTTTTCCTCCCTCTGTAGAATCATCTTGTCTTGTATTGACATATTAGACGATTGTTCAACCTTTTCTTCTACTGATATTCTTCCTGTCGATCTAGGTTTTGTTTGTATTTCAAATAGAACATGTTCACTCCTGCTTCGTCTTACTATACGCTCCCCCTCAAACTTTGCTTTCGGTGTAGAACCTATATCCGCTTCAACTTCAATCTTGATTCCCATTTTGTGAATAGTAGAGGCATTAATAACACTCTTAATATTAATCTTGACTATGTTTCCTCTATCAAGTAGGATTCCAGACTCTCTAAAGAATCTTGCCAATAGCATATCGTAAGGTAAAGAGCCATAATAATCTCCCTTAGACTTTATCGTGTTCTTCAAAATCAAGAACAAAAGATTAATAGGTTGGTAAGTAAGTAGATGAAACAAACAATGTTCATCATTCATTGTCACCGAGTCCTTTGAGCGTGCTCTTGGTAGAATACAATGGAGAAGAAGTGAGTGAAGAACCCTAGTCTTCAGAAGGAGGGTTGAAGATTTCTTGACTCCTGGATTACTACATCCATATAGTTGTCGATCGATGTGAGCTTTGTCTACACGACCTTGAGCAATCCATTTTGTATTGTTAAATAGTTTTGCTCCAATACTTGGACACCCAATAGCCTTCTCAATAGAATCTTGTGTGACTATAACCGATAACCCATCTACCATTGATATTAAGGTGTTGTCCAGCACCTTTGTATTCTTCCAGAACTCATATATTTCATTCAAATAGACCGTCTCACGAATGTTGAGAAATTTTCCTAGCCAACTGCTTCAATTTCTGGTTCGATGTCCATCTGATTTTTCTTCAAGGAAGTGAAATCAACGTGTCTCCCATAGATAAGAGATTTCTCCAATTTTTTATCTGTAACAAATAAACACTAAACACACAAATATATTTCACTTAACGTAGCGAGTTTAGTATCTAACGATAAGAATATGAAATGAGAGGAACTTGAAGTTTAGAACAGAGTATTAAGTCGTCTTTGTTGAGAGTACTAACCAAGTCGATTTCAAGGTTTTTCAAGAAAAATCTAGAGTATAAGGTATTTTAGAATCTTGAGAAGATTTCCTTCTTATACTTACTCTTGAAAAGTTACCGTTTGTATAAAATGATGTCTAACTTCAATATGCTTTGCCCTTGAGTGTTGTATTGGATTCTTTGAGAGATTAATAGTACTTATGTTGTCACAGAAGATTGGAATCTGATCTTCTTGGATAGAATAATCCTCCTACCAAATCATGTCTAACTAACTTGGAAGTATGTTTAAAACTAACATGGCCTAGCTTTTTGTGCCAAACCAGTTTTTCCTCATCTGTTAATATAAGACATGAAATATTTTGTCTTTTCAAATCGTCTAAGTTAATTTTATAGAGATTATTTCATCTCTTGGCAGAAAAGAATTTGGAATTGTCCTTGTTTTTTACTACACAAGAATTTTGATTAAAGGATACTTCAAAACCAGAATCACATAATTGACTTACATTAATTAGATTATGCTTTAAGCCTTCAACTAGCAGAACATTATCAATAGACAAAAAAGAATCTTTACCAATTTTGCCTGCTAGTTGTCTCCAAAAGTTACTGATCCCCCTTGCTTATGTTGGAGGTTTAGGAACATAAACCTTCTTCCTGTCATATGTCGCGAATAGTCACTGTCTAAGTACCATTGGTGCTGGTTGCTTTTTTCAGGAAGGGAGATCAGCAGTATATATTATATCCTTCTTAGGTACCCATATTTTCTTGGGTCCTTTGGGGTTAGCCTTACAGTTATTCATCAAATAATAAGAATATTGTTTCTTTTTCTTTCTATTAGGAACAAAACTCTTATTATGATGAACATTACTATTATCAAAACCTAAACCACTCTTATCATTTGGATGTCTATATCTTCTAATCGTATCATTCATCCTTTTTGTGCTTTCAGTAAATGTTGATAAATCTGCTAAGAGACTGTTAATCCGTTGTTTCAGTTGATTAATTTCCTCAGATCTATCTACAGTTACTTTCTTTTTCATATCGTCTACTTGTTTCTTAAAGCAGACGTTTTCTTTTTCTAAAAGTTCTATGTTCTTCAAACTTTCAGCAAATTTCTTTTTCAATATCCTATATTGTTTTAAGATAGCATGTGAATCTTCTAACAATTCTAAGTACGCATCCTGAAGATCATTAAAGTTAGAAATTACCTCATCATCGCATTCCGTCTCAGTTACCAAGCATATATTTGCTTGTTCTGAAGTTTCTGAGTCGGATTCAAATTCAGACGAGTCTAGATCTTCCCATGTTGCCATCATGCTCTTTTTGTTTTCTTTACTTTTCTTCTGTTTTCTTTTGAGCAATGGGCATTCAGACTTGTAATGTCCTGGTTTACTGCACTCATAGCAGACGATAGAACTTTTCTCATTCTTTGAATCGTCTTTGCTATTCTTCTTAAAAGAGAAGTCTTTATTTCCCCTTGATTTGTTTTTCCACATCCTTCTAATCTTTCTTGAGGATAGTTCATCATCATCTTCACTTGAATCTTGATCAAATTCACTATCATCATCCTTTTTTATTTCTTTAATCTTTAATGCTTTTGAAGATGTGCTTCTATTTTTCTGAATCTTCTAATTCTTCTAACCTGCCTTTAATGCAATAGATTTATCTCTTCTAGGTTTATCTTCTGCATCAAGCTCTACTTCATGAATTTTCAGTGAACCAAGCAATTCATCTAGCTTCAGCTAACTTAAATCCTTGGCCTCTTGTATTGATGTTACTTTGGGTCTCCATCTTTTTGGAAGACTCCTGAGAATCTTTCTAATATGATCTTGACTTTCGTAGATTCTCCCTAGAGCTTTAAGTCCATTAATAATTGTTTGGAATCGTTCAAATATCTTATCGATAGTCTCATCATCTTTCATGCTGAATAGCTCATACTGATGAACAAGAATACTAATCTTGGACTCTTTCACCTAATTTGTTCCTTCATGTGCAATGGCTAATGTATCCCACGTTTCCTTTGCAGATTTGCATCCATGAACCTTATCATATTCACTTCTGCTTAGAGCACAACTTAAAAAGAAATTGGTCTTTGAATTTAACTGAAAGCGAGCTTTCTGATCAACCGTCTATTGGTCACGAGAGATACTATTCCCTTCATTGTCTATTGGTGTATATGGTCCATTTTCAATAATATCCTAAAGATCAATATGTGTGGAATCTATGAAGAGCCGCATCCTATCCTTCCAATAATGATAGTCTTCACCATTGAATGTAGGGGTCTTGTGACTGAGGCACCTTCAGCTATAAAAACATATGATTCAGCCATGGATCTTTTTCCTCACTTTGTAACAGTGTTTCTTGGAAACCTTGCTCTGATACCAACTGAAGTAAATCACTTGTTAATATAGAAATAACGTATAATATATAGAATACACAAGAAGGGGGTTGAATTGTGTAAAATCTTCAAAGATTTTAATCTTTAAAATTTTCTTGAATTTCTTTACTAATTCAGATGATTGCAAAATAATTCTCTTAAGTCAATGAGTAATGCAATCGCAAAATTATTATCTACTCTTCTAACAACAAGAAAAATTAAAAGATAAGGGTTAAAGAATAGAAGCCGCAATTTTATATTGGTTCACCCTTAACCTTGGGCTACGTCCAGTCCTTAGAGTTTGTCTGAGATTTCACTATACTCTTCAATGTTACAAGTATCCTTTCTACACTTGTAGAGCCTCTTTTGGTCTCTCTCACAAAGTATTTTTATCTACTTTCTTAGCCTCTCCAGGCTCTAGCCTTTCTTTCTCTTGGGAAGATATTGTTTGAACTTCACGTTACAGATGCGTTTGCTCTCTTTCTTTCGCATTCAAATACAGAGTTTCTCTAAGTATTGTACAATCAGATTTTCTATCTTTTGTATTGTATCTCATAAAAACATTATATTTTTTGTTTACGACTATACCTAGTATTTGCAGCCTAAAACTTTAACTGTCTTCTTGAGAAAACTGCTTCTTGAATCTTCTAGAAACCGTTATTAGTTAAGTCCTATAACTAAATCCAACTAACTAACTGACTGACGTTCTAGAATCTTTTTCATTTGCATCATCTGGTACTGTGCTTCTTCTGGTGTCGCGATTTGTCTGGTGTCGCGCTTTCGTCTAGTCTATCTGAGACGCTTTGTCGTAATTAACTTTTAAGTGTCCTCTTGAGTTGGGCTTCTGTATCTTCTTATGTTGACCTTCTGTATCTTCTTATGTTGACCTTCTTTATCTTCTTATGTTGACCGTCTTGATCTTCTTGTGATGACCATCTTGAGTTTGAAGTATCGTCTGGGTTTGACCATGTATCTTCTGGGGTTGACTATGTATTGTCTTAAGTTGACGATTTCTGTCATTTACATTTTTCTGCATACTTAACAAACTCATCAGCACAGTTCACACATTTCTAAGATTATTATTATTTGATTGTCATCAAAATTAATAGAAGTGAAGTCTTCTTGACTTAACAATCAAATAATAATAATCTTCTATTAATTTTGATGACAATCAAATAATAGAAGTGAAGTCTTCTTGACTTAACAAGGTCGTGGATAACAATAGTAGATAATTGTTTCTTGCTTTGGGTGTGGTGGTTCTCGTGGAGTTAGGAGAAGAAGAAGCTAAAAAGGCAGAAAGTAGTGGGTTGAAGAAGCTAAAAGGGTAAAAAAAATATGAATAACAAAAGTCAATTAAGCATGTAGTTTTTATCTCTTTATTTGTAGGCTTTCAATTAAAAAATCATGGGATAGGAGACTTTGTAATTTGGAACCAAAGCATGATTAAAAAATGAATAATGACTCATTTATTCAAGCTAAAATTGAGAAAAACAATGGAGTTCTTATATAGGATTGGTAATGGCATCTCATATTTCTTTTGGCATGATAACTTGTTCATCCTATGAGATTTAAGTGGGGTTCATGAACTCAACACAATAATAGGTGAAATTACAAATAGTACATCAGTATATGAGGCCTTATATGCGCATAGTAGGTTGATCTCTAATATATCATATGTAAGCAATCTATTGATCTAGCTTTCGCCAAATTAGGAAGACTTGATTAAATGGAAGAGACATTAATCTATAAAGTTCACTAATGGCTCATGCATATTATTGTTAAATGGACAAGTTTCCACAATCACTTGTTATAATTTAGTCTAGTTTTAATAGGCTTATCCTAATGTCTCTATCATATTTTATATAGCTATCAAAGGGAGATTAAGCACATTAGTTCAAATAAAAAATTCCTTAGCGTAAATGATATTTGTGTGTTTGCAGTTAGAATGACGAATCTACAAAGCATTTTCTCTAATTATCAGTATACATCAAGGATTTGGAACTCTATCAAAGGGTTGTGCCATTCAAATATCCCCACTAGTAGTTGGTGAGACCACTTAGACTGATGTTGTAAAAATCAGAAGAGGAAAGAAGTATATTAGATTGTATTCAAGCTTTTTTTTAAGAAACTCAATATATGGCAAAAGGAAAAGGATCTTTTTAATGAAAAGGTACACTAATAAAGGCTTATTAACACTGTAGTGAATAACATCAAGGACAAACTAATATCTCATAAGCTATATATGAATTGTAATGAAGACTTGCTACTCAAATGGAGACTTCCACATAAGGAATAGAAAGTCACACCTACATCTGCACTAATCTTTTGTACTTCAAGATAAAGATGAAGATGCTTAAGTTTTTGATATGGAACTTATTATTATTTCATTGATATAGCCCTGTGGCTCAGAGCAAGGAAATAAATGATACTTCCTAATAAGTAGTAACTTCCATGTGATTAATAGACTCCTTTTACATATTTAAGTTAATTTGATAGCTTAAACATTTTTTTTACCTTACTCTCCTTGATTTTGATAATAAAATTTATCTTTTCAAAAAAATAAAAAAACCTCCTTATCGTTATGTCTAATTTCAACTTAGCTTAATGATTAGCAACTTAGCTTAATGCTCGACATTATAAGAAATATGTTCATTTTTTTAGAACCAAAGATTTATCCATTTAAAAATTAAAATAGTCTCTTAATAGATAAAACTCTTTATCTTCATAAAATTACAAATTTTGAATTATTAGGTCTGTTAAATAATTTTTGGCTTACTATAATTCCAAAACTTTGAAATTACTTTCAATTCAAGATCAACATTCCACTTGGTGCAATTTTTGCACAAGATAAACTATTTCCATAGTTAATGCACTATAAATTATGTTTTCTAATGAAAAGAAAAGAAAGTAAAAGTTGCCTTATT
>JANZXV010000002.1:26799544-26810548 GCA_027576455.1 Erythroxylum roigii
TATGATAGTTGAATATTGTCCAGTGGGGGGAGAACTCATAAAAGGGAAGCTCAATACCATAATGGTTGGAGATATGGTTTGCATAACTGAGTCCCTTGTGAAGGCAATTTTGCGCCGTAGACCATTATGGCAAATATCTTCAATTGAGGAAATTCTACCCTTGCTTGGAAGACCAGCCCGATGACTGCTAGTTCCTGATGATTTAGATCTTCCAGAGCCCAACCTATCTATGCAACCTCCTACCCTAGAAATTGTTGAAGTCTGTGTTCCAACTTCAGATGCGTACAACACAACAACTTTGGGGAAGAACAACAAAGGGAAGACGATGATCGACCGACTACATCTTTTGATTTGGAAGCAGAAGTAATTCAACTAGGTAGAGAACTCAGGGAGATAAAGGAGATGCTAAAAGAATTGTTGAAGAATCGTTGGTCTAAATCATTTCTGATTAATAACAAATAGGGGGAGAAGAGAAAATAAAGGTGGAGAAAGGAAAAATGAAATGAAGGTCTGATCTCTGATCTGTTTTTGTTTTCACTTCTATTATTTTTCTATCTGTATCTGTACATATTTCCTTACTATTATGATTATCTGTTATCATCAAAAAGGGGGAGATTGTTAAGTCAAAATGACTTTACGAACATAATTTTAATGAGGAACAAATAATAATGAAAGGAAACAAATATAGAAAGCAGACGGAGACAAATAGAAAAAGCAGACGGAAAAAATAGACGAAACAAAGCAGACGCAAAGAAAAGCACAAGGAAGCAAATAAGAAAAGCAGACGGAAGCAAAATTGAAAAACAGACGGAAGCAAAGCTAAGCAGAAAGCAGACGCAAAAAACAGACGAAAGAAAGCAGGCGCAAAAATCAGACGGAAGAAAGTCAAAGCAAAAGAAGACGGAAGAAAGTGAAAGCAAAAGAAGAAGGAAGAAAGCAGACACAAAAATACAGAAGAAAGAAATTGAATATTAAACCATAGCTTAATATAACATAGGATTCCATTTAATAGTTATTATAATCTGTCGGATTCATTAATCATTTAATTGAAATGTAAAAATAGTTAAGCAGAGTTTAATCGAAATGATAACTAGCTTAATATAACGTAGGCTTCCCCTCATTTAATAGAGCGCCGCTCTTGCTATTTATCTGACCTGCCAGAACCTTTATCCTCTAACTTCAATCAAACAATTTCTACCCTGTTCTTTTCGCATCTGCTTTTTAGTTTTGTGCTTCCCTCTGCTTTTGCTCAGTCTTACTTTCTATTTATTGTTTCTCCCCTGCTTATTATTATTAAGTATATATACTAAGGACGAGTTGGATGGACGACCACGCTTTCCATTTTTATTTATATATCCTACTCTTTAAAGTTTTACAGTCAAACGGCAGTGATTTTGCTAGAGAAACGTTAAAAAAAAGTTTCCATTTCTACAGAAGAGAGAGAGATTTAGAATTTGTAAGACACGAAAGTTTTCCCGTTTAATATTTTTTAAAATAATTATCATGTTTGTTTAATGGTAATGGAAACAAGATTGGTGGTGATCTGGAATATGTTGAGTTATGAAGTTAATACAGTAAAACAAAGTTTTAAGACAATGACGGTGTTGGGACCCAATCTCAGGAACCGGATCCCAACCGAAAAATGGAAACAGAAATGAAGCAAACAGAATCGAAAGCAGAAATCGAAAGAACGGATTCTTTTCACATTCGAAGCGGAATGAAACGGAAGCAAATGCCGACATCCGAAATCGCAAATCTTAGGAAACAAAAAGTTGCGTTGGAACCTTAGACTAAGCCAAACCGAAATCCGGTATAAATTTTTTTTTTCGTTCCTTCCTCTTTATACAAAACCATTCCAAGTTCTCTTTTGGAAATTATCTTTAATCAAACTCAGTTCATAATTTTCTTCTTAATCAAATCATACATATCCCAAATTTTCATCTTTGAACTAAACACTTATCTTTAACAAACTAATTTCTTATTCTTATTCTTATCTTAACCCGATTTTTACCGAAAATCGGGCAGCATAACGGCTGTATTTTATACAGCCCAAAAATCTGCAAAGGCAAAAACACACTTCTATAAACCAAATCCAATCACACAAAGTCATCGGACTCCCCGTCCGGAATCCAAACATCGGCAGAAACACACATCTATACCTAACACTCCAATAATTCTCAAACATCATCAGAAACATCCATATCTCAATTCACTCATGTACAACCCACAGTTTACTTACATCATCATAATCATACACAATTGAAATATACAACTTCATAAATCCAATACACTATATTTCATAGTTCACAAACATCCCAAAATAAAAACTTACAAACCACGATGGCCTTCCAAGCCATACTTAGATACCAAAATTCCAAAAGTACAAAGGACAGACGAATACAAGTTGAACACAAGTCTTGACTTTCTTTCATCCGATCTCCTTCCCGAATACCTGGAGATGGGGATGAAAGGGGGGGTGAGCTTACGCTCCGTGGATAACATATTTATACTCGAAAATAAGCAAAAATCTTTTCTTAAAATGTTCGTCATTTATAAACATTTCTCAGTCGCAAGAATTTCAAACTTAATTCTCAAGCCTTTCAAATCATTCAAAATATTCTTAATCAATTTCCAAAATTCTTACGATTTCAAAACTCATTTCTCGAAAATTCACAATTGTTCTCACCAATGAATGCATCACATATAAATGTATCACGAACATAAACAAAATCAAGAATCACATAACATATCAGAATGGTTTGGTTTCGGCCCTAACGGAACGTATTGCACATTCTTGCATAACGGTCATGTGCAGCCGTGAACAGAGGGGAGTCCGAAATCGAAACTCCTAAGCCACTTGCGGGCAGCCAGGAGAAGGCTATCAGAGGGAGACAATGCACTAACTCTTACAAAGGAGACCTAACCAAACCCACATAAACACGTACTTGCAAATCAAATTACCCGAAGGCACATTTCGAATCTTGATTTTCATTCATATCATATCATCAAATCGTGTCAATACTTGACACATTCACATGATCACATATCACATCAAGTCATATAACAAATCACAGTCAATCTCAATCCATCAATTTAATCACATACAAATAAAAGTCATAACAATGAATGCAAGTTAATTCTTTAAACCATAAATCAAACGTATGCAAATTCATAGAGCATATTGTTCAACTTGTCAATTTATTCGAAAACATACTTTTCGTAACTCTTGTATTTTCTTAAAAGCATTCCGAAAACATTAAATTTAATCCTTCGAAAAATCATAATTTCAAACGTGTGCTTAATTTAAAAATTCAATACTTTCTGAATTTTTCAATCAATTTCCCAAGTCATTTGAAAACAATAAATTGCACTTTTGTACCATACTTGTGAAAATTCTTAAAAACCTTCGAAATTAAAAATGGTAGTTTCTTAAATCATTGTACATAGAACCATTTCTAAAACCATTCCAAACGTAAGAAATCTGATCATACAAAGATCAAAGACTACAAACATTTACATAACCAACATTTTTAAACAATTTCAAACGTCTTTCGGAAATCGTACTTTTCAAACATTTAAATAAACCATATTTTCTAAACAATTTCAAACGCATTTCGGAAATCACACTTTGTCAAACATTTTTATAAACAAGTTCGGAAATCGCAAACTTTTCAAACACTTTTATAAACTAATTCCGAAAGTATTCGAAAATCCTAAATTTCTCAAACATTTTCATCAACACTATTTTATAAGTAATTCCAAAAGTATTTGGAAATTCTAAATTTTCATACCTTTACATAAGCTCTATTTTATAATTTTTCAAACACTTTTTATAACAATATTTTTATAAAAAAAAAGGTTTATGAAGATATGATTTCCAAATATTTTTGGAAGTAATTACAAAAACTTTACTTATGAAAATGAGTGAGAAAAAGGATGATACTCTTTCAGGATATGAGGAATGTTTGAAAGATGAGATAAAGGAAAAAAATATAGGTAAATAGTGTTTTGATATGAATGAGAAGTGAAATCGATCAGTATTAGAAATTAAGTGATTCGAGAAAGATGAATGAATTAAGTGGATCTCTATCAAAGATATGGAATACAGTGAGATTGACACAAGAGTGAAATGAATTATTAAGTGAAAGATGTTTTGTCTCTAAAAGTATCACTTTACAAGGTGTGCTCAAATTAGGAAAAAGGATTCTTATATTCGAAATGTAATATACATGAGCATTAGAAGATGGCTGTCACTGTTTACGGGTACTGTTCATTTGGTAATTTTTACTGTTCCATTGGTCATTTTTGACACCAAGTTTGAAAAGTTTAGAGTTCTAGGTAAAAATTTATGAATTTCCGAATTTCTGTGTGTTAAGGCAATAAGGAAACCTTATTCTTTCGCTTGTAACTTTTCCGTATGACTTGATTCGCGAAACTTTGGTTTTCAAGCTAATTTTTCTTCCCCTTTTTGATAAACTTAGAGCTTTTGGGTTTAGTTAGACCTTGCGGATCAAAAGCAAAGAGAGTCAATGATGGGACGTTATTGAAGATAATTCCGTTTTTGGGCGATTTTGCGATCCATAGAGATCCGATTGAGGAATTTGCTGAGTCTTTTGACCTAAAGCCATGGAATTTCATTTTAGCTTAGGAATCGGATTTTTTATTATGGGCCCTAAGAAGATTGATTTTATTTGAGGATTGTTAGGGTGAATCTTATAAGATCTATTTGGATGACATTTAAATTGGTTTGTTTTGAGTTCTCTTTTGTGGTGAGGAATCCCTCCCTCGTGGGATGCGCGTCCAGGTGTCACGTAGGACGTCGGACACGTGTCTCGCAAGGATGGGGCTCCAACATACCATATGAGCTTCCTCCAAAATTTCTTTCCTCAAATCATTAACTTCAGGTACACATACTCTCTACTTTGACTATAATGCACTATCTCTTAACTTAATCTTAAAACTCGAATTTTGCTTCAACTTCTCAATAAGCTTCACTAATTTTGGATCCTTATTTTGAGCTTTTCTTATCCTTTCATGCAATATAGGTCTAAGCTTCAGCGTAGCTAATAATGCTTCATTCCGCCCCAAACTTAGCTCAACATTCAATGCTCTCAGTTGAACTAGGTTTGGTAACCTCGATGTTTGAATTAGTGCTATATTGCTATTAGATTTCTTACTTAATGCATCAGTTACAACATTAGCCTTACCTAGATGGTATTCAATCGTGCAATTATAATCATTAAGTAATTCAATCCACCTCTTTTGTATCATGTTAAGCTCCTTCTAACTCCATAAATATTTCGACCTTCTATGATCTGTAAATATCTTAAATGTTTCACCATATAAATAATCTCTCTAAATCTTCAAAGCAAACACCACTACAGCAAGCTCTAAATCATGAACCAGATAGTTGAACTTATAAGACCTTAACTATCTTGATGCATAAACAATCACTTTATCATACTGCATCAGAACACATCTTAATCCCTAGTGTGAAGCATCACCATACACAACATATCCTCCAGATCCAAATGGGATAGCTAATACCGGTGCTATAGTCAATTAGTGTTTTAATTCTTCAAAATTCCTTTGGCATTCATTTGTCCATTTGAAAGGTACATTCTTCCTCAGAAGCTTTTTTAAAGGGGCTAAGATCAATGAAAACCCCTCGACGAACATCTTATAATAACCTGCTAGTCCAAGAAAACTCCGAATCTCAGATACATTTCTAGGAGCTTCCCACTTTACCACTACCTCATCTTTCATTGGGTCTACTTGTAAGCCCAGTCTAAATACTATATGACCAAAAAACACCACTTGATCAAGCCAAAATTCACACTTACTAAACTTGGCATACAGTTGCTTCTCTCTCATTATCTGTAAAACTAACCTCAAGTGCTCAGAATGTTCCTCTCTACTCTTCGAGTGCACTAGAATATCATCTATGAATACAATCACAAAGTGATCTAAGTAAGACTGAAATACCTTGTTCATTAATACCATAAAGTGTGTCAGAGTGTTCATTAGCCCAAAAGGCATCACCAAAAACTTAAAGTGCCCATATTTGGTCCTGAATGTACTCTTTGGTACATCAGCTTCTGCTATTTTTAACTAGTAGTACCCTGACCTTAAATCCAATTTAGTAAACAACTGAGATCCTTGTAACTGATCAAGTAAGTCATCTATTCTTGGTAAGGGATATTTATTGTTCACTATCACCCGATTCAGTTACCTGTAATCTATGCATAATCTCAAAGTCTCATCCTTCTTCTTTACAAACAAAACTGGAGCTCCACAAAGTGACACACTAGGTCTGATAAAACCTTTATCTGATAACTCCTACAATTGAGTCTTAAGTTCCTTAAGTTCTACAAGTGCCATCGTATACAGAGGAATAGATATAGGAGCAGTACCTGGAATAAGGTCGATAGTAAACTTTGTTTCCCTATCTGAGGGTAATCCCAATAATTCAGTAGGAAACACATCTAGAAAATCCCTAAAAAATAAGAATATCTTGTCTGTCTGCTCAGTTAGGGTATCAGTCACATAGACTAGATAAGCCTCACATCCACTTCGAATCAGCCTAAAAGCACTCATTGATGAAATCAATATAGCTGACACTGCTTGACTAACACCTCGAATATTACTCTTGGTTGATTAAGAGATTTAAGAATGACTTATTTAGTGTAACAATTCATTGCAGTCTTATGAGCAGTAAGTCAATCCATACTTAAGATGAGGTCTATCTCTTTTAACTATAATACTATCAAATCAGCTTTCAACTCAGCCTGGTCAACCTGAATAATACACCCTTTACACACTTCTCCAATCACTGTAGTACCACCTACTGATATACTCACCTCTAAGTCACATTTCAACATCTCTCTCACAATGTAGTTTAGATGCCAATTTTGGTGTGATAAATGAATGCTTAGATCTTGGATCTAACAATGCAAATGCCTCAAATTGAAAGACATGTAACACATATGCAATAACATCTAGAGATTTCTGTACCTCCTATCTGGTAGTAATAAAGATCCTGGCCTAAGACTACAGTTGGTTATTCCGCACCTTAGTTCTAACACTAGGACCTGCTGAACTTGTTTTACCCGTACCTTTGCCTCTCTGTTCTGCTCTACTAGCTTTACTTTGTTGGACAGTCATCTCAGTCACTGATCCTCCTCTCATTCCAGACTGTGCTCCCAAAATTGCGGGATAATATCTAATCTGATGCTCAAAAGAGCCACAACATAAGCAAGCTCCTAATATCTTCCAACGTTCTCCACCATGTTTCTCTCCACAATGCTCATAATTAGGCATCTGTTGTGTTTGCCCTCCAGATACTTGACCTCTACCACTACCAATATGAACAAAACCGCCTTTCGATCTAAATTCCAATTGTCTCGATCTAGTCTATGATCGAAATGAACTATTATGGCATTTACTGAATCTCCTGCCAGAATCAACTTGAGACTCACCATGCCTCTTAATTATGAACTCTTGCCTATGCTCTCCTTGTCCATCCTTTAGTAACTGCTCAAGTTAGATTGAAGTAGCTTGCAGCTCAGTAAAACTACTCATATTGGTAATAGTCAATCTCGTCCTGATCTCTATATTCAGTCCATCCTCAAACTGCCTACTTTTATCCTCCTCAGTCGGAATCAAATCAATAACATACCCTATTAATTCATTAAACCGCACCTCATACTCTGCTACAGGGATATTGCCTTATTTTAGATCTAGGAATTCCTTCACCTTCTTATCCAAATAGATCTTTGGCATATAATTCTCCTATCCAAATAGATCTTTGGCATACATTGATATTAAGACAATCCATTCCTTAAGTAATGACATCAATTAACAACCTAAACTTATCAAACCTTTAACCAATTAATCAAGCTACAATCTAGGTTCATTTCAAGCCTGAATCAAGTCCAAATATACCAATATAAAGTGACTTATCCTTATTTGGTTCAACAAATTTGCAAAACCAAAATGATAAAGCTTTGGCCACGATTGTGGGAAGATTGCCCCGAACTGCACTATCCATTTTCCTTCAATTTCTCCAGATTCTAACACCTTCATACCAAATTCAAAACATCTTCATATTAGTCCATTAATTATATCTCAGTTATACCTTAATTATACTTCAATTCCTCATTAATTTCATCTCCAATTTCAACTCAAAATCATTCAATTGGAGGCTCATAAACTTTTTATCTTTCATGCGTACAAAAACAAAAAAAAACTTTCATTCACTTAATCTCATCATATATGTAGTCCTCTTTTTTTTCAAATTCAAGAACACTTCACTAGCACCTTTCTTTAGAATCAATTCACCTTCATTTAAACTTCAAATCTCAATCTAAATCATCCATATAGAAACCTATGACCTATAGTTCTCATGCATAAAAAACAAAACAGAAAAGTATCCAATTCATGTATCATTTTCTAGCGCACTTCATCATCAACATCATATACAATCAATCCCAATTCAATCATCATAAACTTTCTATTACAACATGCCACAAAGATCAATACTTGTTTATCTCAAGTTCCACCTTAATTCATCAAGTCTACTTTGCCTTATATGCATGCAAGATCATCTCAAATACAAGGTGGGAATTAATGGGTTTTCAGCAAAGATAAAGGACAATAGCAAAAACAATAATGTTCTAATCCTATAACTATCTTATGAAGGGTGAAAGCATATATTTTTGGTGTGGAAATTGAACACAACTTAAGCAAAACACAGGGATGTGAAGCCAAACACAGGGATGTGAGGGTATGGTGTTTAGGTGGTGAGAGGAAAAGAGAAGGAGAATGAACCCAACAACAACTATCCCTGTAGTGGCTTAACTCATTAGGTGCTAGGTGTTACCATTTCATAATGACATTTGTCAACTATGCATGTATTTCATTTGTCCCATATATACACTGCCAAATGTCACTAATATCCTAGGCCATTTGTCACTCAATCACTATTTCCATTTGTAACTTAATTCCCCATGTTAAATGTCACTCAATTCTACTACCATATGTAACTTATTTCCTAGGCTTAGTCATCCTAAATTTTCATGTGTCAATTTGACATTTTTCCTAAACTAAATGAACAGTTTAATTCTTCAATTTTCCAATTGTATCAATTAATTCCAAATTTACTAATTATAATCCACCAAACCAAAATTCAAGACACAAGCACTACACAAGTCACATCATGATCATTTTAAACCTTTTATATCCAAGAATATGTCAATTGAGTGCACATACAATCTTGGCAATGTTTACTAAATCATGATTCATGTGTTTTTGCGAACATTATGCATGTGAATGAAATGCTCTTCATAAATTCTTAAATGATATGACTCAATAGTCTAAGATTCTCCCTCAATAAGTTTTGGAACCTGGGCTATTACACAACCCAATGGAAGTAAATTTCTTTTTCTTTACTTTTTCGCACTAGTTAGATATGTATGTGTGTTTCTATGTTGGTTTATTGCTTGCTTGACTTTTCAATCAAAACAAAAATTTGCTTGTTTTCTATTGATTCTAGGACTATATAGTCATGAGTAAAGAATGAATTGACCAAATAATTTCATGGCAAATTTAGCATGTACTTTTACTCTTGTGATTGATCAATGTGCATTATCTTTAAAAGAGTAGTGACTATTAGTAGATAAAGTCAGTGAGATTTTGAGCCTTAAGAGACTGACACATCCATATCAGTCTCATTTTCTTTTTATAATATGTGACCTTCATGACATGTACATCCTTACTTTGCCTTGATTTTCTATTCGAGACCACATTTTTATCACATGTCTTAACATGGAAATGATGAGGCATTCTTTTCTTTTCCGAACTACATTAGCCAAATAGCTACCCATTTTACAATTTTCCTTTTTATAAGCCCCCTTGAGCTTTATTTTTCTTTTCTTTGTGTATTAACCACATTACATGATTTAACCCTAACCAAATGTCCTTCCCAAGCTTTAAAGCTAGTGAAAAATTTGTTGATTGTCGAGTTTGTGGATATACAATAGTATAAGTGTGGGGCTGTACATATATGAGGGTTGGTTATAATGTTAGGATACTATTTTATGTATTATCATTGAAATTCCCATGTTGATGTAGTTTCTTTTAATTTTCATAAGAGAAAAAAGAGAGAAAAACAAAAGAAAAGAAAAGAGAAAGAAAGAAAGAAAGAAAGAAAGAAAAAAGTTTAAATAAATTTAACAAGGAGGAAGTGTATATGTGTTGAAAAGTTGCTTATGATTAATCTTTCCTCCTAAAGTTGTATTGAATAGGTTACTTGAGTATATTGAATATGAGGTAGATGTTGTCTTAGAGGGTTCACTCATTATAGTTTCAATGTAGTGTTATCATCAATCTCTATGAGTGATCCCATTTTTTCGTTATGCTTCATGAGGTTTATGTGAGAGAGAGTTGAATTGAGTTATGAAATATAATTGTTGCATTCACCATAGCTGACGGTACCTAGCTTTGTATTAATGTTAACTTGTGCACTTGATACCTTATTGAGTGTTACTTTGCTTCATTAGCTTTGATGGCTTTCATGCTACTTTACCCAAATACATCTCACCTTACTATTACCCATATTACAACCTTGAAAAGTCCTTTGATTCATGATTTTACATGTGAATTTTAGTGGTGGAGAAATAAAATGATATGCAAATTTGTGGAATGGCATGATCATGAATGGTGTTGATGTTGGACCCCGATTTCTTTTCTTAGTAAATAAGCATGTTTATTTTATTTTGAGGTTTAGTTTGATAATTTCCTTTTGGTTAGAGTTAATTGAGGATTTTAATTGCTTAGGTTAAGAATATTAAAGGGAAGGATTGGATTAAATTTGAGTTTTTATGAATTATTAGAATTGGACCATTATATTAGAAATTGGAGGGAAACCTTAGAAATTGACCAATTGATGAAGTGTTGGGTGAGTTAACATTTAATTGGGTTAAGTTAGAAGTAAGTTAAATTAGT
>JANZXV010000002.1:26860875-26872392 GCA_027576455.1 Erythroxylum roigii
CTTTTTATTCTTTGCATTTACTTTTGTTTGTCATCAAAATTACTTTATTCGAGAAGTCAAAATTCTGACTTAACAACATCCTCTATCAACTTCTTTGTATTGAAACTGGACAGGGTTTCAATGGTGACACTGATTTTGTTGACTAAAAAGGTGACTTTAAGATGATAATCTTTAAATTAGCACAAATGTAGGATAATAGCAATACCCAAATACATTGAATAGCATCTTTACTGAAAATCTGGTTACATATGTTATGAAACATTTGTGGGCTGAATACATAATATATGCAACTAGATCTCTATATAAAAGCGATCAGAGTGCAAACTATCAACTCTTATGACACTACCACCTTTGGGCGAATAGATCGCTCGAGCAATAACTTTCCTCCATCTAATGCCTTTATTCACATCTCAAAATGTTATGTAAGACCAACATCTTTGGGCAGAGACATCCCCTAACATACAAGCAAAACAATTCAAAATACTAACTTAAAAGGCCACTTTAGTGACCACATTCTCATCAGCACTCAAAAAGTTCACAAACATAAGGGATACATCTTTATATTATCCTTACATTCTTTATGGGCATATGGTACGTAATAATGTAACATCAATAAATGCAAAAATCCGAACGCACAATCTCATTGTCACATACTCGTGCTAAAGGCATTCTCTGAAATCTTCATTTGAGACTTTCGTAAAAGAAAAATCTCAATAGAGTGACTATCGTGCATCACTGGATACTGAACTGACTACTCGAGATGCGAGAACCTCATGTATCTCCCTTATGGCAAGTTCGTTGTACGAAAATTCATTCAACAATGGTTTCAAAATGTCTTAATTCTTTTTCCAATCGACTATCATGCAATCTCGAAGATTGAACATGAGACCCGAGACACAAAAACTTGAAGTATCTCCCTCATGTGATGTTCGAAGCATGGAAATTCACTCAAAATCGGATTCAGAATACCTTAATTCCTTTTTCTAGAGTAAAACTTTAATTTATTAGTAATGTAATAAATCCATAAAAATGGAACAACTTACTTTATAAATTTTTCGGACCTGAAAACTAACCCAAAACACGCCGGGACACCCTTACGGGAAATATGAAAATTTTGTATTTTCTTTTTGCAAAACACTGTCGTAGAATCCCTACGACTCCAGCTGTTGACGTGGCGTACCACGTCATTGAGAGTGGCGCGGGGCCGCGCTTACATTGCACTCACGCGCGCCGACGTGTGACAAATGCGTCTAGCTGACGCCTACTGTATGGTACGTGCAACGCATGCGCCGCCACGTGTCGTCCATTGATTATGCCATGTGTATGGACGGATGTGGCACGTGCTAGACACGCGCCCACCATCCCATACTCGTCGGAGCATGGGTTGCAGGTCTCGAGTGCGATGCATGCGCTACATGCGTTCGTCGCCCTCTAGAGCGATGTGTCAGCACGCAGTTGGTGCGTGCGGTACATACGCCGCTACCCACGACTACTGTAGCCTACACACACCCGACGTTTTCTCTCCCATCAATGCCGGAGGTGATTTCTAGCATCCTGGGATGTCGTTTTTTGCTCCGTTAGGCCCATTTTTGACCCGTTTTTTATAACTAGCCTTATGTATATTACTTTTGCATAATTATATACGTAAAAAAAAAACTGAAAAGCAAATCAAAACTTAAGGAAAACCTTATGAGATGAAAAATAAAAAAACCTTTGTTTTCGGCAATCCAATCACGTAACTGCTCTGATACCACATGTAATATGTAGTACAAATCTTATTACGTACCCAGGATCATACATGAAAGGATTAAAAACGAAGATAATGCGGAATACCTGATTTTGGTTTCATTTCTGATCCCGATATGATTTCTGTGCTCCAAATGATCACGAATCTCCCACGACCTTTATGGAAAGTATTTCCTGACGTGAGATTTAGGTCTTTATACAGTTTTCTCAATACGTAAGCTCTCTTAACGGGTCAAAGAATCTTTATGCTTACAATTGATATGAGCAACTGTAGAAGACCTTAACCTTTATATATAGCTTCCATATCAGACTTACCCATCACAAGGCCGATATGAGTTTGATCCACACTAATTAGGATCTATTTTCTACCCAGACTTCGACTCATTGCTTTAGATCATTTATTAAGCTATTTTATTATCTTTATCTATATCAAATTACGCAACTTATCCGATAATTTATTGGAAACTAAAAAATACAATTAATAATTATCGAACTTTATAAGCAAGGATAAAATTGTCCAACACTTTTTTCATTTTGGATCGAAGACTTTGTTTCCTTAAATATAAGTTTAAACATACGAGAGAAACTAGAGTTAAGTATAAATATATGCTTACAACCACACAAAATTGGAGAAATTAATATTGACACCGAGGTACGGTGCTGTCATAACCAGTATGATGTGCTTTCCAAGGTGGCATGAGCCCTTGCTACATCTCGGTATTTGGCTACATTAACGAAACATAATTAAGAGTCATTATTTTAAATATTTTTATAATTAATAGTAATTTAAATATTTTTATAATAATTATATAATTTAGTGTTTGTTCAACACTTTAAAACTATTCGTACTCTTACAGGAATAAATTTTATATCACTTCATATATTTAAAGATGATAATAAATAAGATAGAACTTATCTATTGAATTAATTATTTAGTTAAGATCTAATTAGTTTGAATTTGCCTTCATCAACAATTGAATTAAAAATTAAAATGGTACCGTTTTAATTAAGTAATTTTTATTTATTAAATAAAATAATTTATTTTATTTCAACAAATTCGGATTTGACTAATTATTGGATTGATTTTTTTAATTTCTTAGTTCAGTTTAAATTTAATTTAATTAATTTTAAAAGTTAAAATGATTTGGAATTAGCATTTTAATTATTAAATAAAATAATATTACTAAAATTATTATTTTTACATACATTCAATTATCCACCCACTCTGATTAACCTCACGGTCAACAGAATTGAAAGAACAAAATTGGCACTCGTCCACATGTCCTCACCTCTCAATTATGTAAAAGCATGATTATCTTTGACTCTGCACATTCCTCGAGGAAGTGCGAACTTTATTTTATTCTTTTGTAAGCTTACAAGTACAAAAGAGTTACCTGATCAACACTTTCACGGCCAAGTATTCTGCTGATTCATGCATATCCACATCTTTAATGATTTTGAAGCACCTATTTCAACGGCGCTCAATCACCTAATCATGATAGAGATATTCCACCAACCATAGAGATGTTTAAAGATCAAAATATATGCTTTGGCGGCTTCTCTTCTGCGCAGCTGGGCCCTCACTCAATAGCGACGTAGGAGTAATCCGTTGCCTTGGCCGCTAACCTGATGACTGCTAATAAGCACTTCCTGGGATGACGGTTGAACGTGTTTCACACGGTTCTTTGTCTCGTAGAGTCGTTGAAACTAATCAGTTTGCGTCAACAATCGTTTGTTATTAAAAGTGATGTCCAAGAAAGAGATTGTAATGAACCTCGTTTGCAACATCACCAACACGAACAACGTATCTGTTAGAGCTGAGGTCGTATACACTAAATATAGGACAATTGGTGAGCTTTCTGATTAGTGTCCGATCGAGCTACTAATAAAATGAATATTTTTTAAAAAATATAAACAGAATGAAAGAAGAAGGAAGGTGTGGCATGGCGGTTGCAGCATTATATAATATCATCTTTCCGCGACGAAAGGAATGAAAAATGGCTTTATTAGTTAGGAACAGATTCAACAGGAAGCAAAACAACTTTACCTCATTTTTTCTCTCTTTCTTGAATATCTTGGTTGCCTTTTATAATACTGTTGTTGTGCACAATAATTAATTGTAAGCCACAAAGCTCAAATCCCAAGTCCGTGTACCCATCAGCTCGACTACCCAGCAAACCTGTTAGATTGTAGCACTTCCTGTTGACAACTACCATTCTCACTTTAGCACCTTCCGTTCTTTGTTCTCAATTATGGCTAACAAGAATCGTCTACTCCACATTATCGGTAATATATTAGTACTTGAAAACATTTCATTGCCTCGAAAGTGGCTGCTGTCGTCTAAGCTACGGTTACCAAGTCTGAAATCCGCAATTTTATTACTTCCAGCTCCATATTATGGCCGACTCTGAACACTCTTCTTCTGATGACACCTTTGTGGATTCTCGAGGTAACCTCGACTATTAGTTCATATATTCTGGCAAGAAACAAATAACATAATTTCGTTGTAGAAATAGTTTTTACATAAGACTTTGTCTCCTCTTCATTACTTTGCCTCTGTGTACATGCTAGACTTTCGAGGTCTCTTCACTCATGATGGGCACCTGAAACCTTATCCAGTATTATATCATCTCTGTTTTTACTTTCTTATTGACCTTGGAAAAACTGTTTCAGAAGAAACAAGTCGAGAGTCGAAGGTTGAATTCTCCGAGGATGAAGAAAATCTCATTATTCGGATGTACAATCTTGTTGGGGAGAGGTAATTTTCTTCACTTCAGTTATCTTAAGCTTAGAAATAATCCAATTTGAATGCATCTAATCTCTTGCTGTAACGTGTGAGCAGGTGGACTTTAATCGCTGGTAGGATTCCTGGAAGAACAGCTGAGGAAATTGAGAAGTACTGGAACTCTAGACACTCGACTAGTGAGTGAAACTACAAATTTAAAGCGAGGAATTAACTTATCTTGCACTAGGTTTAAGGTAGCAAAAATCATAGCTGGGCCCATGAATGCCATATAAGACAGTTCAAAACAATTGTAAGGGTAGAAGGATTGATGGGTTCAGTTGATTCAGCAAGAACTTGCAAGGCTGTAACTGTACTTTCTTTCTAGGAAAATTTTCCTTATTTCTGCTATTCCACAATTGAATATTATGTCCTTGTTTTTCTGTATTTTTAGCAACATTATGTACTGATAATGCGAAGATATGAGTTTCTGATGAGTGTTCTTTTCCATGTGAAGAGACCGTCAACCAACTACTTCCCTTCCGCAATACATGTGCTGATCAGCTAAGAATGATTGGTTCAATGTTCTTTTCCGTTATTACAGGAAGGATGCGTAAATCTCTCGTGAAACTATGTACTTCACGAAAGAAGCACATGGGGTGTTTTTCAAACAGGAAACTCCTAACCTGTTTTGATGAAAGCATATGGAATGTTTATCACGCAGCTGCCCTAAATTTGTTTTACAAGACTCAGGAAATCATGCATTCTTACATGTTTTTTTTTACTTTTAATCAACATCACTTTGCTAAAAAAAATATCATCAACTTGTTTAACATGCACTCATTTTTGTATGTTAATTTGTTAGAGAAGATGCAAATGAAATTTGCATAAACTGTGATGTATTGCAATTAAAATATCCAAATCCACCCAAACAGGATTTCTTTACCCATTGCAGTGCATAGTCATGGCACCACAGTTTCCTGGGAACCTCTCAACTTTGAAAATTTTTCAACCCTACCAGGAACTTAGAATTGTTCGAACTTTAAAGCCAATGTTGAGTAGCTCATATCTATAAGTTGAAAAGCTTGGTAAGCTAATTTCCTTTAACAAGCCAAATACAATCTTGTCAACTTAAACTCAGTCGAGATCTCATATACATCCGCACACAACTATACATCCGCCAATTGGCTGAAATGAAATGATAGTACCAACTAGTAAACGTTGACAATTCAACCGAAATACAGTAAAAAAAAAACCCTTTACTATGTTTCTCTGGCCCGAAACTGATCAATATGGAAGCTAAATACTACAATATAAGAACATTAAAAACGCCTTTACAGTCAGTGACCTTAGATTTCTACAGCATCGACTTCGGATTCGCAAGACGAAAAGGAAAATCAGTCTACATGCTAAACAGTCTTAAGAGTCAATTAATCATGATGCCTAACATATCAATTATATTTCAGCTTGAGTTATACATTGCTTTGTTTGTAGAACTTGGTGTCAAGTACGTAGCACAAATCAAGTACTTGCTTACCTCACGCAGCACAAACTCCTGCTAAATACACAGATTGATTAAATAATTGAAAAAAACTTAAAAAGTTACGCACTTTTAAATATGTTATCTCTTTATATTTATATTAACAAAATGGATACTTAAATAGGGTGTTTTATCATCATGGTCAATGATCACAAACCTAACTAGTAAATTATGACTTCAACTATAAAGCTACCTACTTTGCAATCTTAAAAGTCTTCTGAGATCCAAAGTATGAATGCCCACATAAAAACTAAAAAATTTCACGAGGTAACCTAGGATTAAATCAAAATTGTCTTGGTCATAAACGAAACTTTCAATCCCTTAATGAGATGCCATTAGGGATACACAATTAATTTGCAAATTTGTTCCTTACCCTATTCTTAACACAACACCAAAGAATGTTTCAATCTCGTAATAACAAAAGAACAAACTTACGGGTCTTTCCTATTAATTCACAAGCATAATTCTCTTATTTCAAGCAAACCTATTAAAAATTCCATCAGACTCCATTAAGATTCTAAATTGAACTTATGCCCAATTGCAAATAATGTAATGGGAACACTTTAATGGAAAGAAAAAAAGAAGCAACTGTTTTTCTTAGAGAGTAGTTTATTCTCGATGATATTACGACCATCACTTTCGTAGGTGTTCCTGTCTCTTTCCTTCCACTTATTTGGAACAACTACCTTTGTAAGATTCTTCTTGCCTGCAACAAAGCTCATTCACAAAACAGATGAGAAAATAACCAAGGTTTATCCTAGGAACTTACACTTCTCACACCATCATTTCTGACATCCATTTTTGTCTGCCGAAAATTGGATTTGTACTTCCAAAGAGCACTATGAAATAAATAATAATAATATTATTAATAATAATTAGGGATGACAATTTTATGTAAGTTGTGGTTCAAACTCGCTTCAAATCTTTATCAAACTTGATTTATATAGTCCAATCTCAAATTTAATTAAACATAAGGTAACCCAATTTTTTTTTTTTTAGTTAAAATTGATTCAACTCATCCTGACTAGATCTTACCCATCCGCATCCTCTTCATTCTCTCTTAAACTAAATCATGTTCCTAAGATTTTTGCCTCCTCACACTTTATCCTTGGAGTTAAAGTTTCAAATCCCAAAATTTTTGCTGGCTAGTTTGTATAAAATAAACAACATTATAAGATTAAAAGAGCAAGTTTTGGAGCTACGTCTTGCCTTGGGTTCTCTCCCTAAGAGTGCAAGTTTTGGTCCTGCCGCCTTGTGCATGGTGTTGGTTAACTCCTAGTGTTTGTTGGTATCTTTTCGGTTTCGTTTCAGAGTCATGGATTCAGGGCTTCAAAAGCTTTCTATCCAGGAGAAAGAAGATAATGAGTTCGTCGTTATCTCGGAGGATACTCAGTCGGAGGAGATTAATTATGAGTTGTGCCTATTGGGTAAACTGGTAGGTGAAAGGGTGGTTAACGCAGAGGCTTTAGAGCGTATGATGCTGAGCTTATGGCATCCATTGCGAGGGGCGTACATTAAACCGATGGGGGTAAACAACATCTATATCATTCAGTTCTATCACCATTTTGATTTGAGGAAGATGCTTGCTGGAGGCCCGTGGTCTTTTAACAAGAACATTCTACTTGTTCATCAATGGAAGGAAGGGGAGAACCCAGAGAATATCGATTTCATCTCTACAGACGTCTGGGTCCAATTTCATAATCTCCCAATGGGCTGTGCTTCAGAGGCGATAGCAAGAAATATAGGGAATCTTATGGGCACTTATCTGGAATACGATTCGGCTAAGCGAAGGGATTCATGGAACAGCTATATGCGGGTTCGGGTCCGGCTAAACGTGAATGAGCCACTGATGAGAAAGAAAACAATCCGAAAACAGGGAGGTGCTCCGATAGAGATAAGGTTCAGTTATGAACGTCTCCCGATTGTTTGTTATCTTTGTGATATAATCGGGCATAGCGAAACCAATTGTCTTAAACTACTGGAAAAGCCGGAAGAGGAGCATTGCCGGGAATGGCCGGAGGATATTCAGGCCGAAGTTAGAGCTCGTAACGAACGGAAAATGGTTCAATGGAAGAGAGTCCCGGGTAACGGGATTGGAGCTGATTTTGGGGCAAAAAATCTGGAGCCCAAATCTTATTCTTCGGTAGCTACGAATCCTCAGAAGATAGGAAACGACTTCTCTTTCTTTCCTAAAAAGATTACGCTGAAATCCACTTCCATATCCAGCTCACAGGCAGGAAACAACTATCAGGTTTTTAGTGGAGATAATCCTGAATTAGGGGCTTCTAGTTTATTTCAATTTGGGAAAGAAGATTCGATTATCAATATTGAAGGGAGTAAAAAGCGTGCTCGTAAAGGTAATACCAGTATTAGTGTTGAGGAAGAAATGACTACGGAGGACATGATCCTATCCAACTCGCCAAACCAACTACTAGCGGCCGGTCTGCTGAGCATGAGTTTCATTACTTGGAACTGTCGTGGCGTGGGCAACCATCGGACAGTTCATGCTTTAAAGGATTTAGTTAGGATTAATAAGCCTTGCATTTTATTTTTAAGTGAAACTCTTGCTACTTCAGTTAAGATTGAAGAAATAAAAACTCTGTTGAATTACGATTTCTGTTTTTGCGTTGATCGGCTTGGTCGCAGTGGCGGCCTGGCCATGTTCTGGATGGAAAATATTCCTGCCACTGTTTTTGGTTACTCAAACAATCATATAGACTTGATTATTAAAGATTCGGTTAATCCCAAATGGAGACTTACTGGCTTTTACGGGTTCCTAGAGTCCTCTAGAAAACGGGCTTCTTGGGAGCTGCTGCGTTCCCTTTCCCGCCTCCATAATATGCCTTGGGCTTGTTTTGGAGATTTTAATAATTTATTGACAGCCAATGATAAGTTAGGCGGAGTGGACTACCCTACGTTGTTGATGGACGGCTTTCGGCAATGTATAATGGAATGCAACTTAGTAGAGGTTCCTTTAATGGGGTTTGGTTATACGTGGGAGAGAGGCAGAGACTCGGGTGCATTAACGTTGGAAGGACTGGATCGTGCATTTGTTAGTAAAGAGTGGATGGATTTGTTCCCATTTCATAAATTACACAATTTAGTGAGCCCTGTTTCGGGCCACAATCCTATTAAGCTGGAGGCTGCACGTAGAATGCCCATTAAAAGGGTTCGTCGTTTCAGGTTCGAAAATAAATGGCTGTTGGAGGGTGATTTTGTATCTGATTTCTGGAAGGCCAATGGTGATAAAAATATTATTCCTCGCCTGAGGGATTGTGGTCATAGCCTCTTTAGCTGGCAAAAGCACAGTATGCATAACTTTGCTGAGCGTATCAACATCATTAGGCGCAACATGGAGCTATCTCGACAAAAGATGCAGTGGGCTCTATTTCGGGCACAGAAAGTTGCTCTCAATCGACTGCTTGCACAAGAAGAAATCTACTGGAAGCAGCGTTCGAAGATTTTCTGGTTGCAGTATGGGGAGGCAAACTCCAAATATTTTTATGCTCAAGCATCAAAAAGGAAATGCCTTAATCATATCACTTCTCTTATCGGTGACAATGGGCAACAGGTTGTGGAAGCTGAGGGAATAGGTCATATTATTGTTGATTACTTCACGAAATTATTTTCAGACTCCGGAAACACGGATTTTGGACAATTTGCAACTGTTGCTTCGGTGATTAACCAAGAGGATAATATTCAACTCCTAACTCCCTTACGGTTTGAGGAGTTCCAAACAACTATGTTTGAAATGCACCCGGATAAGGCTCCGGGACCCGACGGTATGAATCCGGCTTTTTTCCAGAAGTGTTAGCATATAATGGGGGCTGATATTTTTGAGAACTGTCGTAACTGGCTGGAACAAGGTGCATTTCCTTCCACCCTAAATGATATGGTGATAGTCCTGATACCGAAAAAAGATAAGCCCACAAGCATGAAAGATCTTCGTCCCATAGCTTTATGCAACGTTTTATACAAGCTCATAGCTAAAGTGATTACAAATAGTCTCAAGCTCCTCCTTCCAAGGATCATTTCCCCTATGCAATCGGCGTTTGTCCCTGGATGGCTTATAACTGATAATGTCATGGTGGCATTTGAGATCATACATTACATGAAGAACAAGGGGAAGGGCAAGATAGGGGAAGCAACCCTCAAGATTGATATTAGTAAAGCTTATGATAGGGTAGATTGGAATTATCTTCGGTTCATCTTATTAAAGCTGGGTTTTGACAGTAAATGGGTGGAGATAGTTATGTTGTGTGTTACCACGGTACGGTATTCTGTGGCGTTCAATGGTTCTGAAGTAGGACCGATATATCTGAAATGTGGGTTGCGGCAGGGTGATCCTTTGTCGCCGTATTTGTTCATCTTGTGTGCTGAGGGTTTATCGGCTTTACTAAGGAAACAAGAGGCTCGGGGGGACATCCTTGGGATCTCTATCTGTCCTGGGAGCCCTAGTGTGTCGCATCTCTTTTTTGCAGACGACAGTTTCCTATTCTTTAGAGCGAACACTATCGAAGGACAAAATATTAAGGGGATCCTTGCTCTTTATGAAGCTGCTTCGGGTCAAGCAGTTAATTTTCAGAAGTCAGGCATTATGTTCAGCTCCAACACACATCCGTCTGATCGATGTGCGGTGGAAAATATATTAGGGGTTAGTACCCCTCTTGATCACGGGAGGTATTTGGGTCTCCCCTCTCTTATTGGTAGAAGGAAGAAGCAAGTGCTTTCTTTCATTAAGGACCGCCTGAGCAAACGTATCGCGAGCTGGAAGAACAAGTTGCTTTCTAAAACAGGGAAGGAAATTGTTATCAAAACAGTGGCACAAGCTTTGCCTGCGTACTGTATGAGTGTTTTTCTTCTCCCCCGGGGCACATGTGATGAACTTCAGCGTATGATGAACTCTTTCTGGTGGGGATCGGGAACTACAGACAGAAAGCATATTCATTGGGCAAGTTGGGATCGACTTTGTGTTCCTAAAAAATTTGGAGGTATGGGATTTCGGGATCTTCACTGTTTTAATCTAGCTATGCTTTGTAAACAAGCCTGGCGATTTCTGGCGTTTCCTGACTCACTTCCAAGCAAAATCTTCAAAGCCAAATACTTCCCCACTTGTAGCTTTATGGAGGCAAGGGATCGATCTAATTCTAGCTTTATCTGGAAAAGCATTTATGCGGCCAAGGACATTTTAAGGCACGGGATTCGATGGAGAGTGGGAGATGGGGCTTCAATTAAAGTATTTACAGACCCATGGATTCCTGACACAAACAATTTTTACGTTCAACCCTCTTTCAATTTGGATGTCGGTAATATTAGGGTGTGTGATCTGATTAAAGAAGATGGCTCGGGGTGGGACACACAAATGTTGGAAGGTATGATTACTCCTTATGATGTGGGTCGAGTTTCCAGGATCCCAATTGCTATCTCAAAACCTCCGGATCAATTAATCTGGCATTATAGCTCGGATGGTTCGTATTCGGTTAAATCTGGTTATCGAATGGCTCTTGCT